>JAQIUQ010003985.1:7500-105000 GCA_030378365.1 Hybognathus amarus | reverse complement strand
AATGTTTCCCTCCGCAGGAACAGCTGGAGAAAACTGCAGAGATACCTGTAACAAAGACCAACACACTGTAGGACACACACCAACATTCCGAAATTGAAAAATAGCCACATGATCATACAGTACATGATTCTGAAAACACATATCGGTGTCAAACGGCACATTAGCAGCAACTAAATTCTCAATGGGAGAGACGCTGTAGACCAGAATCTGCACTGCTGGAGCCATATTGACGCTGACAGACAACTGGAACGGACAATCTGGGAAACATCAGGAACAAGATAAAGAACTGACCAACCACAAGACAAGAAAATAAAGCATCATTCACTTGCCACAGGACTCAACTTTCAGTCCCATAACTGCAACGCTGTAGGTCTGCACTGTGTGTACAGTCACATCAGACTTGGGCAAAACTAAACCAGAAACAAAGCGCTTTAGGTTAAGGCCTCAGATTTGTCATTGAACTGCATACACAACAACTTACCGTATTTTTTCACCTCAAAAACTTAGGAGACTCTCGGTCAGCAATAAAAGCCTTTAGTGTGTACATCCCATCTGAGCCTCTGGGTTTAACTGAGAAAGCTCCAATATCAGCTCCGTTGAGGAAACATTTGTCCACTGACCAATCCGGTTATTATCTTGGTCCTATTAAAACAAATTAACAGCTCAGAGAAAATCTGCAAAGAAAGAAAAGTGCAAAAAGCTGCATTGGCTCCATTCAAAGTCTTCAAACACCTCCAGCACGAGCAGACAGCACTGCAAGACAGACAGGAATAATAGGAAACATTTAAAAGGTGGATGGATGGATGGATGGAAAAGTCCATCCATCCATCCACCACTAAGCAGCAGACAGGAATAATAAACATTTAAAAGCGGTCATTGAAGTTGAAATTTCTGCATCTTAAAAGAACCTGCATTTAATTTGCTTTTCATTCATGTTCAGAACACTCAAAATGGTGAAACATCTGGTCTTACCATTTGATCAAAAGGCACAAATGTGGGATCCATGGAGACAACTCTGAAATTAACTGCAAAGACACCAACAAACTCACATATAATGCATAATGCATTTGAAGATGATAGCTTCAACCAAGGGTCATTCACAGCTCACCTGTTTGTCCTGGATTGTAAATAAGTTTGTCTGTTTGGATGAAGGTCAAAGGTAACACCTGAACATGATTTTGCTCTCTTCAGTCGCTCTGAAGACCTGCCCTTGAACAAAGAGGAAGATATCCAACACACACACACACACACAAACACAGTGAAAAAAATATATTAACCACACTACGTGAAAATACAGAAAATCAAATTATAACCACAGCCAACCCCTCCAGTTCAGTGACCCAATAAAAAAAGAAAACACAAACTACTCGCATACAAAAGAATTTAACTCATGTAAAACAAAAGTACATATTCACACACCCTTGGACATTGTCACACCTGCCAAAGATTTATAAAAAAACAACAACAACATTTACTTAAGCCCTATTCGCACGGGATTAGTATTACCTGGGGACCATGTGTAAATTTGAAATTACCCACCCACATCTGAGTTTCGTGTGGCGCATTCGCACGGATAAGCGAAGCCTGTGATTTTACTCGAATTTACTGACTTATCTCCCGGATATGATGTCATTAGGCTATAGCTTTGAAAAGTCTTGTCTTTATTATGTCTAGCTGTATATAATAAACAGAAGAATTGTCCTTACCATATAAACATGTCCTTCATCTCCATCTAACGTTAATCGTTCTTTTTGTTTTTGCTCTTCTGATGGTTTTCAGCTTTCTCTTTCTGCAAATTGTATAGTTGTACTATATGACCCCGCACCCAAAATACTATCAAAACACTCCAACTCTAATATTATCCAACTAATATTATCACAGGACCTCAGTGTTCGGCGAAATATAGTAGGTAATTTGCGGGGGAATTTTTACTTTACAAATTACAGCATGGCCGATTTGCACGGGATTAAGATCACAGACAAACTCCGCAATTATTACAAATTATACAGGTCACCAGATAATACTAATCCCATGCGAATAGGGCTTAATTAAAAACAAACTTAACTTAAAATCATACATACCACAGGAGGTTTCCAGCACTGTCACAATCGTCACTCGCCTTATGAGAATTGCAGGCCACTTACGAAACAACACTGAAAACATACAACCAATTCAGTCTCCCGTTAACTCAAGAAAACTCTTTAAAATACGGAAACTTACCTGGCAGCTATCGCAAGTGCCAGTGCACACCAGAGAGAAAACCAGAAACTCTCCTGCTAGCCACATCATGCTAACACACCTCAATCAAGTTCGAGACCTGGCAAACAAACCACTAACATTTTTATAATACACAAACTGGCCACTGCTCACACAACGAACCAATCACAGCAAGGGCTAAATATCTCGCTGCTACATTCGGCACTGATAGGCTCACAGGGTTAGCATGACAGCAACCAATAACAGCAAGGGATATACATACCCTGCTACAATATTATAAGTTAAAACACTTTCAGTTTCAATCATTGATCTATAAACAAATGGATTCGGCGACTCAAAACTGGGGTTGGAGATAAAAACTGACTTTTCAAATGAGTGAACGTGAACTGCGCGTGGCGTGCTGCTCATTCATTCCTGACAGACTGAGCGACGCTCACGTTCATTGTCGTTTATTGTATGAAAAGTGATTCGTTCAGTTCAGCGTTCGGCAAAAATATGAACGAGTTCATTGAACGCGTTCATGGACAACACTGCTTGTGGTTGTGTTGATCGAGCATTCATCGAGAAAGTAAAACAGGCTTTTCCGCTCTGTATTTACTCTGTAGAGCTGAACAGCGGCCATTGAGGGGTTTCACCTGACGTCACGTTCTGGGCGGTAACCCGGATGCGCGGCCATTTTGGAGGTACTCGGTGTCGCCGTAACGTTACTTGCGTCCACCACACCCGGCGGCGAGTTTGGCGAGTTTCGACATTTGCTCGCTCCGGGATCTGCCGCTTTCAACGGGCCTTCCGGCTGTCCCGCGCCCAGTTTGATGTTGCCCCGCATCGGAGCGAGGATCACCCTCGCCCTCATCCACCTCTCTGTCATTTATATTTGTTTTGATGATAAATGGTGCCAGCCTCCAAAAATGATTAACCTGTCCTCAGTTTTTTTTTTAAATCTCACACAACAATAACGATGTCTTTATAGCCTACATTAGAATAATAATGTTTCATAAATCTAGATATAGAATAAAGAGGGTTATCTAACGTTAGCCTATCCTATAGCCTACATGTGATCATCACAAAGAGGTTTTTTTATTACACTTTTATTTGCTTTAAGATAATGCTTTACTTTCAACCTTTTAGTGTAGGAAATAGTATTTCACATGACTTTGATTTTACTTTATTGACACTGTCATTTCCGGATGGTATTCATTCATTCAAAATAAACAAGTTCCGTCTTTTAAACTTCTCCTCAACGTGCATGCAGTGTAAATAAAGCAGTTGCATCAATGAAATGATATTAAAGTCAGTCCACGGCCACGCCCCCGTGCTAATGGTACCGCCCACGGCGCAAATTACAAGACGAAAATGAAAAAAAATCATTTAGATATTTCATTTATTCAAATGTTTGTTTCTGAAGTCACAATTTAGCACAAGTGAAATTGAAAAACGGGAGAAAAAGTAACTATACATTGATAATGTAACTGGAAAAACAAGAAAAATGAATGTCTGGTTTCCATTTTTCATTTGCATTTTATGGTCTGAAAATTGAATTGTGAGGCGTTACACAGACCGAAGGATGCGTATCTCGACTGCTACGTCATCAATCGTCGCTGAGGTCCATCTCAATTTGAAGGATCTTTGGAAGGCAGGAAGGATGGAGTCTAGGTAGAATGAAGCCTTCGGTTCATTGTAGGCTAGCCAATATTGTCTAAAGAAAGTAAAAAATAAAAATGTTCTTCTCTCTGGCTATTAGGTTTATACCAGTTATGATAGGCCTACTGTAAGACTTGAATTGTAATGACTATTATATCTGCATGTAGGCTATGCATATGGAATTTAATGAATAAAAAGAAAATGGATCATTTAATTATAAATATTGTGTCATGCTGTTTTATATAAATTTTTTTTTTTTTAAAAAGTGTTCTTCCTATCGCTGCCAATTTAGACTTAAATGCGTATCCCGCTCGACCTGAGGGGCAAAGCGCCGCGTCCACACATTTCGGGAAAAGTTCGGTGCGCAAGGGCTAGTCTGAATGGACTGTGCATTATTTCACAAACAAGACTGAACATTTGTTTCTGGTTGTATTTGGTCATGATGCAAATAGTAATATAGTAACGTTCAGAGGAGAAAGTCAGCGAAATTTAAAAATACTATATTGTGTCACGAAATATAGTTCCATGTAGTTTAACATCTTTAATAACTATAAAAGCAGAGAGGGACAAAATCATAGACAGTTAAACGACAAAATGCACTACGCCAACACGTGACGTTTCCACAGTGCGTTTTCGTTCAATTCTTTGCATCTCCTTCCGAATACAACATTCAAATTACTATACAAAAAATTATATCCTGAGAAAAGTGGATTTTTAGGGGCATAGCTTCATAGACCTCCATTCAACTCCTCCTGTGAGCGCCCTCAGTGGGAGTTCTCCAATGAGTTCTCCCCATATTAGACATTCTCTGGGTGTCTGATCCACTGCGAGAAGATCTGTCCAGCTCGCCTGCACTTTTTTCACTCTTCCCTCACTGCAGCCGCCTACTCTCGCAGACATCTCAGGCGAGAAGGCGCATCTCGAAACAAGCCTACTCTCTGTCGTACTACTCTCTGTTGACCCTCCCCTCTCATCTCCCTCTGCAGGCTTCTTGCAACAGGTTGTCCGTCTTTAGGTCTTTCCTCTTCACGTCATTGTGCTGCCATCTAGTGAATAGATCATGCACCACAGAAACAAGGGCGCTGCCATCTTTACAATTTGAACTCCTGGTTTTGCGGTCGCTCTGTCCAGGAGTAATTCACTTTGAAGTGGATTTACTTAATGTGAAGTTAACGAAAGTTATCATGAGGGTTGTAATGTTTAAAGCAATTGTCTTAACAAATGTCAGTAAACCGGGAAGAATTTAAATTGAGCCGTTCTTTCATAAAGAGGCAAGATCGCTGTGAAATTACAGACCGGAAACAAAATACAACGAGCGCAGCGCTGAAAAGAGGCGGGGCTAAATATTTCACAGACACAACAAGTTCAATTAAACCATCAAAATATGCAGAAACATATTTTATATTTATTGAATATTTTAAATATGAGGGTAGAACAAATACACTAAAACTTAGTTAAGGTATTCATCTGGCAAAATTACTTTGGCAATAACAGGTTTTATTATACCATGCAAAAAAAATCACAAATAAAAAATTGAATCAAAGCACAACTACACAATAAATTGCAAATACATTAAAGATAGTCAAATAAAGGGTAAGGATGTCCATTTTCATAGGCCAGACATCACTTTTGGGTTTTGGCCACCTCTGTACACTGTGAAATACTCACAAGAGTAAGAACTCTGTGACTTTTATACTTTTGGAAGTAATAATTAGGTTAGGAGGCTCCTTAGATTGTAGGATTTTATGGACTTTAAATCATGGCATTAATACACTAATTTACACTGTTTTGATCATGGACCCTGCTTGAAGTATTTAAAACTATATAGTGATAAAAATTTGTTTGCCATAGAATTATTGAAGTGGATGCCATATAGTAGAGCTGAAGCCCATGTCTCTTTACAATACTTAACACCTTATTTAAATTCACACAACATATTTAATAAATTAACAAGATCAGACCAAGACAAAACATGTAAGATACTCTTCTTAAAAAGTCTCATTTATTATTGACGTCATATCACAAGACCTGATCACATGGGCACACAGACTGACAAACCGAAACATACAAGGAAATTAGTTTGTAAAACGGTGGTACAGTGTTGAAGAATGAACAGGAATGTCTACCAGTGTCAACTACCAGCATTTCAGTTAAAAGCAGGCATTTACATTAAGACCTAATCTTCCGGTTCTTGGGGTGCCTTCAAGAGTGGCTGTCTGAAGACGAGACAATTACAGATGCATTGATAAGGCAACAGGTATTCAAGCACCTGAGAGATGGGCTGCACTATAGCAGTAGAACTTTAATACACATATTTATGCACTACAGGGGGAATGATTAAAAATGAAATGGCAATGATAAAATGTATAAATAGTAAATTTCCAATATGAATGTTTCCAATTTGTTTTTAAAAGCATAATGAAGGTTACAGTGGCTCATTCCATTTGAAAAAGGCACTTTCATGTCTTCCAGTTGAAAGTGCACTGCTTCCCCTACAAGTTGAACTGGTGAAGTCAATTTCACTGTCTTTGGTCCCGGTTAGACAGGCGGTGCGGCTTGACGTGGGTTGAGGGCTGCATGTGCTTGGGCACCTCATCAAAATCCAGCATCTTTACAGTTTGGGCTGACTTGACAACTTTATCTTCAGATTCTCAGCCAGTTTGTCCAAGAACTCAAAAGTGTTGAGGTAATCTGAGCGTGCAACACTTCAAAGAAATAAACAGAAAAAAACGCATAAATATCAGAACTATCCTTGCACAGGCATGGATATACTTTAAAAACTGTATTTTTACAGAAAGTGGTTAGTTTTTAATTTTTTTATGCAATATCACTTTAACACTGAATTTGCACTGTCTTTTCTAAGTCCCCTATAAGTCATCATCAAATCCCCATTAGGCTACGTTCACACTGCAGGGCTTAATGCTCAATTCCGATTTTAAATTGACAAACATCATATGTGTAATCCAGGACACAGTTCAGACGGAATAAAAAGATAAGTTATCTCTCGCCATTGACTACCATGCATTGTTTTTCCGAAATAAGGTCCCATGAACCGGAAGCGGAGGGGCGGGACTTAGGCTCTCTATAGAGGGGTTTCACCGACGTCACGTTCTGGGCGGTAACCCGGATGCGCGGCCATTTTGGAGGTACTTGGTGTCGCCGTAACGTTACTTGCGTCCATCACACCCCGCGACTTTCGCTCGCTCCGGGATCTGCCGCTTCAACGGGCCTTCCGGCTGTCCGCGCCCAGTTTGATGTTGCCCCGCATCCGATGAAAATCTCGATTTTTTCTGTAAGGCCGTTCACATTTCCAATTAAATGCGACCTTTTGTGATCTCCTGTGTGAACGTGAAAATGACCCAGAAGTGACCCGCATGCGCAGAAGAGTACTCAACGGTCAACGACGTCACTTGTTTGCGGAAGTAGCTAAATGGATGTCTTACAGTGGAGCTTGTTTAGCAATATTACACCGTGTCCTAACTACACGCAACGCAATAAAATTCCAGCGACTGCAAGTGTGTCTGTCCACACTAGACGCGACGCGACTGTGAGACGCCACACATTGTGATCAAAAATCACAACCATTCAGAACAGCATGAAAGCGCACTGCTGGCCCGCACTCGTATTGGAAATGGATATGGACATAATCAAATCAAGAAATAACATCCAAACATTAAGAAAATATACTCACCGACTAATTTTGTTACGAAGTACAGTATGTTTGCATAGAATTCATTTTGAACGCTATATGAGGTAAATTATCCGTTATCTTGTGGCACAGTGACCTATTTTTAACTAAAAATAAATAATGTGTACTCATAACCAGTGTACAGTTATGACGTACGACGTCGCAGAAATAGGAACCGTTTCTTTAGAAACTTCGTGTCGCTGTCACGTCTGGTTAGGACAAAAACTCTGATTAACATGAAAAAGATACCTTTTATCGCGTGTCGCGGCGTTGCGTGTAGTTAGGACACGGTGTTAAAGTTATTTTCACAACAGAGCCAGCACACTCACAATCTTCTCGTTTTAAGAAGAAAATTAAACAGAGAAGCGTGTGGTGCGGAGCCGCAGCTAGGAGTGGTGGGATACTGATGTGAGTGGCTTAACTGATACAGAATTCATCAGTAACTTCCGAATGACCAGATCCACCTTCGATTATGTTTGTGAGCGCCTCCGATCAACTCTGTCACGGGAAGAGACACGTCTCCGCGGCCCATAACAGTGCAGAAACGCGTTGGAGCTGGAGTGTTCGGCGAGCTACAGGTGCGTGCAATGACGTGCGTGTCGGATATATGTGACCTGGCCGCTCAGATTGCAGTCGCATTTCAAAAGATCGGATACATATCGGATTTGGACCACATACCCAAGTGGCCTGGGTCGCATTTGAAAAGATCGGATCTGTGTCGTTCAGACTGTCATGAAAAAATCAGATACAGGTCGCATATGGGCAAAAAAATCGGAATTAGGTCGTTTCAGCCTGCAGTGTGAACGTAGCATAACACTACTCTTTAACTGACAAAACCATAATAACCGAGAAATCGATCCAATGACCTTCAATAAATAACATATATTTTAGAGCATGTGACTCAGAGTAGTTAATGGACGTACCCAGACATGCCCTTGATGCAGATGGCCAGGTCCTTGGTCATGAAACCAGCTTCAATGGTCTCAATACAAACGGCCTCTAGTGCCTCAGCAAACACATGCAGCTCTGCGTCTCTTATCCAGCTCCGCCCGGTGCAGCAGCCCTCGCGTCCATGCAAAGATCGAGGCTGACGGGATAAAATTGTGAGTCTATGAAGTTGCATTGTGTGACGAGCATTGTTTTGATATGATCATGAAAAACAGTTTCAATGGCATCATCTGTGGATTTTATTGATTAAGACCGAAAATAAGTGTTTTCCTCACCTGATGGGGTTGGTGGACGTCTCCTTGCCCTGCTGGTGCATACGATAATGCCGCGTGACAGTGCCATGGGCTGCCTCAGCTTCTACCGTACGCCCGTCAGGACATACGAGCACGCTGGTCATCATACCCAGTGACCCATAACCTAGAGGCAGAGACTCACTATAAATTTCATTATTCTTTTATAATACATTCACAAAGAGTAATACCAACCCATTACACAAATTCACGAATAGGGCTTAAATGAATGCATATTTCACACCCGGTCACCACAAAGACATGTATAAGATTTTAACTCAAAATTATACACTGACCATACAAAAGTTTGGGGTCGTACAGATTTTTTAAAATGGTTTTGAAAGATGTTTCTTTTATGCTCACCAAGGCTGCATTTATTTGATCAAATGTAAGTTATTCCTGTGAAGGCAAAGGCATTACTCCAGTCTTCAGTGTCACATGATCCTTCAGAAATCTTTTAATATGTGGACTTTTTTTTCTTTAAAGGGTAACTAAACCCCTGGTCAGAGCCCACTGGCAATATTTGAAAAATGCTGAAAAAGTGGGCAGACCCCAGCAGAGATAGAGGGGATGAAATAGATGCTAAAACACTCTATCCTGATCGTTTTCAATACTCGCAATTCCAACTCCTGACTCCCTACAGTGGTTTTGACGAAACAAGCTGGTTTTTATACTGCCGCTCGTACCAAGAACGCGGTGAGCTGAAACCTGAGCACGTCACGAAGTGCGAACATCCAATAGGAAAATTCAACTGCAGTAGCCACCATTCAACCTGAAGAGGGCAGCACTAAGATGTTTTTATATTATAGAAATAAAACACTTTATACACAAATGCCAAAAAAGTTACTCAAATCAATGACTGGTATTAACAAAGATCCATTCTTACAGATCATTAACAAAAAAAAGTTGGTTTAGAGTTTAGTTACTCTTTAAAAGAGAATTATATTCATGTAGAAATCTTTGTCACTTTGAATCAACTCAATGCTTCTTTTTAGGAGAAAAGTCTTTTTAAAAAAAAAAAGAAAAGAAAATAAAAAGAAAGAAATCTCATTAATAAGATAATCATTGTTATTATATTCAGTGCTGACCAATTCATTTATTCCATAGATTGTCTGGTATCAGGTTGGGTGCAAAAGATAAATATCTAAAAATTAGGGCTGTCAAACGATTAATCGTGATTAATCGCATCCAAAATAAAAGTTTGTGTTTACATAATATATATGGATGCACTGTGTATAATTATTTTATATATATATATATAAATACACACACATGCATGTATATTTAAGATTTGTTTTATTTATATATAAAATATTTATGTTTATATATAATATAAATTATATATAAATCTATATACAGTATATACATGAAAATATTTCTTAAATACATACAAGCATGTGTGTGTATTTATATATATAAAATAATTATACACAGTGCATCCATATATATTATGTAAACACAAACTTTTATTTTGGATGTCGATTAATCGCGTATTAATCGTTTGACAGCCCTACTAAAAATAAATGTGGTAATTTCACTGCATGTTAGTTTTACTTACCCTGAGCTACAGAGTCTGACTGTACGTCTCCATCATAGTTCTTGCAGGCCCAGATAAAGCCACCTTCAGACTTCATGGCTTGAGCCACCATGTCATCAATTAGCCGATGCTCATACCAGATGCCTTTGGCCTCATACTGAGCCTTGTAGTCTCTGAAACACACAGTGTCAGAATGCTATTGTTACAAAAGCAACTTATTTATTTTTTTCTGCATTTATTTTCCAGCTTGTTCAGTATGGGCATAAGAAATTATGATTAAATGTTTATGCTTTACTGCCATGACAGGAGAAAATCTTTTATAGTGAAACAATGCCATGCGTTTATTGATTCAAGCCATTGAAAAATAGCTTTATAACAGGCAGATTTTCACAGTTATCATAAATACAGCAAAAGCACTCAATGCTTCTTTAGTTCAAAAGTCCCTGTGAAACTAGACCAAGGTCAATTTATTCAGTGACAATTCATAAACAACCATTTTATGGTTACTAACTTTTCATAGATCTCCTGGAAAATATCTTTGAAACGGCCATCATATTTCTTCAGGATGGTGTTCTTGGTGCTGAGATACATTTGGCCAGCCTTTGGTCAACCCCATCTGTAAAGAGCTGTGAGCAAAGTCTTGGATTGAGCTGTCTGTGTTGTACATCCCAGAGCAACTCCACCAGTACCTGAACATAATATGTTAATTATATCATTATGTAATCATGACATTTGTTAAGCAAAACTGGTCTGAATCTGAAAGCAGATATGCTTGTGCAAAATTATATTTAGCAACAAGTAGGCTACATTCCAAATGATTTCAAATCCAATATTTGCACAATTATTTCATCGGATCAGTTTGCAGACCCAGGAGTGTGCTAATCTCAGGTCACAGTACACAGTAATGACATCATCATACAGAGACATTTACACATCTTTCCTTACTAAATAGTAGTATACAAAAATTCACAATGATGTACAGTATTAGACTAGTATTGGTTTATTAATGAAATCATTTTCACTCTGAGGTACCTCTAATATGGTTTTCTGGTACTCTTTACACCTCTGTGAATTCACAGTGTTTATAAAATAGTAATAAATACCTACTACTTCCAGCAAGATTCTGACATGTGCCGCATACAAATGAACAAATTACAATCCCATAAGGCCACAGGAGAGGATTGTAATTAGCAGTGAAGACAAACAACCGACACTGGTAGGTCACTTCAAATGACAATGAAACCATGATGCATGTAGTAGTATATCTGGATTACATTAATACTTCATACATTCATACTATACAGACTTTTTTTAACAGTCACAAATTAATACTTATTCAAGTATTTGAGAGAGTATGCGATTTTCAGATGCATCCAAGGACTATTCTACAGTCAATAATTCAGATCAAATAAACCAGATTGTTTAAAGTCAGCATGGATGTTGCAATAGTCTTGCAAAGTATATTTGAGTGAACAGGCTTCTCAAACTACAAAAAAAATTGCTGTGGTTTGCTTTTGGGGGGGTGGATTCATTAATGTAAGTACATTTGACCATAATTGTACATTTTTATGTATTTTCATTGTGGCATTAAAAAATACTTCTAAACATAATTTTAAAACACCAACACTACTGTAAATCAATGTAGGTTACCTTCAAAGTCATGGACAACAAACTTAAGCGGCTCTCCTCCGTTTTTGGGAGTGTACGTCATTTCCACCTTTCCAGGGCCTGGGACAACAAAATCTGTAGCTTTGTACTGTAAAAGTGAAGAGGACATGTTATGTCAGAAGACTTTTTACCTGTAACATGATCTTACCAAGATTAAATGATGTTTTCTTAGGCATGTACAACAGCAGTGATATGAAAAAAAAAAAACTAAATTATAGACATTGTAATATATGCACAAGTAGGAGCTCCTCACTTGGTCACCATGTGCGTGTCTGCCGATAATTATAGGCTTGATCCAGCCTGGAACCAAGCGGGGAATGTTTTTGCAGATAATAGCCTCTCGGAACACAGTGCCACCCAGGATGTTCCTGATTGTTCCATTGGGAGAGCGCCACATCTTCTTGAGCTTGAACTCCTCCACACGCTTCTCATCAGGAGTGATGGTGGCGCACTCGATTCCAACGTTGTAGCGCCTCACAGCCTCCGCCGCCTCAACAGTCACCTTGTCGTCAGTGGCATCACGGTTCTCCATTCCCAGGTCAAAGCTACACAGCAAAAAACAAACAAAAAACATGAGAACTAATCTGTGATGTTCTTGACATTAAGTATTTCTATGCAAATCATATTTTAGTAGTCAAAAAAGCAGATAATAATAAAGCTATATTATAAATGTTCTATTTTTGAAGCTGATTCAAGTGAGAAAAATGCTTTTTATAAACCTTAGCACCAGAGAAGCAAGTAGGGATGCTCCGATCAGGATTTTTGCAGCCGATACTGAGTACCGATTTCTTGTCATGGTGATCGGCCAGATAACGATACCGATTCCGATGCTTAATTGACTTAATATAAGACAAATAAACAAAATGGAACAGTTTAATGCAGCTCATAAGGTTTATTTAAACATTGTCCAATACTGTGGAGGACAAAATAAACATTTAGTCTCCTAAAATGGAGAAGTCTGATGTAACTTAAACATCGTCCAATACAAGTCTGAGCAGGACAAAATAAAAAAATAAAAAAATAAAACAACATTTAAACTCCTAAAAGAACAAATTGAAGTGGTTTGATACAACTCATTAGGTTTAATTAAACATTGTTCAATGTTAAAGAGAATAAAATAAATAGAAACATTTAAACTCCAACATGGAGAAGTCTGATGTAACAAATAAGGTTTAATTAAACATTCTCCAATATAAGCATCACGTACGTCCTCACGCGTTGACATGTCATCAAATCGCGATCGGTTTGTAAGATCGGCCAAGTTAGTGAGTACCGATTCAAGTCAAAAATTGTTATGATCAGCCGATACCGATCTTCGGCTCGATCAATTGAGAGCATCCCTAGCAAGTACCATCTTCAGAATTTTGTGATTGAACTACTGTTTTTGCGGAAGCTCTGTATATTTCTATAACATTGCAGTAGAAGAGAAATTAGCTGGTGAAGTGTGTTTACTTATTGTAGAGTTAACTAAAGTTCTCATGCGCATTTAAATGTTTGAAGCAGATGTCCTAATAAGTCATTACAAATGTCAGTAGGCCGGGAAGATTCTAAAATTAGTAGTTCATTCATAAATCTGTAAGATCTTATCTTCATGCTGTGGAAATACAAACCGTAAGACAGGTTACATAAGGTATATAGCTAATAACCTGTCTGAGCTGTAGTGCAGTGGACTGTGCACATGCTAGAAACACATACGAGCAAGTTTGAGTCTGACCTGGGTTTTGTTCCAATCCCATTCCCTTCGCTTACCAGCCTACATAGTACTTTACAATAAAATGTCTAAAAGATATTTAAAGTTATAAAAAAAAGTGTATTACTCAGTTAATACTGACAGCCAAATGTGTAATGTTGGACTTGGAACTCAATCAGAACACTAGCAGTCAGAAGATGGTGTCCCACGGCACACTTTAAATGAGGTCAATGGGAAACTACAGCCATGGTAATTTACACTGTTCCAGTGATCTAAAACTGAAGAGTTCATTTCTTACTGTAATAAAAACAGACAGAATACTACAATTTAAAATAACTTATTAATTTTAATTTATTTTTAGATGTAATGTATTCATCAACAGAAATCTTGTGGAAAATTGCAAATGTGTTACTGTTTTGCCTTCTTGTAGTAGGGGGACAAAATCTGTGGCATTCTGCAGAAAGCATAACATAGTAAAATATATGTTAGCTGAGCAGAGAGTACTAGAGCCTAATTGTTTCAAAATTATTTTATTTATTATTCATATACCCATATATTTCATTTAGTAAATACTTTGTGATCTCCATCTACCAAAAAACATGCCTTCAAACCTTTGAATAGTCAGGAATCTCCAAACTAAAGTTAAATCCACACTCATTTAAATTCATCCAAGCAACTCTCACTTGTGCTCTGAGCAGTTGAGCAAATGAAAGGCCTCATCTGTTCTGGATACGTGTGACTGAAATAATGAAGGCGTCTTCTCAGAGTCTCTACAACTAGCGAGGAAGATTGTGACATACTTTACACACTTTAAATGTGTAAACGTTTCCATACTTTCCTTGTTCTCGGGTCTAGCTATTGTGAAGTATGCTTTGACCTTTCACCCACTTTACTTCAACTCCCTGGTGCGATAATTGTGAAAAACTGTTGGTGGTGCTAGAGGATTTAGACATTTCAGAACAATTTAGCATACATTTTTAGGGTCTGCCATAGGCTTAGGTCACTTTAATCCATCAATAAAAGCCTGCAGTGCTCAACAATGCAACTAAAGGCTGTTGAGAGGTAAAGATACGCAAACAATCTTACAACTCAAGCTTAAAGAGCAGTTCAGTGACTGAATGAACATGCAAAGAGATCCCTCTTAAGTGACGACACCTTGTTTGCTAACATACTGATAATGCTGTTATCAGACTGATAAAGTTTTAGTTGTAGCACTATTTTATCATACTTCAGGTCAAGTTCATGCACTTTATGTATACTTCATACTTCATAGCTAAAGAGCCACTCAGATCAAACTGTAACCACAAGCTCAAAGTTCAGATGCTGATGTTTCATGACAATTTCAAGCCCAGAATGTGATGTTAGGTAATAATGTTCTAACTTACTAACTTATGGGATGATAACAGTTTCTGACCTTGAGGATTACCACATTGTGGCCTGAGAAATCTATACTGACAAACAGGAAATGCCATATTTGTAAAACTTGGCAGGTACATGCTCAGTGGTGTGATTATTGTTAGTAATGCAGTTATTGGCATATTTTTAGAATATATAGAAATAAAAAGATTTCGAAAAGAGCTCAATATTAATTTATAATCTACTGTAGTGATATGGCATCAACTTTAGTACTATGGTTACCTTGACAAATGTTTGTAATGCATGACTAATTGGCAGTAAAGTTGCATTAAATCAGATTAAAGTGTTCACAAGGGAAATCAAATATAATGAGAGAAACGCGCGCACACACTTAATCTCACCTGTGCAGGTCCAGCTCCAGATAAGGAAAGATGAGTTTCTCTTTTATGAGCTCCCATATTACCCTAGTCATCTCATCTCCTTGCATCTCCACCACAGAACCGGCTTTGATCTTCTGAGACATTTTGGACCCTGCAAGATCGACAGCAGTTATATATGGAGATGTATAGTGTTAGTACTTACTCCCTGAAGAATGAATAGATTCCATAGAGAAAAAAAGTTACTCAACCAGTGAGTCAGCATTTTTGACTTAAACCTGTTTCAACGGACCGCATTTCCAAACAGGCAGCACCACATGTTAGATTTAGAAGGCTGTAGCATGTAACAAAAATTATTTTTATGGGTTTTTATATATTTTTTTAATACTGCAGTTCTATGCTGTTATTTTAAGTGCCTTGGAATAAAATGCAAGAAGCATTTTAATGCTGAAAATGCAGTTCAGTATGGTATTACTATCTCTGTATGTAATGCCACAGCTTGTGAAAGACATCATTTAGTTATTATCACATTTTATGTATTTTCAGAACCAGATAAAGTGCAACACCTGACAAACAGACAGCCATTGTGTAATATGACACTATGCTTTTATTCATCACGACAGATAAAGCGTATCATTCTATCAATTGTGTCACTATTATTATTTTTTGCAGTTGATACTGGTGGTTACATTAAGCAACTAGAACAAAGGTCAAATACAGGACTGATTTACACACATAACTTGATGTTTAAATAAATGAATCGTAATGAAGCAATTTAGACGAATGTGGGGCTTATTTTACGATTTGTCGTAAACATTGATTAATGCAAAATAAACAATCCATTAAAAAATGTAAACTATATGACTAGCGAGGTTGTAACAAGGTATTTTCTGATGAATGCACCACTAGTGTTTTCTTCGATAATGCTCAGCATACCAGTCGGACTTTGCAGGAAACCTCCAATCAAACGACAACAACTGTAATGTGATTTAGGAAACACCCCACCCATAGGAAGCCTACCTTTTGTCTTGAGGTTTTACGGGAGTAAATGAAGAGATCTCTCAGATAGTTGACGTGTTATGGAAGCTTGAAAGGTTTTGGACTGGTCTTGGAAGGCGTTGTTTCGTATCAGCTGAGCGGATGGCATAGGCTCCCCCCTGCTCTGCACTCCTCAACCAGATAATCATCCACCAATCCAAGAGAATAAGGAACTAACTCAAACGACTAGCCCTTCCCTCATTATGAATCATATTTGGAGGCATGTTTCTGGACATTAGCTGTTTGAAGTGGCACTGACACTTGTCTTCCTTTAGGTGGCGCTATACAGCTCAAAAAACAGAATCATTCCCTGAGCTGCACGTTTTCTTCACCTTCTAAAAATGCAAATAATTCCAGTAAGACTAGCAATGACTTTGAAAAAAAAAAAAACTTTTATTCTGACATCATATATTGACATCCAAAAAAAAGTTCATAATTATGCAATAAAGGAAACAATTTTGACATTGGTGTGTCTTGTCTTAACCGGACTTCTTTCACACTGAATTTTGACGTTTCATTTTTAGTAAATAATTGTAATTTCGGCCAATATTTTAAACATAAATGCAAAACATAACAACAACACCTCATCATCTCTCATTTCCAGAAGGAACTGTAATACAAAAAAAGGCATTATCTTACGGTGAATTTTGATTCTTACATTTGATGCTTTTGATTTGCATTTGTTAGTGCGTAGTTTTTGCAAGTTTTGGATTTCATTCAAGCAAAAAAAAAATATTCAGCGCGGAGAAAATACTATGAGAAAATACCACGTGACTACGGCGGCCGTCTTGACAATATTTATTTTATTATTAATTAACACACAAATAATGAAGAATCAGAAAAATATGACAACTTCGAGACAATCCGGGCCACCAAGCCCCGCCCATTTTGGACAACCATTTTTTTGTCGACCCCCTTGCAATTCTACTCACTTTTATCGTTCTATTACCCGTCTATCTAACGTTAAATGTCTATTTTAAGGTATTGCGTTCTACTTAAGGGTAAATGCTGTCAAGTATGCAGTCAATTGGTGTAACTACAATCGCGTCATAAAATGTCGTTCTCTATTTTACCCCCAAAGTAATAGAAAGCGGGAGCTTTCATAATATTCATAATCCAAACTGTTAATGATTTACAAGCTGCCTTTACACACAAAACAAATGGGTGATTTCTAGTTACCATGCATCCTGCTAACTTTTAGCAACAAAAGCATATAAGAAACAGCAGGAAGATAATACAGGTAACTGAGGCAAGACAGATCTCAGGTTCAGCCTACCTCCAAAACGCATTCTGTTTCTTGAGCAATCCATATTCTCAGCCCACCATCGCGAGCACTTGTGCGAAACTGTAGCTATTTATTCTCTGAGTTCGCGTGAGGAGCAATAAGGACAAGTCCATGAAAGAGCAGTCGTCCTCCTGTCTGAGCGTGCAGTATTCATACTTACCGGCAGATGTCACAATTCCATTGTTTGTGAGTCTCAAAGTGTGGTTGCCACAATTTTGTAATTATAGTATACCAGTGTGTACTGTAAAGGGCACAGGGGTTTTCAGTATTTTAAATGACACGAAGCCCCAAATATGATCATCCTTATGCGAGGGACCCCAATTCTAAAATGACAGCTGTAGGCTACATTTTCATAAAGGCAATTTCATAATATCTTTTACAGTCTGTCTGACGTACTTTGAATGTTTTGGGCTTAATGAATGTGAGTCTGCAGGCCAAGGAGACAACTTTTACATTTGAGAGTTTGTTTTAGCATAGAAGAGAAAACGAAGAATGTGTTTGTTTGTGTTGAAGGATATAGCCTACAGTAAGATATACAGTAGGCTATAAATAAACTTGCTATGATTATTACGTTTTATTCTTCTCTTTATATTTTGAACTATAGTAGCCTATTTCCACCTCAGTGGTGAGTTGTGAAATAGTTTTTTTTTTGCCTGTGTCAAATCATGTTCAATTGTAAGTCTCGTTTTATGTTTTTCCATGGAGACATTTTTCTACCCAGAAAAAAATGACAATAAAGACTTATTATCTTCCCCTATGGTAATATGTTCTGGTATTATTAACAACACACATATTGACCGAGTACAAATTAAATAATAAATAATAAATAAATGGTCAGAGGTAACAGTAAAACACTATTGGACACATAGTTAAACTGTTTTTAATATTTATTATTTTTTATTTATTATACTGTTTGATTTATGAATCAATAACAAATAAAGATGATGAAATGCTAAGATCTTAGAAGAAACGTTACATTTTGTACAGTTTTAACAATTAAAACAAATATCAAGTGGTGTAACCATTTGAAAAGTACTAAAATGCATTGTCTTGCACTTAACCAAATAACTTTAATAATTTCTGCAAACATTTTCAGACATGGCTTTCAAGGTAAACAAATACATTGTAACTAAAAAAAGTGCATTTCATGAATTTAAAAACTCGTTTTTGAATTGGCTTTACAAATTTTTCATACCAACTACATTTGCAAACATTTATTTTTAAATCGTTCTAAAGTAAAAAAAAAAAAATCTCCAAACGGTTACAACACCTTGACAAATGTGTCATTAGCCTATATTATAGAGGTGAAGAAGACTATTAAGGTAATTTTTCAAAGGAATTTTAAATATCTTATAAATATCTAAATGTGTTTTGTTTTTCGACTATTTCCTCTGAACAAAGAACCCATAAATAATAAAAAGACAATAAGCTGGCACAAAGGTTCTAGCCTCCTCATCAGACTCTGCTCACCACGTGACGTGACATCTGCTGGTTATAGCAACCAGAGAACGCCAGTAATATTGATGTAGAGAAAGGATCGTGGTGGCACAGAGGAGTTCACACGGCATCAGTGCGCAGTCGCTTCACCAGTCGGAGCTCCGGTCTCCAGCGCTGCCGTTACGCACAGGTTCATCTCATTACCAAGCACCTGATTTACAGAGACAAATACGCGGATTTTCGCCCTCTTTATGACACGATGTAAGGCAGATATGTGGGCTTTCCGTTGAGGGATATGGTCACTGCTGAGCTGCCAAAGTGGAGCCGCGCGTATCACGGATCGGGGCGCTCCTGCAGGGTCTAGGATGCGCGCCCGGAACCTCCCGATTCTTACCTGGGTTCGGGTCTGACCAGGAGTCCACTACCTCTGGTGGGCGCAGAGGGGGGAGGAGGACGCAGTCGACCCGCAACAGGATGCCCGTGATGAGAGGTCTGCTGGCCCCGCAGAACACTTTCCTCGACACCATCGCCACCCGTTTCGATGGCACCCGTAAGTGCGCAGACAACTTACATTTCCTTCACCAAAGTGTCGAATGCCAATAATAAGTGTTTTGTGCAAATTCAACATCCACCCCAAGTTATTTGCATCAGTGCGTGATGTTAAACAGTTGAAAGCTCATAATGCGCGTGGAGTCCTCTCAATTGCAATATTTCATGTACATTGTTGTGGGTTGCTGGCATGGCATCGACACCAGTCATTCGGACATACATAACTATTTTAGACAACATTTTAGAATTATTATTCTTTTTAGAATTTTATGCATGCAGTCTCATTAATTGCATTAAATATTTGTACTTTTAAAATTGGACACATTGCAGGACTATTTGTGTAAACTGCAAAAAAAAGTTCACATATAAAAAAAGATTTCTTTTAAAAATTCATAAAAGTTAGGTTTTGATTTAAAGTTAATGTCCATGTTTGTCAGCTTCCCTTCAGCTGTTGTGCAACACAGAGCTCTGGATAAAACTTGATTAAACTTAATCAATCTAAAAGAAAGGGATTTATGCTTTCATTCCCTGTCTCGCTGCATGGGTTCTGGTTGCTGTATTCTGTGGAGTGATCTGTTCCCTGGCATCCCTAGGACATTTTGTTTCATTTTCTTCCCAGCGTCTAAAATAATGACATAATCTGCAGAATAGACGTAATGTAATAGGATTTCACTGAGTTTTTAAGAATGCATTTGACTTGACATCTGGAAGGCTCATTGAGGGTGAAAGAGGTTAAAGATCCTTTAAAAATGGAAAACAGGTGCTTCTGTCACTTCTCCACAACAGATTGTGACAAGCTCTATAAACCACAAGAGTGAGTCTACAGACAAATAGTTTAGATTGTAAGTATTTTTGAACAGAAGGGATGAGTAACTAGAGTTGTCCGGATGAGCAGTGGGTGTGTAGGTGGATAGAGGGTCGCTAACATGCAGCTTCACGTCCAATATGATGCAACTGTCCAATGGTTGAGGCGATGTAGTTATTCTCAGTTCAGTGCAAGTTAAACTAGCATTTGTGGCATAATGCTGATTAACACAAAAAATTATTAATTTCAACAAATCCGTCTTTCTTTTTAGAGTGAGGCACTTATGATAAAAGATAATGAGGTCAATCTGTAAATGTAAAAATGTGCAGTTTTAATAGTATATAGCCACAAGACATAAACAATATGCATGTTGTTATTTGGAGTGGGAAAAAATGCATTCTAACCTTTATGTTTTATACTTTGTTGTCATGACAATGAAACGTCATAAACCTGTAAACCAATAGAGTGGCTAAGATTATTTAAACAGTTTTACACCTCAAATAATAGACAAGTTTTAACAAAAGAATTAGTTTAGCAGTTTTGTAAGCTTTATATTTCTGCTATTAAATAAAAAAAATGCCCATTTACTTCCATTGAGCTCATTTATTCATTCTGAATAGGTTTTAATGGAAGGTTCAAATCATTCAGTTTACATATCAACTAGCATTTTGTTAGGAGATACACACTTTTTATCATTAACGTATCCTTATAAAACAGATGCTTGATGGCTGAAAATGAAAAACACCTTCCTTTGCTTGTGGTCAGAGCTGGTAAAGACAAATACTCAGATTAATGTCTGTCACTTTGTCACATCGTACATGATTAGGATCAGCTGCATTTAAACTCAATGTGACGTGCACTATCAAAGGTATTATTCTGCTGTTTGATGCCAGAGAAAAGGGAGAAAAGAGCGAGGGGAGAGTTTTGTGTTGTTGGTGTGCTCCCATATGAGAGGAGTTCAAAGACAGGCCCATAGAGAGAGGGAATACTGGTAAACACTGGACTTCATTAATGCTGTGGGGCACCTCACATTCACACATCTAACAGAAAGTGATGGCTTCAGCCTATATCAGGTCAGATATTTTGAGTGTGTACACTATTAGTGATGGGGGGATCAATCTTGAAATATGATTTCTAACCTCTGAAAAATTCTGGAATTGTCTATTTTACGCCGTGTTTGTTATTTCTTTTTTTATTCTTTAGGCTATAGATTCAAATGAACACTATGGAACTTTTTTGTTCAAAAATAAGTATATATATATATATATATATATATATATATATATATATATATATATATACATATATATATATATATGTATATATATATATATATATATATATATATATATATATATATATATATATATATATATATATATTTACGGGCATTTAAAATGTTAAATGTTAGAGGTCATGGCAGTACAATAAGAAAAAAAAAGTTTGGAAGAGTTGCCAGAAGAAACCCTCTTCTCTCTAAAGAACTTGGTTGCACAGCTTAGGTTTGCAAAGTTACATCTGTAATGATTTCTACTCGATTTACCAATGACATGATTTTTTATCATGTATCACTTAATGTGTGGTTCCAATACAGGGCACCATTTAAAAATACTATTTAACACTCCCAATTCCCCAAAGAGCTGTCCAATAATTTAGATTAGAATTCATGTCAATTAGAGAGAGTTGGTGGATTGTAAGAGTTGTAAGTAATAATGCTAACGAATATGCATTGCTAAAGGTTAATAAACTAATACCCAAAAATGAAAGTACTGACTTAAACAATAAAACAAACAAATTATGTAAACACAGAATGTGTGTTTTTTGCACACTTGATGTTTTAGAGTGTCACCCCTTCATTGTCTGAGCACTTTTTTAATAATGCATTGTGACCGATTTGTAGATTGTACACACATAAATTCTCAGAATTGTTGTGTTTTGTCAATTTCCCATTCATTTCATATGGTTGGTCAAAAGGCACTTTTTTATGACAATTTAGCCTAAATTGTTTTTGTGTTTACATACCTAATGCCATAAAAGTCAGTAAGTTTCATAACATTCCACTTACGCTGTGATTTTATTGGTCAGAAATGACCGAAGAGCACCTGTTAAATTGATGTATCTCAGCCAAATATTGTCCCATCCTAACAAACTGTACATCAATGGACAGTTTATTTATTAAGCTTTCAGATATAGGACATCTCAATTATTTTTTTTTTAAATGGACACATGTGACTGGTTTTGTAGTCCAGGGTCACAAATAATGTTAGCGCGCACATTCAAAACAACGGCGGTTGGCGACTTATTTACCGCAATTGTGCCGATAAGTTTCTTATTCATTCGAAGAAAACTTGTCAAAATGAAAATTAGGAGCATGTTGTTCAGTGGTTGGATGTTCTCTCACTTGCTCTCGGAAATCAAAGCGTTTAGATTTTCTAAAACCGCGCCTGGATTGCTGCACAGTGAAGTGAGAAGAATAGATAAGCAAGTAGCAATATACAGTGTATACACATTTTGATAATGGTAAGTAAAAATAAGTAAGTAAAATGCTTTTTTTTTCATTGGATAATTTGTATTTCTCTAAACATAATTTAAGCAAGCAATGTGTGTCCGACCGTGATTGTTTATATATTATGCACCTAGCACAGTGAAATGCTCATTGGGTCAGACTAAAACAAGTGGAGAAGAAAAGACATGTTCACTGCAAAATAATAGCGTGAAACCATCAGGAACCCTTTAGTCTCCAGCGCCACCATTTTCTAGAACTGCAACATACCTGGTCTCCAGAAGAGCAAGATATCAGGATCTCAGAGACTTAAGTTAGGTAAAGAATCCTAAAAAATGATGCCCTCTTAATAAGAATCACAAGCTGAAGTTAGTAAAATACACTGTTCCTCTTGTACCACTGTTTGAAGAATTCATCTTCCAAAAATATTTAGTGATTTTATGACTAAAAACCATAGATTTTTAGTATATCTCTGTGAAAGAGTCCGTTTCGCAGAGATAGACTAAAAATGAACTCCAAAGACTAGCTGTCAGATTTTTAAAGGTCATGTGTTGCACTACACTTCAGCTTGTAATTCTTATTAAGTGGGGTAATTTTTAAGGATACTTAACCTTTACCTCTTTTTTTTACTTAGGCTATTTAATCTGTAAAAGAAAACATGCCTTCTTTTTTTCATAAACCATAATGTTTTTTTAATTATTATTATATTTATTGTACATTTTCAAATGTTCAGACAAATAGACAATACAATCACAGGACAGAACCAAACACACACACACACACACACACATGAAGGAAAAAAATAAAAATAAAACTCCTTCAGTTAGATTCAAATTCCAACTATAAATTGTTAATAAACAAATTTTAACAGTCTGATAATAAACAAATCTTAACAGTCTGTTAATTTGCTGTTTGGAATATTTTGTGGCTATTTAATGTTTATTTGCTATAATTCTATTTTATCCTCAGGAATTATATTGGGAACATTGGCTTTGATGTAATTGTATAAAAAAAAAACTAATTCTAAGGGATATCACTTCACCCGCATTTATAATTTTGGTGTCTTATATTATACAGACCGACCTTACAACCATGCAAGATCGATTTTTTGTTGTTGTTGTTTATAAATCAGTTCTCTTAAGCATGAAGTTATCAGACAATCCACCGTCTGTCAGAGATGTGTTGATCCCTATTAGACATCACATTTCTCTGCAAATGTTTCTCTTGATCTCAATACGAGCTAGCTAAATCCAGCCAGCCAAAGTGTTTGCTGTGAAGAGCTTCAGATTCAGAGATAAATTAATAAAGTGGGGGTTGATTCGGTCTTTGTCATCCATATTCAATCAAACATTAATTCAGAGCGTTCCGCACATTTCAGATAGAATAAATGCAGGCCTTTCCATTCACCATTCACACAGCTAATTACACACCCCCTAACAAAACGAGTGAAGTCATCATAATTAACTCCCTCTAGTGTCAAGAATTCATCTCGGCCTGTCTGAGCATTGTAAAATCTCCAAAGAAACTGTTCAAAACATCAGAGTGATCCAAGAACTGACTTTAGATGCACAGTTACACACACACACACACACACACACACATACAGATAATCTCTTGAAATCCTCAGTATATTTAAATGTATTCCTGATCTAGTCCTTTTTTTGAGAATGAAATATAGTTTTGGTATTTTTTTTTCATGTTTGCGAAAGGTTCTCATCAAGGGTGCCTTTATTTGATCAAAACTATAACATTTAGCCTTATTTTTACAGTGATTATTGCATTTCAGCATAACTATTTACATTTTCAGATTTTTTTGCATTGATTCTCAAATGCTTTTCAGAATACAACACAATATATCTGTACAGAATCAATATTTTACCCCGAACTGCTTCCTCCCCCACCCCCACAACAAATCCCCAATTATGTCTTGAGATCACAATGTGTCCGTATAATTAAATAGAGTTAAGATAACTTCCAGTATATAGTGGTAAGAAAAAGAAAATAATAATAATAATAATCATAATAAAATGATAATAAACACATTTCTATTTGTCACATGATCCTTCAGAAATCCTTCTCATATGTTGATTTGGTGCTCAAAAAACATTTTGTAATAATGTTGAAAAAGTCATACTACTGATTTAATATTTTAGTGGAAACCATGACACATTCTTTTTAGAGTGCTTTGATAAAAAGAATGATTCAAAGAACAGAACTGAAGAACTGAAATCCTGAATAGAACCCGTAGCATTTCAGTAAAACCAGTGTAAATGAGACGTTCGATAGGCGAGAGGCCGCACGTGCAATGCTAGCGGGCTTGAGGGCAGTCGCGGAAATTCAGAAAGTTGGATAGAAGTAGCGATATCTTCAATACTATTCCTTGCAAAAAAACCAACAATCTTTTAATTGCTTTGATAAGTTCACATGCTATAAAAATAGAAAGTGCTTGTTTATAAATTGCTGACTTGTGCCCAAGTGCCCACTTTATGTTTGTCCTAATACCTGTTAGTTGTCCGTGGATTTGCCTATATTTGGGGTTGAAAATAAAAACGTCTTTAGATGGGAAATCGATTTTACGATTCAATGAACACTTATGTCTCAAAAATTGAACAGGGTTTTTTTCAAAAAAGTGACAGCCCTAGGCCACAGTTTACACATTGAAAAATATTTTACAGCAAATGTTGTGTTGTTTGAGAATATTTTCCATTGGTAGAATCAAACTAGCGATCGGACATGAGCTGGTCAGTGCAGAAATTTTGCCAGAAACTATTGTTACCATGGTGAATTTTTGTAAGGAGTTGCAGTGGCTGCATTTAAGACTAAACAATTCATTTGTGGAAACAGAGACGGTAACAGCATTCAACAAAATCTCCAAATGTCCATTTGGTGTTTTCAAGGCGATTCAGCACGGCACTGGCTGTCTCATGAAGTTAGCATGATGGACTAAGTGGAAGGTTTTCTATGAGAGTTTAATTGTGTGTGTGTGTGTGTGTGGCTGAGAGTCTCTCCCATGGGTGGTGTACTGATTCCATGGTTAGGCACAATATGCCCCTCATTATAAAAAGACGAAAACATTCGTCACCGGTAAGACAACAATTCAGAAAGAAAGCGAGAGAGAGAGACAGGCTGTGAATGACCCTAGAGACAAGTCACATAGAGCATTCTGTGCTAACACAAGAGGCTTCAATATTGACAACCCTGTAAGAACCCTTTGTGTATTATGAACATGAGATCTGTGTGGAGACACTAAGGCCAATAAGTTCAAAACCACTAAGAAAAAATCTAAATAATTACAACTCTCAAAATTTTACACTAATTTGCAATAAGAAAACAGTGTATGTGGCAAATAAATAATATTATTTTGCACAATAATCTAAATGTGTATATGAAGAGTTCAGATGCAAAAGCCTCTAAATGCCATTTGAAATTTTCTTCTAAAATGACCATTTTTATCAAGCTTGTATATTTAAGTTCAGTAATTTCACTTAAATGACAATTAATAGGTAATCTTCATTGCCATTTAAGTGAAATTACTGAACTTAAATATACAAGCTTGATAAAAATGGTAATTTTAGAAAAAAAATTCAAATGGCACTTAGAGGCTTTTGCATCTGAACTCTTCATATACAGAATGTATGAACATTTATTTATTATTATATATTAATGTTGTTTGATACGTTAAAGAATCTCTAGTAAAGGATGTGTCTATATCTATTCATGTTAGTATCTGCATTTACATGGACCCTATCTTTGTAATCGGACTAGTAGCACACTAAAAAAGTCACCTGTAACCATGTCAATCGGAATAAATTGTACAAATATGATTAAAATTTTATTCTGATTATAAGGAGTGGTTTAAACCTTTTCTAATCTGATTGAGAGAACTTGTAAACACTTGAAACTGTAAAGTACTACAAATGTGCAGTGATTTAGAGATGGCGTAATGACGTATGACGCATGTAATTAGTTGTTGTTGTAGTTGAATAAAGTGTCATAAATTACTGCGTGTCATTTTAAAATTCCCCTTCCACTCATCGCCTGTGAAGTGGAGCAGGACAGCAGTTTTGGGCGCCAGAATTCAGGCCGTTTTTACTGCATGATAAATTTAAGCAGCATGGCACAATGTTTTGTTTGCTCATCGTCTCCTAATTAGGACCCAAAATAAATAAATATTAGGTCTGCTCTTTAAAACAAAGAAAAGGAGCTATGTAGGAGAATAGGTTGTGGAAACAGTGGGAAACTGTATTCATGCAGTTTTTGCACTTCAAAAACAATCAATTCTGTTTTGAAACTTGTGACATACACTCACATAAAGGATTATTAGGAACACCATACTAATACTGTTTTTGCCCGCCTTTTGCCTTCAGAACTACGTGGCATTGATTCAAACAAGGTGCTGAAAGCATTCTTTAGAAATCTTGGGCCATCTTGATAGGATAGCATTTTGGAGTTGATGGAGATTTGTGGGATTCACATCCAGGGCACGAAGCTCCCGTTCCACCACATCCCAAAGATGCTCTATTGGGTTGAGATCTGGTGACTGAGGGGGTCATTTAAGGACAGTGAACTCATTGTCATGTTCAAGAAACCAATTTGAAATGATTCAAGCTTTGAGACATGGTGCATTGTCCTGCTGGAAGTAGCCATCGGAGGATGGGTACATGGTGGCCATAAAGGGATGGACATGGTCAGAAATAGGTAAAAAAATTTCGATACCGAGACCTTGGCTTCGATACCGGTTTCTGAATGGTACTTTTTTCTATACCAATTTTATGTAACCAGTTTTAACAATGTAATATTACCTAAATTTTATTTTATTTTTCAGTTTGTTGACATCTTCACACTCATATTTTACATTTAACAACATTCTTTACTTCAATGAGCTCTTTGTTTCTGCCTTATCTTAATGCATTGTTTAACAATTAAACTGAATGAAAATGAATTGAAATGCATGTCACCTCTGATAACAGATCACTCTAAATTGTAATTTAGAAACATGCATTTTCTGCAAAGCTGCTTTGAAACGATATGTATTGTGAAAAATGCTATACAAATAAATGTGAATGAAATTAAATATAGGCGAGGTATATGCCTTGCGCTCAGCACACATAAAGCTTGCCACAAAGCACTGACAACAGTAGCCTAATGATTATGGATGTGTCTGGAAACAATAGCAAGGATATATTTTAATTGTTTATTAATGGATAAGTGTTTATTAAGTGTGCTGGCTGCAAATATGACCATGGCAATGCTGACTCGTCATTCCTGCTGTAGTGAATGCGTGCACCTATATGGATTATGTAATAAAACAATTTATTTCATATCGTTTCGTTTTAAAAGTAGACATATTTTTAGGTCTATAGGCCTATTTCTCATGTCTATGAGGCAAGTATCCTATATGCTGAGTTTCGGTTCATTTGTGACGTGCTCCAGTTCTTGCAGTCGAAGACGGATACATTTTCTACTCTCAAGTGTCTGTGCGCTTATCAGATTTACCGTGTTACTGGTCTTGTCAAAAATATTGCATCGCCTGCTTCTGGTTCTGGAGTCTGGCACATAGGTACACTTTGGATCATTTCCACATATTTTCTATCTATCTGCGTTACACGCACACACACACACACACACACACTACAGCCTCATGTGCAACAAGCTACATCTCTGGGCAGCCACGTAAACTAGTGTTTTTCCGCCACAGCCAATCATGCTGCATGCTTATTGTTTCACTGACGTTGACGAGATTAACCACTTAGGTACCGAAATTTGGTACCAAAAAACAAGACATGTTTCGATACTCGGTAGTACCGAGGCAATTCGCCCGTTACCTAAAATGTACCGAATTCGGTACCCAGCCCTAGTCAGACACAATGCTCAGGTAGGCCGTGTCTAAGGGGCCTAAATTGTGCCAAGAAACATCCCCCACAGCATTACACCACCACCACCAGCCTGCACAGTGATAACAATGCATGATGGATCCATGTTCTCATTCTGTTTACGCCAAATTCTGACTCTACCATCTGAATGTCTCAACAGAAATCGCGACTCATCACACCAGGCAACATTTTTCCAGTCTTCAACTGTCCAATATTGGGGAGCTCTTGCAAATTGTAGCCTCGTTTTCCCTATTTGTAGAGAGAGATGAGTGGTACCCTGTGGGGTCTTCTGCTGTTGTAGCCCATCCGCCTCAAGGTTGTGCGTGTTGTGTCTTCACAAATGCTTTGCTGCATACCTCAGTTGTAACAAGTGGTTATTTCAGTCCAAGTTGCTCTTTTATCAGCTTGAATCAGTTGGCCCATTCTCCTCTGACCTCTAGCATCAACAAGGCATTTTCGCCCACAGGACTGCCGCATACTGGATGTTGTGCATGAAAATCCCAGTAACTGAGCAGATCGTGAAATACTCAAACCGGCCCATCTGGCACCAACAACCAAACCATACTTAAATCACCTTTCTTTCCCATTCTGACATTCAGTTTGGAGTTCAGAAGATCCAGGACCACGCCACTAAATACATTGAAACAACTGCAATGTGATTGGTTGATTAGATAATTGCATTAATTAGATTTTCCAATGTAAAACGCCACGCTCTAACAGCAGTGTTGTGCACTCGAAACACGAACTTGGTACATCATCATGGACTTGTGTGCATTTTGACTCGGAATTGACTCGTACTTGAACATATTGGGAGTCGGGACTCTGACTTATTCCCGAGTCCACTCGAGTCCCATTCAAATATGTTATGATTAAAACTTCAGTGGTGGCGTTCACACAGTTCACAGTTTTCTGCCCTGAGCAACCCTGGCAAGATATGTTGTTTGCACCCCATTTAGCCTATGTGGTTGGATTTTGGAGAAGACATTAGACAGCGACATTCTGTTCTTGCATGAATTTTAAAAAATATTTAATTGTGCAGTATATCTAATCAGCCAAAAGTTTATTCGTTTATTCGTATGTTTGGCTTAGCCTATAGTTTTGAGTAATAAATTTAGCCTATTTTTCTTTGTGACTTTTTTTTACAATGTTGACAGTAACATGATAAGACTACTGTGTGTTGCTCAGAGACAAATCAAAGCTCAGCTGTGACTTAAGTTTTGTTGCCGAAGCAAAACTAGGCTAGTAACTGGCAAAATTGTGTCTGAAATATCTGTTAATATTAACTTTTCTTGTTTTAACAGTACGTGAGCTTAGAATTATAAGGTTCTATCTCCACTTTTGGTCGAAATTGAGTTTTTGACATAATCTGATCCATTAGGTGTTTATTAATGCCTGTGTGGTGTTATTTTTGTAAGAAAAAAAAGATTAATAGATAAAACTATAATAGAAGATTATACTACATAACAGTTTTGCCAGGTGGGATGTAAAAACTTTGATGCTCAATATCTCAGAACTACCCTAAACGGAGATAGAACCTTATAATTCTAAGCTCACGAGTATTAGACTATATCACTTTCTTGATTGTGCTTTTGATGTTGTATGTAGTCAATCCAATGACAGTCATATGACAAATCAAACATAATTTTTAAGTGTTGCTTAAGCAAACAAGTATTTTTTTTTTTGATCACTGTACATTGACCATTGGTGCATTTATAGTTTTTTTTATTTTATTTTGCACTGTCTGTCATTTTAGTGAAATGAATGTGCATTGTGTAAAGTGTTGTCAGAAGAACGTGTGTATGTAAAACTCCGGGGACACTGAGGTGCTAGTTTGTTATGTTTTCAGAGGGTCATTTTCATTGCCCTTTAGTGTGTCATTAATAGTTAGAGTGGTTTCCGTGTTCAAGAGACATGTGTTACATAACATAACCTGCTGTTGATTTGAATTAGACCCATGGTGACTCCAAATGTCAGGCATCTCCTGCCTTCACTACCCACGCTCTCTTGCTTTGCATCCCTCCCTCAACACACCCCTCTGAGGACCCAAGGGGATGTTATTCTGAATGACATAATAAACCATCATGTCAGACTCTCAAACTGAAGGACTAATTAGCTTTAGCAGTCCTTGAGAGTTATTCCTCGCTTTAAGGGATCCGTTTTTATTTATTTCTGTTTGGAGGGAATATGTGTACCGCTATTTACCGCTATAAGATTTATGAAAGGATGTGATTTGATTCAATTTATAATTATTTTCCTCCTTTGAAAATTGGCTTTAGTTTAAAAGAAAAAAAAATGTAAATATGTTCCCTTAGATAGATTATTCCACCAGTATCAGTTAAACAGTCAGCTGATACTAAACATCTCTGTGTCTATAATCTACTCGTGTGTGCATTGTACTTTTAATGCGTGCGGTGCAGGGATACATATTCAACACCTTGCACATGGAGCAAGTTAAGGCATTCGTTTGCCCGTTTTTCTAAAACATTTCCAGAGCTTTACAATGTTATGGATGACTCAGACTTCATAGAATAGGATTGGAAATCAGTTTTGCCATCCTTAAGTGGTGAGTAAACTGCAGAAAATCCACCAAGCCATAGCTAAGCGCTCGCTGTTCCATCGTTTCAGCGTGTCTCGCTGTGGCCAGGCCTCGTGGAATCAGCCAGTAATTGGCCCCCCTTTGAACACTGCTGCAGATGGAATTCGCTTGATTAAATATACTCCGCTCCATCAGGGCCAAATGTGCTATGAACCGTTTCTACTTAATACACACACCAGCACGCTGGAGAGAACAAGCCTGCAAAGCTTGACGGCTCTGCAGAGATCATCACTATATATGGAAGATATATGGAAAGAGTTTTGCCAACTTTTGCCAGACCTCTGTTCCTCTTCTCAGGGTCTGAATGCACAAAAATAACTTAAACACTAATGAGGCAAAGCATGGTCTTAAGGGTCTTTTTAAATGTGGTTGTTACACCCATTGATGGATGAACCATGAATTCAACACTAAACTGTTTATGGCCAAAAATCCCTGTCCAGTGTCCTGATGTTGTTAAAAAAAGAGATTTGAATATGAGGATTATACATATTATTATGCAACTTATGTATCTTATTCCATCACAATGTAATTTTTACTGGCTTATCTCAGTAAAGCTAATAATAATAGCTAGCATTAATGCATCTTAACATAAATACACACAATTTTCAGCTTGACTGGAATTTATGCATTAGGAAAATTATTCTCTGTGCAATGGATGTTAACCTTAACATTTTTATTATCACCAGTCGTGATGGAAAGGGTGCTACTGAAGGAAAATTAATTTAAATATTTTAATAAATATTCTGATTTTTCAACTATAGACTGTAAGTCTGGTCTTGGGACAATGATCAAACAATTAAAATAACATTTACATTTATTAATTTAAAAGACTTTTATTCAAAGCATTTAGAAATTAAAATAACTGCATATAAAAGGAAGTTGAATAAAAGAAATTAATGAAGGCATATAAAAAATTCTCAGAGATGCGTAGAGACATTTAAAAATGACCCTTTATGAGCTGGTGTGTGTTGAGCGCACTGGCGCCATTGTACTGTGGCTGCTGTCGCATCAACCAAGTGGATGCTACACACTGGTGGTATTCTGTTCTATTCTATTCTGTTCTATTTATTCTATTATTCTATTCTTAAATAACTAAAAGAAAAAAATAAGCAGAAACCTGCTAAAAATAAAACAAAATTAAAACTCTAGGGCATTAATGTGCCTATATTTAACGAAACAACCATAAATTATTATTTCCGTATGAGAGATTCAGATTTTTTTAAAAGATAATTTATAATATTTTTTAAAAGATAATTTAATTTATTCTTCTATTTATATGATTTTCCTGAGATGATCACATAAAGGTGCTCATTAACTCAGTTAATTAGGGTTCATAATGTGTGCTTCAGGTTAGGTTGCGTTTTCAATGAGTTTGACTTTCCACTCGTGAAAGCTTTCTGCTCTTTTAACTGCAGCGTTTATTGGCAAAAACTATAGAGTTCTAGATGTGTTATGAGAGTACATCAAACAAGAGTGCCCTTTTAAAAACACTCGGAAGACAGAGATTTTATTGTGCAGCTGTGATAAGTTCATACTGAACATCAGCGTATGTGTATTATGCATGAATTGCACAAGTTGCTGGCCTATGGGTTTTGTTTGTGTGTATCTATTCAGGTGAGCTCTTCAGGAGGAGTGTTTGCTCCACGATAAAGTGACCATTGGCCATTCTCTGATGCTGTTTAATGACTTCCTTCAAAGGCAAACCAGTCATCATAAAGACTTCACATTTTATGGCAATACCCAGTAGTGGCATTAGGCTCCAGACAGCATGAATTATTGAAGGTTAATTATAATTTATGAATGGCATATGTTTGAAGCTTGATTGTTTTTGTGTTTGCCAGTATCAACACTGAGTTTGTTATGATTTGTCAAAAGATTACACCTATAGTTATAAAGACCTTTGGTACATTTTGTTCCCGTTGAATGGATATGTTGCTTTTTAGGGTTCTGCTAAATGATTTTGATCGGTTTAATGAACATATTCCTTTTTGGGCCTGTGACACTCTGAAGACTAATTGAAGTCTGAAAGACAAGACTAAGCAAGCTGAAAGGGCCAGAAAAGAAAACGTGTCTAAACACATGCACATACACGCACATAAAATAACCAAGGCCGACATCTTTTATTCCAGGATTGTCCATTCCCTGCCTCATACTTAGCTAAAGGCCAACCTGACAAGTGACCCCATACAGCACAGAAGCTGCTGAAAGAGCAAATCTACTAAATAGGTGTAATTTAGCTCATGTCAAGGCCCACATAAAGTACTTGATAGATGGAAAAACAGGCTAATTATTCCCCAGAGGATGTCCTGGACATTTGAGAAAGGACATCCCCCTAAAGGGACACTAGGGATTAAGTAAAACAAACCCTTTGTGGTTAAGGAGTGGGTGGTTAAGGAGTCCCCTGAAATATATTTGTGGACGGGGATCTTGTTTGCTTAAAGTACATTTAACATAAAATACATAGATGATGAAATAATAATTTTTTTGGGGGGTGTTGAACTACTCTATTCCTTTAAGAAATGTTTTATTTAATTAGGTTATTTTACTACAGTATGCTGCTGAAACAGGTCAGCTGTCACTCTGCTGCACCTTGACAAGTCATATGTCAAGGATAAAATGAATGAACACTAGGCTGACAACAGTGATGACACTACATCTGTGTCTGTCAGAGAATGTGAATCAGAATTCTAAAAGATATCTCATCTCAACCTTTCCTTTTGGATGTGATCTACACACACACACACACACACGCTTCACACTGTGTGTGTGAAGGCTTCCTGTTCGCTTCCTGTTTCAGCAGTGTAGTTCCCTTGGGCAATGTTTAGACAGAAATGCAAAGGTAGAGACTTGGTTTGGTTCTCTGGAACTCCAGCAGGGGACACTGATGTAGTTAGACGTCCATGCCAGAGTAGGATCCAAGAAATCTCTCTAATCCAAGTCAGTGACAGAATCAAAACAACAGGCAGGTTTGATGGATTGCGACCAGCCTAAACCTGAGTTACAGGTTCTCCACTGTATAGTTGCAACCAAATAGTTCTAAAGACCATGAAACTTCTTGTTGCTGATATTTCCCATTTAAGAGAACGTTTTTATTTAATTTAAATATATTGTAAATAGCCAGACTTTAGTTGTCACATGATTTGCTACTTTCAAATCACTTGCAGGTGGTCTTACGAGAGGTTCTCTCATTTTGCGTAAGTTTAGCTTACGCTGACGGGTAAAGTCATCTTTTCTCGAGATATTGAAGCCAAAAATTGTCCTTAAAGGAGAACTCCGCGAACAATGAACCTTTGGTCTAATAAAACATCTGTACCTAGTCAATCGTTCTCTGAGATTTGTTTTCATGATAATCGAATGTAAAGAGTTTTATCTCTAAAAACTGTTTAGTGTATAATGCTAGCACTGGGGGCATTGACTAAGTAAAAAGAAATCGCTAGTTTATACCACTAACAAGGCTCAAAATAGCCCCACACTAACACAGTAACATAATGAGTGTCTATACATGCAAAAACGAAGCGTTGGGAACTTTGTAAGTGTACAGACCGTTTAATAAGAAGATACATTATAAAGACAGTTCACTTCATGTATACAGACAGGAGCCATCTTAGAATATAGTCTCGATAAGTCGATACCCGAACGCCACGACTAGGGTTGGGTATCAAGAATCGAGTATTCGATTTGAACCAGGACTAACTTTTCGCTTTTCCGGAATCGTTCAAAAGTTAAAATTTCAATTCCTAGTTTCGATATTCACAGTCCGTCGATCGGAAGAAGAAACCGCTGAACAACACCAAAGAAGAAGCGTCTACCGGAAGTGTTGGCATAACCGCGCAAGTCGAACATGAGTAGCTTACGTCGGCGGTCCAAAGTGTGGCTTCACTTTTCTAAAAATAATGAAATCTCAGCAAAATGCAAAATTTGTGTCAAAAGGAGTATTTGTGACAGAAGGAGTATTAGCAAGGTTAGCTAAACTTTTTTGACCCTTCCTCTTAAAAGAATCGAAATCGAGAATCGTTAAGAACCGGAATCGAAAACAAGGAATCGGAATCAGAATCGTTCAAATTCAAACGATACCCAACCCTGAGCCACGACATCACGCCACACCCACATCTCCGATTAAATTCCCCAAGCCCACAGGGTGTGGCGATCGGGACCTGGAAACCATTCTTCCCAAATTGCCTCCCATGGAAAAGCATTGTTAGCCATGGAAAAGCATTGAGCCTTGTTAGTGGTATAAACTAGCGATTTCTTTTTACTTAGTCAATGCCCCCAGTGCTAGCATTATACACTAAACAGTTTTTAGAGATAAAACTCTTTACATTTGATTATCATGAAAACAAATCTCAGAGAACGATTGACTAGGTACAGATGTTTTATTAGACCAAAGGTTCATTGTTTGCGGAGTTCTCCTTTAAGGACAATTTTTGGCTTCAATATCTCGAGAAAAGATGACTTTACCCATAGCGTAAGCTAAACTTACGCAAATTTTGCTGATATTTCGTTATTTTTAGAAAAGTGAAGCCACACTTTGGACCGCCGACGTAAGCTACTCATGTTCGACTCGCGCGGTTATGCCAACACTTCCGGTAGACGCTTCTTCTTTGGTGTTGTTCAGCGGTTTCTTCTTCCGATCGGCGGACTGTGAATATCGAAACTAGGAATCGAAATTTGAACTTTTGAACGATTTCGGAAAAGCGAAAAGTTAGTATTCAGATTATACCCCGTCACAGGCCATTCTTGAGATTTGCCTTTGACGGCCAGGTATATCGGTACATTGTCCTCCCGTTCGGCCTGTTCCTAGCCCCCTGTACATTCACAAAGTGCATGGACGCGGCTCTCGTCCCCTTGAGAAATCAGAGTGTGCGAATTCTGAACTATTTGGACAATTGGCTGATTTTAGCACAGTCGAAGATAGAACTCGAATCTCACAGAACTATGCACCCTAGTTATTTGGAAAGTTTGGGTCTCACCCTCACTACTCCCCAGACAGTCAGTTTCCTTTCTAGGAATAGAACTGGACTCTGTGGCTATGAAGGCCCGCCTGTCGACGGAGTGTGCGTGCCGTGTTTGACACCTAGCCGCATCTTTCCCAGAAGGGCAACAACGTCTCCCTGAAAACTTTTGAGAGGATGCTGGGTTGTATTGCCTCAGATGCAGCAGTGCTTCAGCTGGGCTTACTGCGCATGCACATGTTACAACGCTGTTCGAACTCTGCAGCCCTGTATAGTGGCTGAATGGTACCAGTAAGGGGTGACTACTGGAGTTATTTTGCACCGAAAGGTCAACTTTTGGACAACTTCAAAGGATTTTTTATTTATATTTTTTTTTGCCCCATCAGATTCCAGATTTTCAATAGGTTGTATTTCGGCCAAATATTGCTCTATCGTAACAATCAATACATCAATTGACAGCTTATTTATTCAGAGTTCAGTTAATATATAAATCTCTATTTAAAGAAAATGACCCATAAGACTTTGACCCATAAGAAGGTTTTGTGGTCTAGGTAACATATTATGAAATTTTAACCATTTAAAGGCATCTTTTTAGGGAGCCAATCAATATCGAGGCAAAAGTCATTGTGTAATACTTTATTGCTCTGCCGTCTGACAACAATATTCACTAGTGTTTCTTTATTTTTACAGAATTCAAATATTGTGAAGTAAAAAAAGGATCATACAAAGTAGGGATTTATTTAAGTAGGGATTTTATTAAAACTTAATTTGACCTAATTTCTGTCAAAAATACTAGCTGTGTGTAATCTATCTCGGAGTGAGGCTGCCACCTGCACTAATCTTATGAGTTACCATGGCAAACCCCATGGCCAGAGGGACAGGGCCACGCTGTGTTCGTGATGCGAGTCAGTCGAGCCGCAGCGGGAAGATCCAATCAAGTCCATTACTCAAGATCCATTTGCAATCTTACACCTCCTGACAGTGTCCTTTCCGTTCTGCTTTGAGTAATAATGCTGAGGCCCAAAAAAGACCCAAATTGCAGACAGTGATTCCTTTTGGCCTACACAATAGCTCTATTGTTTGGCCGAGTGCTTTTGAACAGCAAGGCATGACCGTTTGGGAACCTATAAGACCTGTTCTCAGCTCCAAAACTCACTTCAGTTACAAGGCATTTCACCTTAAAAACTTACAGACAATTATTACAGCCACAAACATTCCACCCGGCTCATGAATATCCTCTAGTTTTGAGCACATTAAAGGCTCATCAAGAATCATCTGGGGCATGTGTCAATTCTTATCCATTTTCATCCTGGACCTCTTCATATCTCAGGATCTACAGGCAATGAGGATCTCTGCGAATACTCTCCAAACGACTTTGCTCTGTGTAACTGTGTGGCTTAGCAACTGAAAGAATCCATCTACATTTACGGCTTTATAAATTTGTCTGTCTCACTGCTTGTTCTGTGTTCGAGATCGCTCTGATCAGGTCATGTACAATTGGTTTCAGCAGATGAGAGTGTCCTAAATTGGGGTTCGAAATATGCTTGGTAATTTCCTTTAACAAGCCACATAATCCACTGGAATAATGCTGAATAAATAGTTTCCTAATGTAGTCTCCTAATGTAAAAAAGCAAGAAAGATACTAATTAAGAAAAGTTGATCTTTCTTGCTTTTTCACGTAGCACTGTCATGACAGTAAGGGCATCACGTCGCAGGCTTAGGGCATCGACAAGAGGAGCAGTGTCCGCAGATTCAATGCTTGTAAAATGACAAATATTGGATTATTAGGCCATTTTAATTGGATAATTTGACTGGAGATACGGTGACGCATTGCTGCCACATACATATTATTTTTTCCCCTCAATTATGTCATAATAACGAGATCTTATGTCGTAATAACGAGATCTTATGTCGTTTAAACGACATATTTTCTCATAATAACGAGATCTTATGTCGTTAAAACGACATACTTTTCTCGTTATAATGACATAATATCTCGTTTTAACGACATAAATTTGTCGTTTTAACGACATAAATATCACGTTTTAACAACATAAATATCTCATTATAACGACATAAATATCTCGTTATTTGACATAATAAGGGGACATTGTAATATGCATTAAGGTACATTTAGCGTTTTTATAATGAGTTTCTAAGGGAGGAAAATTAAACGCTTTGCGTTTATATTAGCTATCTGATTTTTGTAGTATACTTTATTATGATTTTAGTATTAACAATGCACGCACAATTATCCGTGAACTTGATAAATGTATGTTTTCATTAGGCTACTATATCCACAAACAAATTGTTTTCAGTTATGTTTGCAAAATTCTGAATTTAACGAATGTGCAGCGATTTGTACAAATAGAGACTGTTTGTGTAATACATTTGTTTTATTTTGTATTAGTGATAATTTGCGCGTCCATTTATTGAGATCTCATTTGACGGCAATTTGCTTAACGTGTAATTAAACGCGTTGAGTTTATATTCCGAGCTCAGCAGATTTGTACATAAACTTTATTAGTATGATTATTTACTGTGGTTTGAACACTGTCCGTTGTGTTAAGGTTTGTATTCATTTCAAGACCGGGAATTAAAGAACGCATTGTAGTTATGGGACATTCTAAAACGCTTAACATTAAAAAGGCTTAACGTGGCTTACTGTACTAAGACATTAACATTAAAAGATCAAACTCAGTAAACATCATATTGTGGCTTAATGTTCTAAGTCAGTAATATTCAAAGACCAAACTAAACATCATATTAATAAGCTATACTATGTGCAAAAAAATAAATGAGCCCAGATGAATGCAACGCGTTTAATTACACGTTAAGCATTTTCCTACCATTAGAAAACCGCTATTAAAAGGCTGCATAGTCTATAGCTTATTAAGCCTTTTCTAATAACGGTTTTCTATGGAAGGAAAATGCTTAATGTGTAGGCTAATTAAACGCTGTTGCATTCATATTCTGTGCTCATGTTTTTTTTTTGCACAACACAAAGTATAGCTTATTAATATGATGTTTACTGAGTTTGGTCTTTTAATGTTGCTGTCTTAGTACAGTAAGCCACGTTAAGCCTTTTATTAACGTTAAGTGTTTTAGAATGTCCCAATAAAGGGACGCGCAAATTATCACTAATACAAAATAAAACAAATGTATTTAGTTACACAAACACTCTCTATTTGTACAAATCGCTGCACATTCGTTAAATTCTGAATTTTGCACACAACTGAAAGCAATTTGTTTGTGGATATAGTAGCCTAATAAAAATATACATTTATTAAGTTCACGGATAAGTGCGTGCATTATTAATACTAAAATCATAATAAAGTATACTAAAAAAAATCAGATAGCTACGTCCAGAATATGAACGCAAAGCGTTTAAGCATTTTTCTCACATAGAAACTCATTATAAGAACGCTAAATGTAGCTTAATGCATATTATAATCTCCCCTTATTATGTCGAAAATGACGATATATTTATGTCGTTATAACGAGATATTTATGTCGTTAAAACGAGATATTTATGTCATTAAAACAAGATATTATGTCGTTATAACGAGAAAAGTATGTCGTTTTAACGACATAAGATCTCGTTATTACGAGAAAATATGTCATCAAAACGACATAAGATCTCGTTATTACGAGAAAATATGTCATTTAAACGACATAAGATCTCGTTATTACGACATAAGATCTCGTTATTATGAGAAAATATCTCGTTTAAACGACAAGATCTCGTTATTACGACGTAAGATCTCGTTATTAAGACATAATTGAGGGGAAAAATAATATGTATGTGGCAGCAATGCGTCACCATACGGAGAGATTTAATTTTGTCAACATTTAATTTTTTTTTCATGGCCAATGTCATTTTAGTGCTGTCAAACGATTAAAATATTTAATCGTGATGATTAATTGCATTAATACGGTGACGCATTGCTGCCACATACATATTATTTTTCCCCTCAATTTATTTTTGGTCTCCCATCTGCCGTCTCAAACGGCTCAATGTAATTCACCTCTACACACCACTGGTTAATATGCTACCCTCTTCCTTCCCCCTCCCCCGCCTTCACTGCTTTGATATGAAAAATTGCAGAGGCACACTGGGCTTTCCCACTGGGCTCGTCTTGCTGCGGTCCGAGCACGATTGTTCTCGGCGCCCTGAACCCTGGGGTGTATGCGTGCGTCTTACGCATCTTGGACGGCGCATGATAGAAAACAGAATGCGGGTCAATATTGTTTTTTTTTTTAAATGAATTCTGTACTATTATGAGCAGCTGAGTGAACACAGATGTGTGTTGAGCATAAGGTGGCCTTCTGCTGCTTGCAAACAGACTCTTTGAGGAGTCAGTGGATTTCCAAATTTGTTGCCCTTATTACACGTGCTATATGTGTGAATACATTGCAGACTGACTCCTGCTCGTAATCAAAGTAAATCATCAACACTATCATCCCTTATATGTTTTATTTAACTAAATACATCATAATCAGCTATAATGTGCACCCGAGTCCATGTTGCTTTCACATTCACTTGAACCGCGGTACGGGCCCGGCATGCACACAAGTGTAAACGTGAACTGCATAGATGCGTGCCTGCCTGCTTTCAGCACGATTCATTATTAGACAGAGCTAAGCATAGTAGGCTAGTCCAGACTCTTTCAATTCAGTTACAATTTTGTTGTATAGTGCTTTTCACAATACATATTGTTGCAAAGCACCTAGAAAATGCACTTTACAATTTAGAGTGATGTTATCAGTTATGCATTTCAGAAATGTACATATAAAAATATGTACAGTAAGCTAATAATGTGTTTATTTAAGGCAGAACAAAAAGCTAATTTAAGTAATGAATACATAAATGTTTAGGACATGATTTGGACTCAGATACTTATGTTTAGATTGTTAAAGGGCGGGTTTACTGCTCTTTTTCTTTGCATGATTGTGTTTATAGGGTGCAATATAACATGTATCCGTGGTTTTTCTTTTTTTAAGTCTTATTTTTCATAAATTTCACCTTTATTGTCAGCCGTGCTCTCCCTTGTCCCCTGAACGAGCGGTTCACTTCGTGATTCTATAAAAACACTCCCTCAGAACCACGTAGCGCGCTCAGATTGGTTAGTTTGGCCCGGTGTGTTGTGATTGGCTAAACTGTCGCTCACGTTGTCCGGAAGACGTTGTCCCATGACCTTTACGGGCGAAACGGGCGGGCATGCCAAATGTGGATAACATAGACGTGGATACACGTAAATAAAGATGTAGAGACTGCAGGATCAGTGAGGCAGAATCAGACCGAGAAAGCCGCGATGAATCGAGTCAAGCAGAACCTCACCACACACGGCTCTTAATAAAGGTTTCTGAATGATAATTTGCTTCATTTTTTAACTTTATACACGTTTGTTTTACACAATAGGCTAGCATCTGACTGGCAACGATAGCAACTGACCGTAGACACAAAATAGCCTAACTAGTAGCCCATAAAGCCAGCGCTGGCATTTAAAAAAAAAAAAAAAACACAACGCTACATCGGGAATTATACATGCAAATACATTTAAAATGATGAAGTCTTAGCCTACTTACAGGTTGTGTCCAACAACTGCTGCCTTTTAACTGCTGGTTTTAAAGTTGGATCTGCTTCATGATTTAGAAACAGTTTCTTGTTTACGTTAATCCAGTGTTGAACTCGTGGAGATTCTGGAAGCTGTCTCTCGTAAATGCGCAGCACAGAGAGCTAGATTACGATCGTCACTTTCAGGAATATAATCAAACACAAATTGTATCCATTGTTGTTCGAAGTATAGTGTCCGTGGAAGCCCGAAACACAGAAGACCTGACAGCTGCTTGAACACAACTCACTCGACTCATGCCCTTTCCTGCATATTCCGGAGGGAGTGGTTGATGCAAATGTGTGGGTTAGTGACGTACCATAACCCAGCTGTAGTCCAAAACGAGTCATTTTTGTAGGCAATTTTACTTCCTGATTTTTAAAAGATGATATCTCTGCTTACACTAAACTTTCAATGCTGCAACTTTGCAGATACTGTTCATGCACCAACAGCAACATTACACACTATTTAAAATGAAAAAAGTGAAATCGCAGTTAACCCGCCCTTTAATAGATAATGTTTTTCAACAGGTGACATTTTATATTTTGGCCCTTCAGTTGAGTTCAAAATAAAATGCACACAATGAAATGACAAATAATGTTTTTTTTTTTTTTTTTTTAAATATTAGTCATTTAGATTAGTCGACTAATCGAATAATTAGTAAAAAGATTAGTTGTTAGAAAATTAGTCGTTAGTGGCAGCACGAAACAACTGAGGACTGTTGAGGTTTACTGTGCTAAAGAGAAGTACTTTTTTTTCTCACTAGCATGCAATACAACCAAACACAGTAATCTCTGTGATGTACTGTAACGTGAATAATAAAAAGAGTGTGTGAGCACCAACCGTCAGAACACATAGATCAAACTGACATTAGTACTGCATGCATGTCTGAGTGATATGCGGGCATTTAAAAATAAAGGATATCCACCTCTGCGTTTAGATTTATATATATATATATATATATATATATATATATATATATATATATATATGTGTATATATATATATATATATATATATATATATATATATATATATATATATATATATACTGATTGCTTGCTTACAGGGTTAGTTCACCCAAAAATGAAAATTATAATTAATGATTTTACCCTCACACATTTTTGGGTAAACTAACCCTTTAAGAACACTTCTTCCTTTAAGTGTGTAGTTCACATGTAGTCCCACTGTGTAGTTCACCATGGAGACCACAGAGCTTCGTAGGGTTGTGCAGAGCTCTGGAGGCCGGGGCAGGTGTCTCTGACTGGTCTCCTGTGAAGGGAATGTTACATGCTGTCTCCTAATGGGATGCAATACACCCCCCCCCACACACACACCCCCGTGAGACCCTGCTTCACACACCCCAGGAGGGGAGGGGGGCAAAGATCCAGGATCTATTATACCAGGAATAATGTCCAATTATTCCAATAATTTATGTTGGGGGACCATCAAAATAAAATGTTATCCCAAAGCGGACAATCTAAAGTACCGGTTTCATTATTAAAAACTGAACTACTTTGTGTGATGATTTAGAAAAAAAAAAGTTCCAACCTTTTACCATTATGTCAATTGATTTTGATTGATATAAAGAGAGCAAATACAGTGCTTAGTTTAAGACAGAGAGAGCGCGTGTACGGGGGAGGGGCTCTCTTTGCTTGTTCTCTCTCTGTTAACATGCGCCCTGTCACAAGCGCAGTCATCTACCTCACTCATAAATCACAATACCTGATCAAATAAGGCTTTGGCGGGATAAAAATTTGCTTTGGAAGCCGCCTCCAAAAAAATGTATGGAAGAAAAACCCTGCCGTTTCATTGAAACAATAGAATAGAAATTTCATTGAATTATAAATCCAATAGCACATTCAGTTACAAGGTAATGAAACTATTGAGAGTTTAGGATCCAGGCTGCTTACTGGGGAGAACCATGAATTGGAAAGATACTGAGATCACATTTCTGATTAGTCACCAATGTGAACCAGAGCAGACCACTTAAATGACAAGTGATTGAAAAATCATGTATTACAACACAATTAGTCCTTCTCTCGTTACAGCAGCCTTTTGTTTGTGTGTCCAGAGGCATCACTCTTCTCCTATTTTGTCTCATACAGTATCGCCCGACAGGCATTAGGGTTTCCAGGACCCTAAATTGTTTTCCCATTCATGCCTGATCATCCATCTGCTTAAAGCACTTAATGGTCTGTAACAATGACTGCATGCAGCCCTGTGCTTTTTTAGCATCCATGCACCTGGCAACACTGGCAGATATTAGCGAATCCCCTGGAGGGATCTGGCTTGTGTTTTTCTATGTCGCTCATATGTCTCCTATCCCTGCTCCGGCGCCAGGGGAATGGCCGGTCACGTCATTGCCAATGAAGGGCAAATGCGAGACCGAGAGCAGGCCCCTAGGGTGAAAGTGTCGGGTCTTAGACTCACCTCCCAAATCTAGAAAACGCAATGCGATTGAAGAGAATGATTCCTGCGGCAGTGCTCAATCCTGCTCACGTTATTGTGGTTTGTAATGGAGGTGCTCCGTTCAATGGCCCTCGGGCCGGCAGATACAAAAGTGCTCCATTACAGTCACCTGCTCTTGAGCCAGTGTTTAATGCTAGCAGGAGAATCTAGTCTAGAGAAAGATGATAGCCCTCTTAAACCAATTATGACAAATCAACGGTGGTCTGAGTCATCACTGAATGTTGAAGTTCACTAGCAAAAAAATAATTTGTATGACCATGTTTGTGTGGACATGGTAGCATGGTATTCTTTAAAGTATTTTTTAAAGCATTCACTACTATATTGTATGATTCACCATAGTACTGTAGTATGGGTGTTTCTTCAAAAAGCGTTGTTTTTTTTGGCTTCTTCTAAAAAATAAACTTCTTTTCACACGTTAGTTTGTTTAATTTGTCTACTAAAAATGCCCAACAGTTTACATGCATGATGGGAGAAATGTTTTTTTTTCTTGACAATTTTCATCAGAGTGTAATTCCCACCATCTCCAATTTATGTAGTAGAATTTTGTGATGGAAATGAATGATGGGGTGGTGGATTTATGTTTTGTTAAATTATTGAAATAAAATAGCTGAAATAGCTGACTCCTGTCTTACAGGCTGATTACATGGCTATCATTTTATATATTCTAAATATAAACAATTAAATAATAATTTCAACATAATTTGACAAAATTACAGATTGATTTGGAAATTGAAATACAGCTGAACAAAAATAATATTAGATGAAAAACTAAAGCTAAAACTGAAATAAAAATAAATTAAAACTAAAAAATAATGAAAAAAAACAATGAAAATATGAAAATTAAATGTAAACTGAATATATAAAAATAAAATCTAAATTAAATATTCATAAATACTGTAAAAGTGCAGTAGTCAACATTAATCAAAGTTGTCCTATAGACAAGAACAGGTATTGTTCACAATTCATGTTTAACTTCAATGAAAGGTTTTGATTCAGTTCAAATGTTGACTACTGTATATGGATAATACTAAAATAATTTGCTGATATTATGCATAATAAATTAATATCACTGTACACAAGTTATTACAAAATTAATATTACAATGTATCTTTGTTTTCTTTACATCATATGTTGCAAATTTTTGGATTTTTTGAAATATGTATATTATTTTTAGAACATTTTGACACTACAGTAAACCAATTTAATATTTTTTATTTAATATTTATGGTTTTATTTCACTATAGATTATTTTAAAATTTAATTGTAAATATTTGTATGATGCCCTTTCAAAGTTTAAATGCTTTTGATATGTTTCAAAATGATTTTGATAAGCAGCAATACTAAAAGATGAAGGAATATAAGAAGTTTTTAAAGACTTGAAACTGATAAAAGTTAATTAAGTACATACAAGTTGAAGACACCCATATATCTGATACTGTACTGGTACTGTATCATAGTACCACCAAATAATTCTTCTAAGGTCAGACTGCTTCTAAAAGAAATGCATTGAGGAGTAAGAATCAAGTAATCTGTGCTCTTTATCTTTCCATTTGGCCAAACTGTATTATCCTTTTGATCTGATATTCAGTTCCCTTTGCTCAGTCTTCCTTCTCTCTCCCCTATCCCTCCCCACTCTCACATGGTTAGTCTTCATTTGCATATCTCACGCCTTCTTTTCCCTCCCTCATTTTATCCGGTCTTCACGTTGCCAGGGTTCACAGCTGCAGAATACGTTCTGATAAAGTCAGCCTGCTGAGCTGTAAAGAAGCGCCCATGGTCCCTGCTGCTCAGACTCAGCTTTGAAGCGAGTACTGCTCTGCCATTCCTTCTGTGCGCAGATGCCCGAAATACCAGACAAAATGGTGTAAACATTTAAAAAACAAAACGGTGGAAGGCGGGGGCTGCTTATTAAGTTTCCCTTTCTCTCTATCATGCATTTGGCTCCCTCTGTGTTAATCTCTCATTTGCTTTTATATAATGTCCTCCCACAGTTTATGGAATGCTATTTGAGTGATGCGACAACTGGGGGAATTCTGCTTTGAGTCAAGTGAAATTGTGTGAAAATAGGGAGTTTCTTTGTTGTCCTTTGACTCAACCTTAATGAACATTTGGATGCATTCAGCTTGGGAATGGTTGAACCAAATTATGTAAAAAAAAGAGTGCTAATGACACTTGGTGATTGACTGGATTTACCTATGACCCAGTTTGACCCATTTGAAGGGATAGCACCCAAATGAAAATTCTGTCATCGTTTACTCATGTCCAAACCTGTAAGATGGGCTTTCTTCCACAAAAGATATTTTAAAGTAGCCTGGATGCCAGACCCACAACATTTTTTGGTCGGGAAGTTCAGTCTGGACTTGATCCGTTGAGGAGTAATTATGCTCGATCCAGAAATGTCCGGCCCAATCAAATTGGAAGGGCGGGCTTTGAATGATGATGGACAGATGATCAACAGTTACGAATCATGCCACAGTCTTAGAAGAAAAGGTTCTATATAGAACCTTAAAAGGTTCTAAATCGCTACGTATTTGGAACCCCTAAAATGCAATGCATGAATGATCACAAAATTCAAGATATGGTGGTTATAATGTAATTAATCAATATCAGACGAAGAGTGCTATTTCAGTTTTTATCCTCCAAAAATCTGCTTGATTAAAATGTGATATTAAGTTACTACAACAGTTTAATAAACAATAATTTAATAACAACTACAAAATGTTGCAGAATAATGTAATATATGACATCGAGTCTGAGACTTGAGTTGCACTTAAGTCGCACAAACAGCTGACTTCAGACTTGACTTGAGACTCGACCCAAAAGACTTCAGACTCGAGCTTCGAGACTAGTCAACAACCTGTTTTCATGCAATCATTGCTTTTTAAATCAAAATTCAATAAATGACATATTTGGTATTTGGGTGCAACCACAGAAACCTAAAATTCTCGTGCCAGCTGCATATGTCCAAATTTAAATCTTAACCGTTCTGTTTCATCAGAAATGATTTTAAAGGTGTAAAATACCAAACTTGTCCTTTAATGTATTTCTGTTTTCTTTTATTGGTGTATATACGTTGGGGAAGCATATAATGAGCTGCATGACATGTCCCCTGCCCTTTGCCATACTGTGAAACGTGCATGCGATATGCCTATTTGCGCACTGCGCGCACTCACATATCAAAAAATGCATTGACGATGGTGACACCAAGTGCTCCCGGAGTTGTGCCTTTTGTCATTAGTTTTAGTTTAATAACTTTCACAAACAGTGGCGGTAATTATAAAAGCTACATGAAAGGTGTGTGGCACTAAGGCCCTGTTTACCCAAGAACACTCGCGGGTGAAATTGTAAAAATATTTTATCGGATGTGCCTTTCGTTTACATGGCGACGGCATTTTGGGGGCTTAAAAACGCAAAAAAGTGAAACCACCCTCCAGAGTGGAAATCTTAAAAACGCTCCACCATTGCGTGTCCATCTAAGGGTAAAAACGCAAAAGTCTGCTTGACAGGGAAGGATTTACACAGGCACGCGGACCTGTCGTGTGGCAGTGTTCCAGCTAACCACCTAATCGAATTTCACACACTTTTGCGTCACCATATGCAAGCGGATTTCGTACCCATAACGCTCATCTAAACAGAATAAAAAGTGATAACGCAACGCAACTTTTGCGTTTTCTCTTCAGATCGTTTCCGTGTAAACATAGCCCAAGAAAAATGCCGGATCCACAATGTCAGGTTCATCAACTTCATCAGGCACCTCAAAACACACCCTGATAGGTCAGTCACTTGCTAATGTGAAAGATACGTCACATTTAGCATATCATCAGGTACAAGCTAACTATCACAAAATGTTTTATCCAATTGATGTGACAGACTTAATATTAATATTTCACCAGGTATGAGGGCTAGAGGGATGTGTTAAGTAGCAGAAGATTAGACTATACAATGTCGCAACACATCTCTGCAGGGGGACAGATCAGATTGCAAGAGAGACTTGAGACTTGACATGGACTCGTGGCAAAAGACTTTGTCCCTCAAAGTCTTGAGACTTGACTTGGACTTCCAAAAAATGACTTGTGAACATCTCTGATCAGCCCAATGAAGCAGTATCAGACTCACATTCTGACTAGAATCTGAGTATGGCTAATTCTGAGGAGCATTTGCAGATAAACAGTTTTGGTTACCATTGACCTCCACTGTATGGACAAAAATGTATGGGAAAAAAAAGACATTTGTCAAAATATATCTTTATGTTCCACAGAAGTCAAACAGGTTTGTAATGATATGAGGAGTGAGTAAATTATGAAATGATGAGAAAATGTCCGGTTTTGCACTTGCGTACTTCTGTTCCAACAAGCTATTTTTGTGGATGAACACTATGGCTGGGCTGGTTTATGCTGGTCTTTTCAGCAGAGGCATGTGTACATATCTGCATTTAAATAACTTGTGTCTTCTGTGTCTATTTTTGGGGGGAAAGGAAGCTATTGTGGAGGACAGGCACATAACTTTTTTGTTTCTTTGGAAGTTTCGAATCCATTAATTTAGTGTTTAATGTCAATTGACCCTTCTGAAATCAATCTAATATGCTGATATTTTTTATTATCAATGTTGAAAACAGTTCTGCTGCTAAGGCTAAGAATTTTGCTGTGGGGTCCTAACTCAACCTGCTGTTAACAATAGACATTGTTAACTATACAGCAAAGTCTAATTGGTTCCTGTTGCATCTGCAGCCAATGAGCTTGCTGCTCAATATTTAAATAGATCTTGCAGTCTTTAGTTTAGTCAGTGTTTGCAGTTTGCAGCGTGCTTTCAAAGTTCCTCTTTCACTTTCAAACAATTTAATGTATTCTTATGAATAAAAGTATTATTTTCTTGGTATTATTATTATTTCCATGGTTTTGACCAGTATATTTCTTACTGGAACAGGAAGTTTGAGAATCTCTTCCTTTTTTGAAACTAGAAATGGGCTTTAGTTACAGGTTGGAGGAATATTCTCATTCTAGCATTTGCATTGGACAAAAATTAGCATTGTGTAGGATGAGTAATCGATAATTTTGGTATTTTCCAGGAAGCAAAAGATTGCATTTTTTCTTGTGTATACATGCTAAAGGTTAATTTTGTCAACATTTAGTAGTAAAATAACATACAAGTGAGATATATAAAAAAAACATACATGGACTAAAAGCTACAAAATTTTGATGGTAATCCTAATAAGGTTCATTTATTAAACATTTGTTCATGCATTAACTAACATGAACTAACCATTTGTTACTGTATTTGTTATTCTTTGTTAACGTTAGTTAATACAAATCTAGCTGTTCATTGTTTGTTCATGTTAGTTCACAGTGCATTAACTAATGTTAACAAGATTTTAATAAAGTATTAGTAAATGTTGAAATTAACATTACCAAAGATTAACAAATGCTGAAGAAGTATTGTTCATTATTTGTTAATGTTAACTAATGTAGTAACTAATGAACCTTATTGTAAAGTGTTATCATTTTGGGTAATACTTCAATTCTGTTTGAAACATGCTCTTCACTTGAATTGTAATGAACTTGTCTGCCAGTTCTTTCATCCTCCACATGATCGCATCGGGTTTAAGGAGAAGCCATGATCTCTGGCCATTTGACAGCTGACATCTCTTTGCCTCTTCAAAAGCCTCACGTTGATTTTACCTAAGTGTGACAGTCCTTTCTCAAGTGCTATAAGTGTTCATCTTGCAGGCTGTGAAATAACAGAGGCCGACGAATAGCACTAAAGCTATCTAATGGCCCAACCTGCCTGTCCTTCTACCTATTCCAGATGCCCATGACAGCTTCAAAATGAAATTATCTCATACACTGCAAAATGGCTGTGACAGGGGGACATTGATTCTGACAGCCTTGTCAAAAATGGTTCAAAATCAGTGTTGATAGTCAGTAAAACATGTATTTTGATAAATAACGAGGGTTTTCATGTCATGGAATGTGACAATGGATGATGATCTTTCGGTAGACGGGGTAGCTGATGCTGATGTTCTTCACTGCAGTCTTCTGGAATCACTGTAGTATTTTTTCCGAGGGCAGATAATGAGAGAGTGCCTCTTTCATCTCCGGTTCAAGACATGATGAAAGACTAGTGCAGCCAAAACACCATTATCTGGATACATAGTCATTCCCAACCTTATGCTGGTGACCAGCTGGGTCTATTCTCAAAGAGAGAGTTCACTCATAAATGATAATCCTAACTTTATTTAGTCACCCGTGCGTTGTTACAAACATGTGTGACTCTCTTTCTTCAGTGGATATATTGTTTGAAAATATCTACGTTCTTCTTCTTATCATACTTTTCTTCCTCTTAAAGTCTTATCATTGATGTTCCACAGAAAAAAGCATTGTTCCATCGTTCGCCATTGTTCCCAAACAGCCAGTTTCTCCCTCAGGATGTTGACCACAGAAATGTAACAAATGAATGACAACAGAAGATTTTCCGGAGGCAGCAGTGTTCATTTAGTCTGTTGCTATGGTCACAAGGTGCCCCTCCTCCTCACATGACAGCTACACTTGAGCGCACATGTTAGGATGTCTGGAGGTCTTTGATGTACATGACGGTCAACATTGACATGGTACCACTCATTATGAGGTTATATTAGTCAAGAGGTGAGAAGATGGAAAGTTAACCTGCAGGTGGTCCTGGGATGTCTTAATGATCAGTCATGTATGACTCATATTAGATGCCAGTGCTTGGTCTGGAGGCTGGAAATCACTTCCTTTTGTGCTCCCAGAAGGCCGAACAGAGGGGATTAACTGACTCAGGAAAGGTGTTTCTGCTGCTTTGAGGTCTAAAGTGGTTTCTTCTGTATTTAGTCACATGTCATCCCCGTGATTCTTGCTTCAGTCATTGTCACTTCTCTGCAAGCTAGCCTACAGTAGTGAAAACTCTTGAGTATTTCTGTGAATCCATGGGAAAAAAAACGTACAAAGGAATTAGGATTTTTATGATTATCTAAAAAATTAAATTTTATTAACAATTTCTTTAATACATTACAGTGAAATCATCATTCATCTGAACAGCCTCTTCCTCTTCCTATTTTTCTAAAATTTATTATAAAAATACTAGTTTTCAACATTAAAACCAATCACATGAAATGGGACAAAAAGGGTCAAACATTCTTTTATTACATGTTAAAAATTACTAGTGGTCGAGCCGATATGGGTTTTTTTGATGGCCGATGCCGATGCTGATATCTGAGAGAGCAAGGCCGATGTAAAGCCGCTATTTATATTTATATTTAATGCCACCAATCCCTTCAGGGTCAGTGGATCCCCGGTCTCTGCCTCAAACCTCCTCAACCAGGACTCTACCTTGGCCCTTCATTCCATTTGTTCCACCTTGGCTCTTACCTCCCTCAGCTCCACCATGGCTCCTCAGTCACCCATTTCCGCCAGGCTCCCTCTTCCCCCCGGATTCACTTTTGTTCCTCTTTGGCCTTCCTTCACCTCTGGACTCCCCTACGCCTCTTCCCTTCATCCCCACGGCTCTGTTGGACTCCTCACTCCCTCTATCTCCACCGTGTCCTTCTGTGTCCCTTTCTACACTTCAGTCACCTGAGCCTTCGGTGTCACCTTGTCCCTCCAGTCCCTGACGGTAGAGATCCACTTGTCCGAACACGTAAGTCGCGTGTTGTCGTGACGCCTCCCACATTTGTACTTTGATGGGCGTTCCTCAAGTTTACAGCTATGATTTTGAGCCAGTGGCCAGTCTAGAACAGAGGACTTGCAAGAGACTTCCCCCCGTCTCCATATGCTCTACTTCTATTGGATAGTCGCCGCGCGTTCAACGGAATTCATTTGCATAAAGATGGGCATCGGCCAGCTTTTTGACGCACAGCATTTTCCAAATGAAGCTCCGCCCTTCCCGGGCAGCGCAGTCTCATCCCAAGACGTCATATAACTGACGTCTTGGGACGTGTTTTGACCATACGTCAATATCCGCCTTTTGGGCCCCCTTAAACATCGGTAAGATGACGTTATCAGATCCTAACTCTACCCCAGACCTAAACCTACCCCTAAACCCACCCTGTCACCTAACTGACGTTAAAGGTAAAGCGTCAGTTGTATGACGTCCCAGGATCGTCATATAACCGACGTTTAAGGGTACCCTAAAAAGGCGGATATTGACGTATGGTCAAAAGACGTCCAAGATGTCAGTAATATGACTTCTTGGGATGAGACTGTGTTATCCCGGGAAGCTTTGCGGGGCGTTAAAGTTGCGTGACATCACCCATAGGAATAAAGTGGATCTAAACCGTGAGCATCACCCGGTCTCGTCTGCTCTACAGCTCCACTCTGGTCTTCTCTCCACCTGCTACGCCCCAGTCAGTCCGCCCCCTGGAGGCTTCTGCCCTGTCCCCTCCATGGCTGGGCATCATCTCTCCATCATCTCCGCCCTGGCCGTCCACACTGCCTGATCCGCCCTAGCCGCCCGCACTGCCTGATCAGCCCTGGTCCCTCTCGCCCTCTTCTGACGGTCCTTCTACGGCGCGAGGACGCCCCTACTGAAAGAGGGGGTGTAATATCACAGTCTGCCTTGTTTCTGCCTCTTTACTACACTTCTCAGCCTCCCTCATGTTTTCGCACCTGCCTGTCATCATCGTTGTCACGTGTCTTGTTAATTATCATCATCTATGTTACCCGTTTCAGTTCATCAATGTTTATATTTAGTTCTTTTAGTTCAGTCAGTCCTTTGTCTGTAGTTAGTAGTTTTTTATCATGTGTTATCCTGCCTGTCTGTAACTGCCTGAAGAAGTTTCTAAGCAAAAGTAATTGCATTAATTTTATAAACCACTTCAACAGTGGGAAAATCACAAACCATTTTATCAAAATACTTTTTTAGCAATGATCTCATCAATCATTGATCTCAGTTAATCTTTTATGACTGAAAGTTCAAGGGACATTGATAGTCATATTTAAAAAATGGAAATGAGTAAAACGGTTCGCCACACATAACTACTGTAGTGTGAAAATCAAGTAGTTGACATATGCTAATAGAGTTTAGCTCTAAAAACAAAAGTAAAGCTAGAACACACTAAACACTCCACAGCTACTCATTACAATCAGCTTTCACTGGATCTTAGTGACCTTGCTTTGTTAGCCCTAATAGTTGCCTGGAGACAATTAATGAACCGCTTAATCTTGCAGTCTTCTGAACCTTGTTTGTGCTGCAGTGACATAAGGAGGTAAAATCTTGTTGAATCTAAAATGAGTTACAGAGTATTGTACAAATATCAAGATGTCTTGAAGACTTTGCCATACCTTCACTTATCGCATTTAATATTTTTATTAACATGTGAGAAGTTAGTGTATGTCAATTTTTTTAATGCAAGACTGTATTTGGAACATCAAATGTGTTCCAATTGTCTGCTTTTTTTCTCACATTGTTCAGTAAAGACTAATTTCCTAATACCTTTCACAACATCCATGTCAGCCTTTTACGAGTGTGTCTATTTAGGACACAGTGTAATGTTGCATTCAATGTTAAGTCCTGATTTTAAGGAATACACTGGGAAAAATGTTGAGGAATCCACTGTTTGTTTATAGGGATATTTCTATAGCTATATGGTAAATGGAAATGCACTGCCGGAGTGTTGAAAATGTGCGTGTTTCACCTGAAAGGGAAGTAGCTAATGATGATGAAGCTGGAATAGTACGAGAGACTCCATCCCTCCATCAACCCCTGCTCCAACTCACAATGAAACAAATGGGCCAGGACTCCTTCATCATGACTTGCTGTCATTCCTCATTTCCTGTCTGGCACCTGTTCTCTATTTTTGTAATGGACTGAGGATGTGTTCATTGCTCATTGCAATCTTTTCTCCCTCATTCAGTACTTTCCCTCAGCCTCACTAATACGCATCTCCATTTATACCGCTCTGTCTTTGTCCGGCTGTCTCAGCCTTGTTTATTTCATGCACAGTAATCTGCTGCTCTTTTCTCTCTGATAGTTTCTCTGCTCTCTTTCTCTCAATGACTCATATCTTTGTAGAGGAGGCAGAGCAATTTGGGGAGCATGCTCTGCCACACTCGGCTCAAATGAAATGGCCCTTTATCAGCTGTGCACACTTATTTTCCCTATGTCTGATGAGGCGTGTGTGGTGAACCCTCCACCTGTGCCTCGCTTATGCTCTCATAATTATGAGCAAGCACAGACAAATTATTTGAACTTTCTTTATCTCCTTGTACATACAGCACATGATATGTCTTCAAAGTCTTTCTAATGAGAGCTGAAACATCTTTCTTGAGGAAAATGTTATTGCTTAGATGTTGCTCTTTCTTAACCGACCCAGGCAAGTTCAAGGTGATAAAGCAACAAACTTTAAAAGCTATCTTCCATTAGTTTTTTCCTAACCAACTGCTAAATATATACATTAATGTACATAATACATTCTGATTGACTGCAATTGTGGCTCATCACACAAGAGTTTGGATTCACAACAGTCATATTGCTTGCTGCAGGAATCTTTGTGCCTGTTATAGTGTTAGAGTTTTCAGATATATACTCTTATACTCTTAGATGTTTCTCCTAAAATTCCTTAGCATAAATATAAATGGATACAAACAAAACAAGAATGCATTGCTAAATGATTAGGAATAAACCAATATTGCATCTATGTACTATAGTCCATATGATTTCCCCAATCAATATTTATTTTAACTGATAAAAGGCTGATATTAAAAAATATTCTATACCATTTTGTCTTAAATATATATTAAGTTTTACAATTTCATACTGTAGAGGAATTTACAGTATGGAGAATGACAGATCATGAGTTCAGAGAGGAAAAATAAACTACAGCACAAGCCAAGGCTAGATTGAATGCCAGGAGCTGTGTGGCAGTTCATTACTCTGCCAGTTGTGTTCAGGATGGTGCAGCGTTCCATGAATTATTTGTTAATTGGCACTTTTCTTTTGAGAATTCCGAGAGTGACGGCTGACTGATTCCCTGAAGATATATATATTTGTTATTTTCATCAGAATTGAGAACATTTGAGGATTAGCTTCATGCTTTTAGTCACTAGCACAAAACGTCTGACTGACACACTCAATTCCCAGTGACAAAGAGGGTCTCTATCGACCAAACAGACCAGATGGTCACATGACATTTAAATAAATAAATAAACATATCAAAGCAATGATGATCTCATCATCTTAACTCTTACACTTTTTTTCTTTGCTTTAGTTGGCTAACACACTTTATCTAATCCACGCAATGTGTCACCCTAATATCTATAATTTCTCTGTGGTGTTTTTTTTTGTGACTTGAACATTCAACGCATTGAAAACCTTGCCACTTCTTACACATCACTTAAAGGCACATACACAACATGTTTATGTTTAAACTTAATAAAACACAGGAGCATGCCTTCCCCAACCCAATTATCAGCCCAATATTATACCTCACGCCACGTCTGGGGACTTGGAGAATGATATTAGTCTGCCAGCTCACTCCACAGGGTTTTAAATTACATTCCACCTGTCACCTGTTACTGGCAGCTGGGGGCCACAATGTGAGGGCAAACAAAGTGGCATGATCCAGCAGGCAGCTGTGAACCGGCGAATAGAGGCTAAAGGTACAACTCTTGCATTTCCACATCCTGGCACTTTCTAAGATTTTTTGCTAAATTTGGACAGGCATGAAGGTTTATTTATAAACTATTTCTATGCGGAAATGTCTCAGTAGCACTCCAGTTCAGACCTAAGTCTTATTCCATTTTAGACTCCTGTTTTATTTGTTGGTGTTTTTACTTTACTTTTGTCACAAGGAATAATCAGAGGATTCAATTGCGTACAGTAGTGTTTATTGATAAATGTGGTTGTAAGCCTAATGGTTGCAGGAAGTCACTTGACAGCACGGGGATGCTGTGGGAATACCTGTGTCTGTGAATAGTGCTGTGAATAGGAGCGGATGTGATCAGTGAAAATCCGGGAAGTGGTGATGACAGGAAATCCAAAGTAGTGATGAGGCGATCAGCAGAGCGGGAAATAACCGAAAGTTGTTCTGGAACTGGAGGCAGGCAGGAAACACAGAGACACCGGGATCACAGGAAACATCCAAAAATGAACTGACAAAGACAAGGTAAAAACAGAGGAACTAAATGGGGTGCGTTGATCAGTTGCAGCTGGCGTGCTGATGAGACACGACTGGACAGATCAGTGGCAATGTCAGCACCCCCGCCCACTCGCACATACACACACACACAGGAGACAAGAGGGAAATGACAAATTCATAAACCGTGTCTGTACCCCTCCCTCCAGGAGTGCCTCCTGGCTCCCAGAGCTCCTACCTGTTGATTGTAATCATCAATCAGGGAGTGATCCAGTATGTCCCTAGCAGGAACCCGAAATTTCTTCTCTTCCGGTAGTAACCCTCCCAGTACACCAAAGACTGAAATCTGCGCCCCCTCCGTCTCCGAGTCCAAGAATCCGATTCGAGCGAATCACGTCGGTTCCCCATACTACGAGTCGCGACAGTGGGGGAACCGGAGCTGGTGGATTAAGGTGAGAATGAAACACAGATTTCAGTTTGGACACATGAAAGGCGGGGTGAATTATCCTGTACGCGGAGGAAGTTCAGTTGGACTGCCATCGGACTTAAGATCTTGGTGACAGGGAAAGGGCCGAGAAATTTGGGAGCAAGTTAATTTGACACTGGAACGGAGCGGAATGTTCTTGGTTGAAAGCCACACCTCACAGGCTCTGATCCATGTACGGTGGCACCTATGGACGAAGGCGTGAGTGGAGGGAACCGTGGCTTCGGATTCCAGACTTGGAAAAATTGGTGGCTGGTACCCTAGACTTCACTCAAACAGAGAGATGCCTGTGGTAACGAGTTGAAGTATTTATAGTCACACAGACAAAAAAATATTCAGATAATCGATAATCGCTTCTGCATTCGAATCGCAGCCATCTGAATCGTAATTGAAATCGGAATCGAGAGGTGCCTATAGATTCCCACCCCTATTGACGAGTGCCTGGAAAGCCGGCGAGTTGGACATCCCCAAACGGCATGACCAAATATTCAAAGTAACCCTTGGGGGTGTTGAACAGGGTTTTCCATTCCCCCTCTCTGATGTGAACCAAATGATAGGGATTATGTAAATCCAGTTTTTTGAAGATGGAGGCTCCCTGGAACCGCTCAAAGGCTGAAGACACCAGCAGCAAAGGATAAGAATTCTTTACAGAGATGTTGTTCAACCCTCTGTAATCAATACACGGTTGCAGACATCTATCCTTCTTACCTACAAAAAAATAATCCCACCCCCACTGGAGAAGAGGAAGGACAGATGAATTTGGAAGCTAGATAATCAGAAATATATTTCTCCATGGCCTCCCTTTCAGGAAAAGAAAGCAAGTAAAGTTTGCCCTTAGGCGGAGACTTACCTGGGAGTAAATCTATGGCACAGTCATAGGGACGATGCAGAGGAAGAGAAGCAGCATAGGACTCACTGAACACTTCCTGCAGGTCACGATACTCAGTGGGCACGTTTGATAAATTCCCCACCTCCCTCTGAAAAACAGAACTGGACACAAACGAACAGGCCGACACAAGACTTATGAAATAAAGTGCTTCCAGGCTGAAACAGAATCAGTGTCCCCAGTCAAACCTCGGACTGATGCTGTATAAGCCAGGGTTGACTGAGGACAATGGGTACCATGGGTCCAGAAGGAGAAATTAAATCTGTTCCGTGTGATTACCAGATGTGACTCAGGCGTCGGGGTGAGTGCAGTTAGTTATGGCTGGGAGTTCTTGACCGTTGAGTGCACTGACTATGATGGTGTTCTTGAGAGTAGTGATGGGTAATCCAAGTGTCCGAGCCAACGTAAAGTCTAAAAAATTACCCTCTGCTCCTGAGTCTGAGAAGGGCTTGCATGGGGATGGGACCGGGTTTCCCACAGCTTACCGGAAGAAAAGGAGAGGATAAGGTCTTGTTTATGGAGATCCCGGCCGACAGTAGCCTTTCCTTGGGAATGCCCATGTCAATGGAATGGTGAAGGTGGAGCAGATGTGATCAGTGAAAGTCCAGGAAGTGGTGACAACGGGAAATCCAAATTAGTGATGAGATGATCAGCAGAGCTGGAAACAACCAAAACAACATTTGGAACTGGAGACAGGCAGGAAAACAGACACCGGAATACACAAGAAACATCCAACAACGAACTGACGAAGACAAGGTGAAAACAGAGGGATTAAATAGGGTACACTGATCAGTTGCAGATGGCGTGCCTGATGAGACACCGGCTGGACAGAGTCAGTGGCAATGATCAGCACCCATACACACACACAAGACAAGAGGAAACAGCGAATTAATAAACCGTTGACAACTTTACAGTACATTACATTACTTTCCATTCCATTACTTTTACTTCACTTTACCTTGCTTTACTTTGTTTTTACTTTTCTTTTACTTTTTCACATGGTGCTCCTGCTCTTTGCTGATTTCCTTGATGTCTCTCTCTATCTTTGTCTTTTGCTTTCACTTCTTTCATCTTTCTTTATAACTCTGGCTTTGTATAATCGAATTGCCAAACTACATCTTTCGACATTAAGACCATTCTCAACACCTTGTTGCAAGGGGTTGTTCAAAATCAGAAATGAAAAGAAAATGTGTTTTACAGGTGAATCTGATGTTAATGTCACTTGATTTGAAGGGCAGAGATCTAAAGAGGCATGCCCAAACCAGATGTATAAATTATTTCTAGAGTATTTTTAGTCTTTGTTTAATTCAGCTACTTTTACTGGGCCACCTCTACCACCCCAAGATGCTGCAGATAACATTGTAGTTAGGCGGGTGATCTCCATTAAATACAACTTAAAGGTGCTCTATGCGGATTTTTCACGGCCACTAGTGGGGATGTTTCAGAATGCAACAAGAGCGCTCGTGCTTGGTGTGCGTGTGCGTGTCACTGCGTGATCTATCTGCAGAGAGCGAGCATTCACTACACGGCCACACGGAGACTTTCAACGCGACGGCGAAATCATCACACAACATGCTGGAAACTAATGTAAACTCCCACTGCAGGTAAAATAATAGCCTACTTTTATCAGCTTGACGTTGAACTAATGCTCTGTGCTCGTCCATGATAATGTTACAATAAACTGTTGTGCATTTAGCCGACATGTGATGTAGCATGAGCCATTTCTCTAACTATTCGTGTATCTTTCACAATCAGCAATGTCAACATCGGTGAATGTATAATATGATAACGAAAACGGTTAGTGAACTAAACTGAACAGTTTCAGTGTATCAGTAAGATCGTAGGAAGTGACATTACTGCTGGAAATGTGTATAAACAATATGACAGTAGTGGATGAGTTACGTTAGTCAGGAGATCTAGTAAATAAAATAAGTTACATCCTCAAGCACCGACTTTCTGTTATCCTGGAACATTCTTTTGTATTCATGTCATGTTCATGTAGAGTTTACCTTGCTATTGCACTAGTTGATCCGCGTTTCCGTCCGTAGTCGATCAGTATTCAACGTTTTGCCTGACGAGCTTGAGCAGATAAAACTTTTTTTGTTTTTTATATTTATGTGGGGTTTGTGTTGGAGTCTGTGTTGTGCTGGAGGCAGGACGTTTCGGTGGGTTATCAGACTCCATGTCGTCAGCTGAAGTGCGGTAAGTCCATAGACAGCGGGTTAGTCGCATAGGCTCGGAGCGCGCATACACGTCACATCCGGTGGATTTCGCAGGGAATCTGAGCCGGAGACCTCACATATAAATATGAATATTGGCGTTCAGAGGTAAATAGCAGAACCCTGAAAAGTGGATCATTGCAATGTGTGATTACAACCCCTTCAAACACAGGCAATAAACAAAGGATTCATTCTATAAAAAAACATTACATATAGAACCTTTAAGCTCTATGAATAGCATCTGTGCCATGCTAAGGGTTACTGCAGAAAATATTTTTTACCCATTCTGTTGTTTGTAAAAGCAAACAAGAAAAACATTTACATGCACTTGCTATGGAAGTCTATGGTTCAATACCAGGGATAGAAAAATTAGCACCCACACCCGGCCAAATGCGGGTGATCTTGTGTTGTGGCGGGTAAACTCATTTCACCTACCGCCAACCGTGGCGGGTAAATAAAAAAAAAAAATTAAATAAAAAAATAAATATATGTATGTATATATTTATTTATTTATCACTACATCACTTCCATATTTATATTAATATGGAATTATTTTGGAAATGCAAAACTAGAACTTCCTCCACCAATAAAAGTACTTATAGATCATTGGAAAAATATGTTCATTTTGCAGATCATTGTTGTACTATGTAATTCATGCATGCTTTAGAAAAAGTACAAGATTGAAATGTATGCAACTTCCTCAGCCCATAGACTTCACTGGAAGTGTTATTTTATTTTATTCTTATTTTATTCAAAATTATGTTCTGTGGTAACCAACAAAACTTTATATTGTTCATCTTTACATTTACTCATTTATGTGGTATTTCTTTTAAACATGGCTTCAGAGAAGCTTTTTTTTCTACCCCTTTTATAATGTCTGGCTAGTCTTGTGTGTGTGTTTTTAACAAAACATAGGCCTCCCAAAGATGCCGTCATTTATTCCATCAACAATAAATTATATTTAAAATATTTGAATATATGGATGCAGTGGTGCTACTCTGTAATAAACAGATTTCACTGAGAAGCCACTTGTCAAAGCAGATATAATTGACCCGTGATTGATCCGTATATCCATGTCACAGCAGCTCACACTGCTGCCTCTCCACTTAATCATTTTAATTAAGAACCTTTATAAAATCAAATGCCTTGTAAGGAAAGGACTCGGGTGACGGTCTCCCTATTCTCTCACATTTCTCTGAATTATAAGTGCAGGTGTTGGAGAGTTTTAGCAATGTGATCCTCTTATTGTCATGAGAGCTGATTTCCTCCTATGTCAGTGTCTATTCACGTCATTCTGCATTCGTTATTCGTTCCCTCCAAGGTAAAAGCCAGTGTCTCATCCCACATTAACAGGTGTTGGCTGGTGATTAATTCAATTGGCTAACACATAAAGGTTAGATATTTTTGTCACGTCCATCTTCTGTGAATCTAACAATAATTATACGATTGATTATAGTAGCAACTTTTCCGGATGAAACAGTATTATGTACTATTAAATCATAATGTAATGTGCAGAAATTAACCTTTTCTTCTCTCTTTACAAAAATACTGAAATATTTAAAGGGTTCACCCAAAAATTATTCCATAATTTACTCACCCTAAAGCCGTCCTATGTGTATAAGTATCTGACTTTCTTCTTTTCACAATCAACAAAATCAGAGTTATATAAAAAAAATATCCTGGCTCTTCCAAGCTTTATAATGGGAGTGAAGGGTAACTTGTATTTTGAAGCCCCAAAAAAGCAATAATATTGCTTTTCATAATAATTAATTGTGTATGTATGCATATATATATATATATATATATATATATATATATATATATATATGTATATACATATATGTATATACATATATATATATATATATATATATATACACACACACACATATATATATATATATATATATATATATATATATATATATATATGTATATATGTAGCTTAGAATTATAAGGTTCTATCTCCGTTTAGGGTAGTTCTGAGATATTGAGCATCAAAGTTTTTACATCCCACCTGGCAACACTGTTATGTAGTATACATTTCTATTATAGCTTTATCTATTAATCTTTTTTTACAAAAATAACACCACACAGGCATTAATAAACACCTAATGGATCAGATTATGTCAAAAACTCAATTTCGACCAGAAAGTGGAGATAGAACCTTATAATTCTAAGCTTACGATATATATATATATATATATATATATATATATATATATATATATATATATATATATATATATATATATATATATATCACACACACTCACACATTCAAGGGATGCTGCTCTGATTAGCTCTTTATGGCAGGTACATTTCTAATGCAATTTAAAGCACTGTTCATTTTGTGTGGTTTTCATTATTTCATTATCTGTGCCTCTTTACCACCTCTCTCTCTTACTCTCTGCCACTAACCACTAAATCGTAATAATGTTCACCTTCAAATGCTCTTAATTACTTTACACTGAATCAAAACAATATGCCTCTGATATCCTTTTCTCTGATCTTAATCACATCAGGGATTAAGTACGTCCTATTTTTATGCCTGAATGAAACAAATCTAAATCGTTAAGTGTTTATCAAACTGAGCCTTTTGAGACCATCTTTTAATATACATGGCAAGATCAAATCTTAAATAGAGGGAATGCATTTGACATTTAATAGGACTAAAACGAACTATTTTATCAATTAAAACTAAATGTTGCACTCAGTATATTGTTCCTTACAACTTACTAAAGATCCAGTGATCCATGGATATTGACATGCAGCCAGGAATCGTGTTGCCTGACATTTATGTTTGCCTGATTTATTTAATTAAATAAAAGCAATATAGACCTAAACATAAAGCAAATTTGCCAGTGAACGCTTTATATAAATACAATATAGGTAGGTCTAAATCCGGGCGATCACTTATATCAGTGTTCTATATAGCCGATATATATGTCATCATATCGTCCAGCCCTAAAACTTCACAGTTTTTTTTTTTTTTTGTCAGTGTTTATTAAAAAAACATCCAGTAATGCAGAATATGCAATGAGAAATATTTAATTGATGAGTTGTTAATATATATAACAATACAAAAATATATGGGTATGGTTTTACAGCTAAATTCAGCATATTGACACAAAATGATAACTGCAAATCCACCTTTCGCTGACTGGAGTCCACTTGTTTCTGAATTGCAGCGATCCATTTGCTCATCTTTCTATCGCAGTCTGTAAAAATATACCTCTGCTTTTTTTTGTCAAATCTAGTTGTACAGTCAATCGCAAAGCTCTTTCCCACTCTATATGTGTTGTGTTTGTTTTTCACGGCATTCACACTGAAAACAAATACAGCCGCTCAGTCTTTTTGCCACTCACTGTGAGTAATTACAGGCACTCTGGCCGACGGTGACGTCACACGCATACCCTCTATTGTTTGGTGGCTTGGAGAGACGAAATGCAGAGATTTATTTTACAAATTAATGTCGTATGGATGCAGGAGGACAACTAGAAGTTGACAATGACGTTATGAAATTGAACGCACTGATCAAAGTGGCTACTGCACGAAAGAAAAAAAACAGACACTTTGGTGACCAAAGTATGTGAGCGCTGTCTTATCTGACTGGAATAACACACAGACTAAAGGCGACATTGTTACCCTGGCTACCTCATGCTGTAATATTAAGTTAATGATCAACATTAGTTGGTTTTAGTGCTTGTGGATGTCCTAATGACCAATTAATGCTGTAATAAAGGGCTGAGATGGTGTGTTTACTAGATGTCAGTGCTATTGGATGTGAAGGAAGGCTATTAAAATCAAACATAAAACACACACCTTTCAGTGTGCTGCGGTCAGTTCAGCAGGTACAAATTTGCTTCTAATCTATGGTCCGCTGAAATTCACAGCCTTTGTAAGATTCATGTACTTTTATACTTGGGGAACTGATCCAGTGAAATCAGCTTGAATCTTACAGTGGGTTAGTCAGAATATATATTCCAAAAATATGATTTTGTAGGCAGTGGAATCCTGCTCAAGGGAACAGCATGCATTCCCTGTTGGCCTAGGGTGGTTTGTACTGATTAGTCCAGGTTTTATGCTGCTTGATCAGCATATTATCCACATTGTTTATCTGTTCACATGTTTGTTCTGCCAGTACAGTATTCAACTTTTACTTCAAGTAAATGATTAAGGTTCTTAATCAGTCTTATAATCATTTACACGCACACCATTTTCCATTTAAGGGGGCATTTACTCTGAAATAGTGTTTTCACTGCATTATTAGTAATTTAATCAAATCTTTAATTTATATTCAAGTTCTTTATCATAGTAGACAAGAAGGTAAAGGATGAATTGCAAAGATCACCTTTGTGAAGGTCAGGTTGCTTTCTTTTGCTGGTCTGTATATTGATTTATGGTCTTTTTTTTAAAGCTCCTCCTCACTACAATAATGTGCCTTGGTATCTTACAGTGCAGCTGCCTGTTATGTTGTACTGTAAGGTTTCAGATGTTCAGATATAAACACATATTTCAGATACAATGCTAAGAATATTGTAAATAAATCAGTTAAAATACATGGTAACCCTTTATTTGAAGGGGTGTGCATAAGGCTGTCATGACACTGTCATAAACATGACATAACACCTGTCATGAACATGAAGGAGTCTTTATGAATGTTTATGACTGTTGTCATTAAGTGTCATTCGGTAAATTATGACACTTTTAATGCAAAGTTGACATTGTTTAAAATGTCTTTGTTATGACAACTTGACATTAACAAAGACAAAAATGTCTTGATTATGACAACTTGACATTAACCAAGAAATCATAACTAGTCCAACGTGTTCCACTTTACTTGAGGTAAAGGGAAATATTAATGACACTGTTGTTAAAGCATTTGACAGTGTAATGACCCTTAATGACATCTTTATAACTAGTACAATGTGTTCCACTTTACTTGAGGACAAGTCAAATATTCATGTCACAGTTATAATGGTGTCATGACAACCAAAGTTAAAACCAACCATAACATATGATAGGGTAATGTAATGTTAACACATTACAGGTTAACAGGTTATGATTTCTTGGTCATGTCAAGTTGTCATAACAAAGACATTTTTTTGTCTTTGTTAATGTCAAGTTGCCATGACAAAGACATTTTTGTCTTTGTTAATGTCAAGTTGTCATAACAAAGACATTTTAAACAATGTCAACTTTGCATTTAAAGTGTCATAATTTACCGAATGACACTTAATGACAACAGTCATAAACATTCATAAAGACACCTTCATGTTCATGACAGGTGTTATGTCATGTTTATGACAGTGTCATGTCAGTCTTATGCACACCCCTTCAAATAAAGTGTTACCAAATACATTTCAAATTTTGTGTTTACTAGGGCTGGGGATACACACATTTCACAATTCGATTCGATTTCGATTCACAAGCTTGCAATTTGATTCTATTTCGATTTGATTTAATTTTATTTTGGATATCAGGTACAATACATGGCACAGTTTCTCAATAAAAACAAATCTGTTAACTAATGCTGTAAACTATGGGTCTGGGGCTTCATTGGCGTATACTATAATATTGAAGGTAAAAATGAACTGATTTGTATGCACTTAAATTACACTTTTATTTATTTTAATGATAATAGTTATATGAGCCATCTCACGCCACAGCGGCAAAAACGGTATTTATGTTTTTGAACTTCATAAGAAAATGGACATACAGTAATTTGAAATCTGAGACTTTTTCACATCAGTAGTACCAAAGCACAAAGATTATTCCGATTTATTGTATGGGGTGTGCGCTACAATGTTCCATTCATTCATTACCTGAAAACAGGATGACTACCCTAATCGTTTCATGGGATTTAAGAATCGATATCAGTTCGTAAAAATGAGAATCGATTAAAATCGAATAAATCAATATTTTTTTACCCCCTAATGTTTACATGATGCATACTTAGAATATGAACAACTTCAGATTCATATTGTATCCGAAAATATTTGTGCATGGACACTGTCATTTATTCAGTCAGTAACTCGGTAAACATTGTTGGTGTGAACGCAGTAAGAACAGTTTTATTGCAATTTCTGCCTTTATAAATTCTGATTTGTTACACAGGAAATCAGAAAAAACCCACAATTTTACATCAAATCTAATTTTCTCAGTATTTGAGTATTAAAGAATTGTTTGAAGATACATTTAAGCAAAATATACAGATAAATGTTTTTTTACCCTTGGTCACTTTTTCCACCCCCCCCCCCCCAAAAAAAAAAAACACTGTAGTAAGAAAAAATATTTGATTAAATATACAGTATATTCTCCAAAAAGTTCAGTTAATATACTCTCAAGCAAATTTATCTTGTTTTAAACGTTTACATGTTTTTACTTGACAAAAATTACTGATTAATTATATGATTTTGATTAATTAAAGCTCTTAAGTAGTTCACACCATGCAAAATGCATTTTACAGGAAAATTAAATTAACAGTAAAAAATGTTATTTACCAGTAAAATTGTGTAATAGTCCAGATACTATTCCCTGACACTGACAAGTATTTTATTAATTGCACAATTTTTTCATCAAACTTGAATGACAATAACCGATTTTCTCTGCCTTGCATGAATAGCCTCCTATAACTAACATCATCTCACAAAGATCCCTAACAGCATCCATGAAAAGAGAGCAGTGTCAGAGGCCATTCATTGCAGACTAACAAATTAGGATTTGTCACAAATACACACTTCACGCAGAACACCTCAGAATGACATGAATAGAAGGAAAGAATAGTCCATAAGCTAGTCCAATTTTTAAGAGCTGTGAACATGCATTGTAGCTATTATTACTGGTCCAGAAATTGCCACCTTCTCCAGAAAGAGGTAAAGAGGCCGCAAAAGCTAAAAGGAGGTACAAATTGAAAAGCAATGAGGGGGACAGTGTGTGAAAGGAAACAAAGACAGGTGTTGATGCAGCTTTGAGACAACTTAGACAATGTATGAATCTATGAATGTTTTTAGAAATAGTTATAAAACTGCATAATACTAAATATCAACCTAGGCTGATTGGAAACAAATATATCTACTTAAATTTGTGCAAAAAGATTAGCAAAACTGTTTGAGATTTATAAGATTTACAAAAGCTTTCCATTTCACATAAACACTGTTCTTTTGAACATTCTATTTATCAATAAATCATGAAAAAATAATACACAACTGTTTCTGTTGTCAACTCTGAAAATAATGAGAAATGTTTCTTAAACACAAAATCAGCTTTATGATTCCCAAGGACCATGTGACACTGAAGACTAATGATGCCTAAAATGTATCTTTGCCAACCCAGGAACAAATTGCATTTTAAAATATATTCAACTAGAAAACATTAAAAAATATATATATTATTTATATATATATATATATATATATATATATATATATATATATATATAAAATATATATATATATATATATATATATATATAGGTACATATATATATATATATATATACACATATATATATATATATATATATATATATGTACCTACATATTAGGGCTGTGCAAAAATATTGAGACAATTAACTATCACATTTATTTTTTACTCAATAGTGTATATATATTCTAACCACTAGTATTGATAAAACATTTTTAAAACGTGTTTAAACTGATTTAAATGCTGACTAGATGTCTACAAAGCTAACAGTTGCCATCATATACTGTACATACTATGACTGGGCGATATGATGATATTATCATAAATCGACGATGTCTTGCAAGTATCGCAAGGTCTATTGTTGTCTTCCGTAAAATGCGCAGCACAGAGAGCTAGTATTACGATTGTCATTTTCAGGAACATAATCAAACATAAATTGTATCCATTGTTGTTGAAGTATAGTGTCCGTGGGAAGTACGAAGCACAGAAGACCTGACCGCTGCGTGAACACAACACACTTCGACGTGCTGCAGAAATATGATCATGCCCTTTTCTGCATATGAGTATGAGTATTTTCTGCATATGAGTATGTGTATATGGTACGCATTTTTCGCGTGCATATGATACGCACTTTTTGCGTGTAATACGCACAAACTCCCCACCCCCCTCCCCCCTAAACCTACCCCTGGGTTTTTTAGTGCGTAGCATATACACACAAAAAACATTTTTGCCGTATAAATGCCACGAGAAATGACATTCGTGGTATAGATACGCATTTTCATGAGACTGTAGCCATGTTTCCATTGACACGTTTTTATCCGAATTAAGTGATATCGAATGAAAAATGCCTTATGGAAACAGTAAAATTCTATGAAATTTAATGAAAATCGACTCAAATGAAATACGTATTAGTTTCATCGGATTTTCTCTTGTATCGATATACGGCTAATGCCGATAAAAGCTGATGGAAACGTTATTTGCCGAATAAATAATGAATTGCGATTAAGTTTTATGACCTTTGATGGTTGCAACACGTCAAAGACCGTGTTCATTTCCGGCCAGTCTGTTTGCGCACACATGGCGGATGTCAACAAAGAGAGATGTAAGTGGTCAAAGCAATACAAAATAAAAAAATGCTTCAACCAAAGGGTTATGAACCACGATCTTCCAGAACTGATGGCGCTGTCGTTCCCACACCACATTCACCTCCGCTGTCGTCTGGCATTTACGTGCATCGGCATCAACATAGCAATGTTTATAGCGTCGTTGTTTTCTTAGGTTAGTTTTGCTTGTTTTTACGTGGCTTGGTTGAGTTCTAATGTATAATGTTATTTCTGGTTAACAGACTGCGGCGCTGCTAACACACCGTTGCCATGGACGCAGTTCAGAGACGGAACAGACTATTTTCTTTAGCAGAAGCAAAACTCGTTTTTAAGTCAATATTTTGTGTCAAATTATTGATGTATTTATTTATTTGGTTGATTTATATAAGCAGGATAATATATAGTGAGGCGGTTGTTATAGCGTATACAACCCCTTCAAGCTAACAACTGCCTCGCATATACATTATCCGCTGGCACATACCGGTAAGCATTATTAGGCTTCAACTTGTGAAATACTTGATCATTTGTTGGTAGATGGCATGATCCGTTTTGTCTAACAAAACTTTGTTTGCAAAAGTTTGCTTGAATGTTGTTCGATTTAGTGCGAAAATGAATGGAAACACCTTAAAATGTCTCAAATCAATTCGATATACCAATTTGATCGCAAAACAGCATGTGACGTCATTACGTACAGGTTTTTATTCGCTTTAAAGCTGTTTGATGGAAACACACTTTCACCAGCTTTATTCGCATGTGTTTTTTAACCGAACTTCAGATAATTCGATTGACAAGTAGATGGAAATATGGCTTGTGTTGGACGGTTTATATCTGCTCTGAGACACATCAAACTTGCAACACTGTGTTCGTGTCCAGCCTGAACAGAGGTATAAAACTCCAGCAATATCTCATTTAAAAGAGAAGCAGAGTATGTCTAAAAATCACAATTGTTCTGTCTTTGGCCTAAAAGTCACTGAAAGTGTTAACTGCCCATTTAGTTGTCTTTTTTGAATTGACCTCGTCTTTATCGTCTTCGTTCTTATCTAGCTCTGTTGTTAATTTTTTGTGCCGCTTTTTGTCATTCAACATCTTTGTATTATTTATTATTTTTTTTATTTTTTTTTGCAATTAATCGATTTGACAGTATGTATACAAAATCAGTTTTTGTGTGTGTTTTAATAATTGTTGGTTTGGTGCGTTTGAGTGCTCATTGTTACAATTACACTGCAAAAGTTGCTGCTAACGCTATCGGCCGAACAACACGATCTCATCAGCGATCTGCTCAGCTGAGCTGCATCAGCACATCTGATTGTCTTCTCTCCTCGCTGCTAATGGCTATGCTCAAATCAGGGCGCCCTATTTAAGCACATTCAGCTCATTGTTTAAAGTTATTAGCATACGGGCACCATGCTGTTGCTAATGCTATCCGTGTGCTGGGGCTTATCTAGACATTTTATTTTAAATGCTCTTGCTAGGCTTATGCGATCATATTGGCAATGTGCGTTACTTATCTGTTGTCATTGGCAACTGCTCACGTTACACATGCAGTGATTTAGCACTGTACAGCGATATCAGCACCATGCAGCACAGATCAAGCAGCTTGCAGTGATAAATAGTTAGTAAACAACAATCATGGTGCACACTGAATTATTTCTGCTGTCGCACAGCTCTAAAAAGACTAAACTAAAAAGACTAACTAAACTGTTACTATTTAGTGAGTCAATTAAAAGAAAGTTGTATCTGCTAAATCTTACTTGTCTGTCTTTTGCAAAGTTACATTGCCCCTGGATGTGCTTACTGGCTGCATGCTTAATTCATCCTTCATTTATTTTTATCACAGTTTGGGGAAAATAGTTTAGCTCTCCTAGTCCTAATAATAAGTTTAAGTAAATTTATTATAGCACCTTTCCCAAGCTCAAGGACGCTTCACAATGACCGTAAATACAACAATTTACACAAACAGACAATTTACATAAGAGTGCAGGGTCAAGAATGTAAGACAATCGACATTTGCCCAGTCCAAGTAGTGAGTGAATGCAGTTGCAAGTCACATTATATTTGCAATACAAACATAGAAACAAAGACAACAAACATTATTTATGGACATCCTAGTATACAGTTGGAGAAAAGATGCAAAAATGAATTGGAGCTTAAGTTAACATTGTGACTGTGTTATGTCAAATTAACATTTCCATGGCTGAAATACTGATTAAACAAATGTGTTTTGAGTTTATGCTTAAATTCGTGCAATGTGGTGGTTGTCCCGAGCCAATGGAAGAGAGTTCCATAGCTTCAGGGGCGATTACAGAGAAAGACCTGCTACCCATAGATGATAGATGAAATCTCCACTCATACTGTAGGAGATCACAGCCAGAAGCTCGGATTCCTAATTCATGTGAGCGTCCCCTAATGCTGCTGCTGTCCACTGACTCTCTACTAAATCCATGGTGCTCATGAATGGTCAGGAGACTCATCTGAAATGAAACATATTCCCAACGAATTCGTATTTATTCATAAAGATTTCTAAGCATTTTAATTGTCTAATTCCATCTATTGTATTATTCACAAGAGGTAGCCAGGTATGGTTCGTTTTGGGGGAATAGTTCTGCTCTCCCAGTACTAAACTGTGAGCATTCCCTAATGCTGCTGCTGTCAGGACTCATGAAGGGTCAGAGGACTGCCTGAACAGAGCCATACTGACAAATTTGAAAGGAATTCTATGCAGTTTTTCAACTTAACTGAACCGCTTCAGAGTTATTGAAATGGTTATATGACTTCTTTCGGGTTGAATGGTGTCTCGCCCCCCTCTGCCTTTGAGCAGAAAAATCTCACTTTCAACTTTGGTGCGGTAGGCCGCTGGCACTGCATACATACACAAGGTAGAGAGGGATGGAGTTTGTCACACTATCGTCATGGCTGAGCCGGCATATAAGAATCAAAAAGCTAGGAAAGCATTGTCGGAGGAACAGAGAAAGAGGAAACGGCAGACCGTAATTTGCGGGTGTGATATGTCCCCATTGAAACATCTCAAGGCAGGGATTAACTGATGCAAACAAATAAAACATCTACAGTTAACTCTAGTATAGCATTCATTTTGTTCATTTGTTAAATAAGAGGCCATCTGAAATGTGTTGTTTTTGAAATCAAGTGACCAAAGTGCTTGTTGCTGCTGCGATCAGTGTCGTGGTCGTCTTCACATGGACACCTGTCTCAATCCGTTGCGGAGACTGAGAGACTCTCTATATTTGTTACGGCAAAATCACAACCACAAATAAACAATTGGTTTTGATGAGGAAAGTGTGGATTAGAACCCAGAACCTCTGACACACTTGGCAAAAGTTCTGCCTCTGGACCATTAAAGTTCATGAGGATAATTGTCGGATCTATGTATTTAATCACATGAAAATTCTCACCACTTACAAAATTTATTAGATTTCATTAAACGACAAATTAAACACAATGTACTATTATATGCTATGTAACACGCCATGTCACGCTCTGCGTGAGTGGTATTTACGACAGTAACGTTAAATTCACAGTATTTCACAGTGACTCTAGGGGTCGTTGTTTGACAAAATCAGGATTCCTGCAAAGTGCCCCTTTAATAGACCCCTTTTGCGCCGACGTCACAGTTACGTCACGGCACTAGCTGGAGGCAAAACAAAGTGAAAACTGGAGGTGGCCAATGCAAACCAGCACAGATTTAGCTACATAATAAGGAGCTTAAATTACTTTTATTATTATTAAATGTCATCTTGTTGTGTTGTTTGGTGCAAGAATTGATGAAAAATGAATATGCTGTATCTGGAATTTTTATTTCTAGAAAATATTCACATGATTAAAATCGCACCGTAATGTCACTCTTTACATTGTTGTGGTCTCTGCGCTGGCTCGGCAGAACTGCAGATCGTACACACAAGTCTTGTACAGGAACATTCAGCGCTTAGTTATAGGCATCTAAAGATTTATATGCCCTCAGTTTCTCTTTACGATCGGTTTCTCTATAAGGTAGGTGTAGAAGTCAGGCCACTCAACCGAGGTAACGTTAATCCTGTCAGATCGTCCATGCATTGAGTGAGCATGTGAAGGCTACGTGTCAGCCAATCTGGTTCTGTCCGTTAAAAATAACTTTTGGAAATAACAATCACGGTCCTGGACAGTGAGTGACCTTACACATTAAGATAAAATCGGATTTTCTCCAGTCATTGTTTAAAAACAAGCTAACAATACTTGCTAACTAGCGTTGTGAAGCGGCCAGAGCGCTCGTTCTGCCTCCACCTAAGCTCCGCCCACATGAAAACGTCACCATATTTACCAACTGAAAAGGGGTCTATTATCAACTTGAATTGCAATTTCTTCAATACAATTTCCTAATCATTTTTATTGTTGTGTGTGTTCTTGGCTTAATGGACCTGACAGAAATATGGAAAATTTTACTACATATCTAACTAACTACTTACAACTAACTACTTCTGAAGAACTACAATATTCAGAAGTAAACAGTGTAGCTGACTTAATGTTTAGCTGACAGAGTGTTTGTCAGAATGTTTATTTTAAACCACAATTTTTAAACTACAACCCGTTATAATGGTGCGTTCTATTATAGCCAACAAACCGACTCGGACCTCGGATATGACGTCACATCCACACTTCAAGCGTTCTATTATGTTTTGCGCATCTGAGTTCGGAGAAAAAAATGGACGCCACCCGGAAAGCTGTTGTAATGGAAGCACTGGCTGAGTACCATGCACTTACATTAAAAAATATTATGACTAGCTACACCTTATCAAAATGCAGCCATTTGAACTTGAAAATGTTCACTTTATGTCATGTTAATCTTCTGTTAACAACGTTAGTAATTGCACTCACAACAACCGATTTCCCATACCTACAGGGGACGCAGTAATACGAGTGATTATGATCGTCATTTAAAATACCAAAGCGGTTCAAAAACAATGAAAACAATTCATACTTCAGTCACACAGGGCGCAGCCATCTTGAATTCCGAAACAGAATTCTTGCTCTGTGTCCTCACGGCTGTCCGACGTCCAAGAGGAGAAATCTGAGAAAAGGGGCGTGTTGCTACGCAACGTCTGTCGTCTGAATTTGGATCTCTGAGACGGATGAATAATGAACGCACCATAATGTCAGAGAGATTATTTTTAAACCACAACTTCAACGTGTGCTTCTTTTACCAATATATTTAAAGATATGTTTTGCATTTCTAGTCCAAACAATGCCAAACTTGGCACTTACTCGTGCCTGTAGCAAGACACCTGTCAAGTTTGAAATGCATTGGACTAACGGTTCAAGATTAACAGACAGACAGACGTTCATGTAATTTATAGATTGATAGAGAGTATTGTAAGAGATTCGAGTGAGTGAGTGTATCTGCACTTATAGTAGATATAGCATTTTCCTTTGCTATAGGGTTTTTCCCGTGTCCATATATTAAAAGAATAATATTTTTTATATATTTATAAAATAGTTTTTATAAAATAATTTTATATTTATTTTAAATATTATATTACATATTGCTGCAACAGGCTATGTAGTGCACACAGAGTTCATGTTCTCAGTTTGTACCTGTTCCATTCAGGCCCCACCCTCCTTCCTCTCACCATGACAACCAAAAAAAACAGAATGGGTACCTGTCGCTTGGCAACATGGCCTGGTATCTCCAAGCCACAAGCTGTTGGAAGAGAAAGCAGATTAACAGAGAAAGTGTGATAGCTGCCAACAAGCAGCGACATTAACACTCAATGCATGTGGGTGTCTGTGTGCGAACATGTGGGCATGTGAGATACTCAGTCACAAACACACAGGCGCACTTACACACGCTGTAAACTACTCAGTAGTCGCTTATGTGTAAAGTGAATTTGCACTTTTTTGAAATGTATACCTCAGTTGAACCCTTCAGTCTGTCTCTAAGCATTGCTTTCAGCCGCTATGATCAGATTCAAACTAAATGCATTAGTTACATTTCAAGTTGCCTTGAGGTGACTGCTGCGTGATATATGGATGGTGTTTGATTTATGAGCCTTGTGTTTTAAAAAACATAATGTCTGGTGTGTGTGTGTGGACGGGACGTTTGATCATACTTGCTGGACCTAGATGTTTTACAAGTCAAATGAAGCCGTCATCTGATGGGGAGAGGAATGCTAGTTTCTTGCTGTTATCTGATTTAGGAATGTTAGCTTACAGTATTGGAATCTTTTTCTCAAGAAAACATATATAATCTTTACCTAGAATTTCCTTTCAACTTTTAACAAATCAGGTGAAACCCACAGACTACCACCATCGACTCTCTTCAACCTTTTCAAATTAGTTTCATAATTACTGATTGTTTTCCTGAATACACCAAATTATGTGCTGTCGCCTCCGGTCCACATGTGGTTCATATTTCTTGCACCTGATTGATGTCATTTCACACTGTTGTTCTTGTAGGGATGACGAATCTTTAGTATTGACTGTGCTATATTTTTCATCAAGTAGGCTTCTTTTATACTAGTTGCATAAGGCAGCTCATTGACGATTTGTACACAGGACACTTTTTGTTTAGTGTTTACAAGCTTGCGATTTTGATTCACAAGCTTGCAATTCCATTCAATGTTGATTATTTTGGATATCAAGTACAATGCTTGGCAAATTTTCTCAAAGCAAACAAATCTCTTAACTAATACTGTAAACTATGGGAGTCCATTGTAGCCTACTAGGCTTTATTAGCTTAATAAAACATTTAGGTAAACATTAAGGCCGTGTGTCCACCAAAGCATTTATAGCCAGCTGAAAACGCCAGACACTCTGCTGAAGACCCGTGCTTTGGACGCTTGAGAGCGTTTTGTCAGCGCAACGTTTTTTCCGTTGTGCGCTCACAGTGAAAAGCGCTGCGTTTTATCCAAAGTTGAACATTTTTCAACTCTCGGCGACCAGTAAAACGAAGAAGGCACGCGCTGAAACACGTCTGTACAAATAAAAGAACATGCATAGTGCGGCCAATTTCCGATTTTTCTTTTTTAATCATCCAGGCCACCACTCTTAAAGTTTATAAGTATATGCATTGAGTGAAGCCTGCTACTATCTTCACTAATTTATTTTTTATACATTTAAAATAATTAATACATAATTGTTTTCATTTATAAATCATTTATAAATATTTTAACAAGTACTTATAATTACATGTGTAATTTAATAAAAAAAAAGTTTTTTTCAAAGGATTTTCAAGAAAGATTAAGAATCATTTTGGAATCTGATTGACTCCTGGAATCGGATCGAGTTCCCAAAGATTCCCACCCTAATGCTCAGACACTTGCAAGGAAGACTTCTCCCACACAATCCTCTCTATTTTCCTTTCACCCATCATATCCTTAATGTCCTGCCAAGCCTTGTCATTTCCATACTGGCTTCCTGTCAATTTGTGTCATTCTTAGTCTTCCTCCACCCTGCCATCTGCCAGACATAGTTCCCCTCCTAAGCAAAACTAGCGCCCGCTGGAGAAAGATGCCCTGAACGTTGCCTGTGAGTCTGGATACTGCCCCTATAGATTGTGTATCGCCACAGATTTGTAGATATTTACTGTTGCATTGTAGCCTGGGAAAACCCAGACAACTTCCGGCAAATTTAGATTTTCTCTGCAAGTTAGTGTGGCAAAGAGCTCATTCAATCCCATTTCTAATCCGACGAAATCGCGGCACCAATCAGAAAAGTTGGGGCGAGCTTTACAGGATGGTGACCGCACATCGACGGTGAAGCAGATTTTGTACATTTACAAATATGGATGCCACCGTGGAACTAGGGGTGTGACGGTTATAGTTGAACTCCGTCATTAGAACTCTATAACCGCCAAAACCATGTTATTAAAATAGTTTAGTTTAAATAGTATTTAAATAGTTTAAATACTAATATAGCCTTGTTTATACTAGTCGCGTCTGCTCGAGCATGAAGGTGCGCGTGGCAAAAATGACGCTTTCGGTGCGCAAGATTGACCCATTTCGCTTGGCTGTGTGCGTGGCTTTTTTTTGTAACAGCCCGCGCGGCGCTGACGTCCGAGTACGTCCGACTTCAAGCCGAATCTGCCTGAGCATGTACGTCTCACCGCACCGGCACGCAGTTTGCGCGTCTAAATTGCAGGATTACCGTGTGTGCTATATTTAATGGAAATCACGTTCACTTCTAGTTGTCTTGCTGGCTATTTTAAATAAACGTAGAGCAAGTTGCTAATCAGTGTCTGCTCATTTATTCAAACTAAGTTATTCTATAACAGACGAACATCTCTCTGCATACGTCATCATCACCTTCATCGCTCTGATTGGTTTTGGATCTATACAATTGCGCCCAGAGGCATTTGAGCTATGTCCGTTGGTGACACCACTTTGGAAATGATTTGTCTATAAAGCTTTGCCAGACTATAACTCAGATACAACTGAATTGCAACTGAATAGAAGATTTTCTTCTGTCCCATTTTAATGGGCAGAGACCACTAAAATAACCCATTCGGTCACTCAAAACACCACTGCAACTGTGTAGCGAACTTGTTAATAACCACTTAAAATAACCACATAGCAACACCCTGCCTACCACCCAGAACACCCCAACATTGTGTTGGCGTGTTTTATGCAGGAAAGGAACATTTCAACTTTTTCAAAAATAATCTGTAAGCATTTCTTCAAAATCTTTAAAAATCCAGTTTCTGTCTATTTATTTATTCATACAAAAGAGCTCTGTGCATGGCTAATGTGAAGTTAGATTGGAGAAAAAGAGATTATCCTCTTTGAAGTGCATTTCAACCTCTACTATTCTCTGAAGACTTGATCGGGCCTTGTTAAAGCAAAGAGGAGGCAAACAAAAGGGATGATGGGAGATAATGTTTTGGCTCTGCATGTTTTCTTCAGGCAGTCACAGCATTTGTGCCTTAAAATACATCTTTTGGTTTTCCCTTATTATTTTCTTGTTTTTTATTATAGTGTTTGCAGCGTCCCAAATGAGAAGACACATTTGAAACGGGTTCCACTTTTCTCATCACAAACCAGATTTTACTGTTCAGTTGGCTTAATTACATTGCGTCTATAATAAATTGAACACTCTAAGGTCTTTGTGGCACACTGAAGTGCACTCCTGCTTATTTGTGAGGAGATTTGTCTCTCTCCCTCTCAAGAATCAGGACTCTTCTCTTTTGCTTTGCACTCTCTCAAACACTTTTCTGTTTGCTCTCACACACCCTCGCACAGCTCGACTTGGCTCCATCCAGAAACGAGTGCTCCATACCCATCTTGCGTTGTGTTTAGATGTCTGTTCATTATCTCTTTTAAGGGCCTGATGTTGTAACATCATTTGATCAATGATGAATTCTTGCTGTATTTATTTTAAATGTAGCTTTTTTTTGGTTTTGAACACATATTCAGGCTAACAAGATAACAAATTGAAGTAAAAAAAGTTTATAAATTAGTGAACTCATTGTCATTTTCAATAAATCAGTTTGAGATGATTTTAGCTTTGTGAGATGGTGCGTTATCCTGTTGGAAGTAGACATCAGAACATGGGTACACTGTGGTAATAAAGGAATTAAAATGGCCTCAGTTACAGTAGGCTGTGGCATTTAAACAAAATTCTGACTTAGACCAACCACCTGAATGTCGCAGCAGACATCAAGACTAATCAGACCAGGCAACATTTTTCCAAACTTCTATTGTCTAATTTTGGTGAGCCTGTGTGAATTGTATATACATTTCAACTGGGTGGGATCAATTACATAAAGGAGGCGTGTAAAGGAGTCAGTTCGTTTGCTGAGATTTCCTGATTTCATCAGCATAACAGTGTCATGTATAGATGGTGATCCAATCAACCTGATTAGATCACTCAAACCTTAGCATTATCATAGAGACAATGGTCCAGCTTTACTTTGAGAAGTGACAAAAGGTTAATGTCAGCAGGCAGGATTGCTTGCTTTAAATCTCATAATCTATGCCTCAAGTTGGAAAAACACTGTACATTTTAAATACTATTGTATTGAAACCTAATTAAACATTTAACACATTTGTAACACATTAGTGAGCACTTCTCCTTTGCCGAGATAATCCAACCACTTTGGCTTGCCACAATAAAAGGCGACTCTAAAATGTGCAGTTTTATCACACAGCACAATGCCACAGATGTCGCAAGTTTTTGGGAGCGTGCAATTGGCATGCTGATTGCAAGAATGTCCACCAGAGCTGTTGCCTGTGAATTGAATGTTCATTTCTCTACCATACGGCGTCTCCAAAGAGAATTTGGCCATACATTCAACTGGCCTCACAATTGCAGACCACATGTAACCACACCAGCCCAGGACCTCCACATCCAGCATCTTCACCTCCAAGATCGTCAATAGCTGCTGCATCAATTGGTTTGAATTACCAAATAATTTCTGCACAAACTGTCAGAAACCGTTTCAGGGAAGCTCATCTGCTTGCTCATCGTCCGCATTGGGGTCTCGACCTGACTGCAGTCCTGACTGGCGTCTGGCACTTTGGAGAGGTGTTCTCTTCATGGATGAATCCAGGTTTTCACTGTAAAACTTCTTGGGATGGTCTGGATCGGCGTATATGACAGCATGTTCCAGGACCAGCCGTGGACCAACATTCCACTGGCCATAATCAACACCCTGTGTTTTTCCTTTCTTCGGGGTGGATCCCCTGGATCCCCCAATATAGTAAAACTGCGCATTTAGGCCCTGTTTACACGAGAACGCTCGTGGGAGAAAAATGTAAAAATATTTTATCGGATGTGCCTTTCGTTTACACGGCGAAGGCGTTTTTGTGTACTAAAGTGTCCAAAGCAAAATGCTCGTCTTAACACAGAATAAAAAATGATGACGCAATGCCACTTTTGCGTTTTCTCTTCAGAATCATTTCCATGTAAACATAGCCTTAGAGTGGCCTTTTATTGTGGCCAGCCTAAGGCACACCTGTGAAATAATCATGCTGTCTAATCAGCATCTTGATATGCCACACCTGTGAGGTGGATGGATTATCTCGGCAAAGGAGAAGTGCTCACTAAAGCCTGTTTCACACGGCAGGATTATTCGGACGATTTTAGCCCCGATTCACCCCTTCCGACAATCTTAAGGATGCTCCGATTATCCTTAAATAACCTGATCAGATATTCCTGCCTTGTGTGGTGTGTTAAGACTGCTCTCGTCTGCTCGGAAGGATGCCAGGACTGCTCTGATCTCAAATCGGGGATATCCAACAAGTTGGATTTTTTTTGGCCCGATTTACTCTGAAGTCACGTTTGATCTCACGAGATTTTCCATCTGACCTGGGAATGCTCGGAAGTCAAATCTGTTTGTGTGTGATGTGTTGATTTTGCCTTTTGGCTGCGCACCACACACTGTACGGCCAAAAGTGTTAGACCCGTGATTTTTTTATGGCCGTGTGTTGGGTCTCTCAGGTTTGGAAAATCGGCCGACAATTTTAAAATCGTCCATTGGGAACCAGCCTTAACACAGATTTAGACAGATTTGTGAATACATGAGAGAAATATGCCTTTTGTGTACATAGAAAAAGTCTTAGATCTTTGAGATCAGCTCATGAAAAATGGGGACAAAAACAAGTGTTGCGTTTATAATTTTGTAATTAATTAATTATTATAAAATATTACATCATTGACTTCAAAAAATCATTATTCTTAAAGAATTTCAAATTCATTCATTCATTTTTTCCCCAATCAATCCTCAACTTCTGTATGAATGAAAAGTATCAATGCTTCTATACCAGTTTGTCCTCTTCGTCATTTTAATCATCATTTGATGAATCACTGCTGCCATGGCCAATAGAAAATGTAAAAAAAAAAATAATAATAATCTGTCGTGAATACATTTAAAAAAAGTTTACAGCATGATACTATTTGCTCCAGACAAATAGCATTACATTTTGTGGACAAGGTGTAATGTATTAAGACATTTACATAGAATGGAGATTTTTTTTTAACTGGAAATAATGATAATGTTCTGTTCTCTCCCTCACAAACCCTTGCTTACACGTTTTAACACCATTGGTTTTATTCACTTCTCACATTTGCTCACTCACAAACTGACAGACTGTTGCTCTCTCTCTTTCTCTCTGTCATGTGGGTGTGCTGATTTTTATGTGTGTTGTATCAGTGCACCACTCTCTCCCTCTTGCTCATTCTCTAGGCTATAATCAGCAGTGTGTGGGGGCCGTCCCCATAGTTCTTCCAGGGCTCTAGGGGCCAGTGACAGAGCTTTGTGTTTTAGAGAGAAAGAGAGAGAGAGAACCTGGGCATTCAGCTTGGTAATTATGTTGCCAAAGTGCCACACAACTTGCTGTGGTACAGCACTAATAAATTGCCTGCTGTCTGCATTTTACTTTTTTCCATGCTTCGTTTTTAGAAAGAGACGAGGTGGAAAAACGGCACGTAGTTTTCCGTTGTTATGGATCATCAGTGTTTCGATAACATATATATATACTCACCGGCCACTTTATTAGGTACCCCATGCTAGTAACGGGTTGGACCCCCTTTTGCCTTCAGAACTGCCTCAATTCTTCGTGGCATAGATTCAACAAGGTGCTGGAAGCATTCCTCTGGGAGTTTGGTCCATATTGACATGATGGCATCACACAGTTGCCGCAGATTTGTCGGCTGCACATCCATGATGCGAATCTCCCATTCCACCACATCCCAAAGATGCTCTATTGGATTGAGATCTGGTGACTGTGGAGGCCATTTGAGTACAGCGAACTCATTGTCATGTTCAAGAAACCAGTCTGAGATGATTCCAGCTTTATGACATGGCGCATTATCCTGCTGAAAGTAGCCATCAGAAGTTGGGTACATTGTGGTCATAAAGGGATGGACATGGTCAGCAACAATACTCAGGTAGGCTGTGGCGTTGCAACGATGCTCAATTGGGACCAAGGGGCCCAAAGAGTGGCAAGAAAATATTCCCCACACCATGACACCACCACCACCAGCCTGAACCGTTGATACAAGGCAGGATGGATCCATGCTTTCATGTTGTAGACGCCAAATTCTGACCCTACCATCCGAATGTCGCAGCAGAAATCGAGACTCATCAGACCAGGCAACGTTTTTCCAATCTTCTATTGTCCAGTTTCGATGAGCTTGTGCAAATTGTAGCCTCAGTTTCCTGTTCTTAGCTGAAAGGAGTGGCACCCGGTGTGGTCTTCTGCTGCTGTAGCCCATCTGCCTCAAAGTTCGACGTACTGTGCGTTCAGAGATGCTCTTCTGCCCACCTTGGTTGTAACGGGTGGTTATTTGAGTCACTGTTGCCCTTCTATCAGCTCAAACCAGTCTGGCCATTCTCCTCTGACCTCTGGCATCAACAAGGCATTTCCGCCGACAGAACTGCCGCTCACTGGATGTTTTTTCTTTTTCGGACCATTCTCTGTAAACCCTAGAGATGGTTGTGCGTGAAAATCCCAGTAGATTAGCAGTTTCTGAAATACTCAGATCAGCCCTTCTGGCACCAACAATCATGCCACGTTCAAAGTCACTCAAATCTCCTTTCTTCCCCATACTGATGCTCGGTTTGAACTGCAGGAGATTGTCTTGACCATGTCTACATGCCTAAATGCACTGAGTTGCCGCCATGTGATTGGCTGCTTAGAAATTAAGTGTTAACGAGCAGTTGGACAGGTGTACCTAATAAAGTGGCCGGTGAGTGTTATATGTATTATATATATACATATATATATATATATGTATATATATTATAGGACAAATTTTCCATTGGGATGAGCTTAATTCACCCAAAAGGAAAAAAGGTAGAGGTAGTGTATACAAAAAACAATGGGCCATACAGATGAATCTGGGGTGGGGTTAGCATGAGTGTGTATTAACATTAGCAAATAGGAGTCACTGGGCTTATAAACATAGCATCTTTTCATTTCTATTGTACCCTGTAGCTCTAGTTAAACACACACACAACAACAAAACACATGTAGGGTGTACTCGGTTTGACTATGGGACCCAAAACCTACTAAATCCCAGAACCATACCAACCTGACAAGTGTAAACCAGCTAAGGCCACCTTATGCAATTGTTCTAAAGTTCGAATAACTTGCTCAGCTCGAATTCTCTTCAAATGGTGGCTCGGGCAAGACAGTTGTGCTGTTCTGACATTTTCAGGAATACAACAGTGTGTGAAGTAGAGATTGTGTAGCTAGAATCGGTTGCAAATTTTTCAGGCTGTCGGTTTATTTTTAAACTCTTTCTTTCAGAGGGGTTTTGTTAATACAAACAGAGATGTATTATTTATTTAATGAATAACATATTACAGACTATGCAAAAATAATAGGGTTAGAAAATTATATGCCCTGTCACCTGCTAGTGATAGGTAGAAACCATTCTGGCAGAAACCCATAGCCTCTGTCAAATGCTTCATGCAAATTCCCAGAGGCTGTACCAGCTTAAAAAAACATTTGCGAATAAATGATATGGACAAGTATAAATTGATCTGGCATGGATATTTGTGTGTAGTAAACATTTGAAGTAATTAAGTTGTGTACTGAAATATGTCAAGGGTTAGAAGATTTAATTGTCTCAATATATATAAAAAAAATAGATGTTAAATGATATTCCCATCAAGATATCAAGCTTGTGTGTCCATACTGAGTTTGAGTAAAGACTGATCTTTGCAGGACAGTGGCCCTCCAGGGGCAGGATTGGACACCCCTGGATTAGAGAAACAAAACTTGCTTTTTTATCGTCTCTTGTCAACAAAAAATAATGTGTTATGCAAAATAGCTAGCAGTATGCAACAATAAGCATTTGTTGTTGCATGACCCTGTGTTTCATTAATGAGCACCATCAGATTACAGTATCAGCTTTTGCAATACCTCATGACCACATTTTTTTCAACTTTGTAAATTAACACTTTTATTCAGCAAGGATGCATTTAATTGATCAAAAGTGACTCTTAGTCTTAAACTTTTAGTAAAGACTTTTACATTGTTACATAAGATTTATTTTTCAAATAATTTGTGTTCTTTTGATCTTTCTCTTTTCATAAGTAATGGGAGCCAAAGTTTAAATGCATAAGAATATTTTATCAACTTATGAGTTGTATGTAAATGTACTGGAAGAAATCAAAGATGACATAGAATTTTTGACTCCGTGTTCACATTGCATTCCAGCAGTGTTGTTAAACTCCTCCAGTACAATTATTGGCATCAGAATCATTTCAGTCAGTCATTGCATCAGCAGTGAGAGGAGGAGGCCCATTCAATTGCGTGTTTAAATATGCACAATTTACGGTATAGTGGGTGGGGACAGGCACTGATAACCTGATTAACTGCAGGTTTGGTACATAACACGCACACTGCGGTAAAGGTTAAACTATTCTGAACATGACTCCATCTCTAGCAACCTCATCGCTGACGATACCCACTGCTGCCTATACATGCACTGGGCAACATCACGAAGGCCTAGTGTCAATTAGATGTGTGCGCTAATTGAAGCATGTATAAAAGTTCTGGGATCTTTTAGTCACACTTGTAAACAGTAAACCTGTGCAGTTGTAACAATTTCAAAGGGAAACTAGAAATACTTCTCCAAAATAGGGCAACCCAGGAAACACTATAAAATAATTAAAAAAAACCCTTATAGGGCACCTTTAAGTTCAAATCATCCAAAATAGCGGTCAAAGCCGAAATCGAAAGACAGCTGTTCGCCAGCAGCAGACATTCTTTGTTTTCAAGTAGTGAACCGTCGCAACTCTGTCGTCATTATGTTAAGCCAGCCCACTGACTCTATACACGTTATGATTGGCCTGAACAGAGTTTGGTTTTTCCAGCTAAAATGTCTATGGAGAGTTGCTAGACCACACTGGCTGCGAAATAATTCTTGCTGCCGCTAGGGTGCGTCTAGATATCTAGGCTACATTCACATCACATTTGACCTAAATCTGATTTTTTGATCCCACATGATCCCATTTCTGATTTGATATTATGTGGCTGTAAATCTGACACATATTAGATTTTTTGCAATATGAATTTTGAAAACAGCCAGTTTAGAATTAAATGCACTAATCTAACTTATAATTATATACTTGCAGTAATTGTATACTTGATTTACCTTTGGCATCAAGAAGAGCAGGATGGTCACCACGTTTAAAAAGTCACAAGCAAGAAAAAGAAAATCAGAATCGGACACTTTGGCTTGTGACATGAATGGAGACAAAAGAGTACTTTATGTAAGAGAAAAACTATTTCACATTGTTCTACAAATGCCAAATTCTAAGCCTTTGCACCTTTGTAAATTTTATAAACAGCAGCAGCTGGAAAAAAACATACAATTGAATGCCAATTGAGATTTTTTTTTAACTGCTCTGAGGTCAGTGACTCAGAGGGACATGTGAAAGGCTTTGTATACTCAATACATTTGGCTTAACGAGCATTGGAAATCATTAACCTTTTTGAAAGCAGGCAATTATTATCAAGCATATTTACTAATTTAGCATTTGCTGTTGCAGTAATTTTATAGTGAATGCAAGACATATTTTTGTAAGCATCTTTGTATAAAGTTTCAAAAGGTCTACATCAAAGTCTTCAAGACTGACTCACCACTTTATACTATTCTTTTCCCAGTTGTTTTGATGGTACATCACTTACAGCATATCAATTGCTCTAGATACAGCAAAACTGGACTGGAGTTTAAGTATGTATAGGTTAGGCTTCAGCTCTCCTGCTGCTTCCTTATAGCTAAACCAGAACCTAAGATGGAATAATCAATCAAACAACCCAAGTCATCTGCAGACTTTTTGCCTACTGTTTCAAAAAACTGTTAATTTGGACATAAAACACTTTTCACATACTGTTTTTCACCTATGGAAGTATGCGTATTTGGAAACAGCCAGTCACTTGCATCTTTCCTGAATAAAACCCAAAATTTTGAACAATTCGGTTGAGGTAATGATTCCATGACTCACTCATAAAGACAGACAGTAACTTATTGCTACATATTAGCAAACCGATGTAACCTATTGAAAGAGTCACTTAACCAGAGGCAATCCACACCTCCCTGGGGCCCTAGGCAAAAAATCTGTTAAGGGGCCCTCCTACCAGACCAATGAGCCATGTAAACCATTTGCCATTGCCATAGAGTCACACCTGACACCTCAGTTCTCCCTCTACAATTATCCCGTTTATTTAGGACTAATGAAAATGTATTTCCTGATAACAGAAATAGACATTTTATATATTAATATCAATAATTCACATTTTAAAAAGTACAAATTTAATAATTGATATCAAAATTGCATCCTGTGAATTAATAAAAGCTAAAATGGTTTCCATTGCATATCACTGTGTTTTAAACGATAAAAGCAATAATTGATACTTGATGGTTATTATTTACTGAGGGATGTGGATCTATATTGACCATACTTGCCATCCAGCCAATCAACATTTTAAATGCAATATAGTCAATGTCAATAGATTGCTTTCCATCTTGCTTTATTGCAGGGTTGTAACTAAACTGACTTAGAGACTAGATAATCATTGTCTTGTTTGAAAAGTACGAGCACCTAATGAGGAGTGCCATCATGCCCATATTGTACTGGTAACTTGTGCCAATATATATGTTTTACTGGAAAGTGCGCTTTTCATTTAATGAACATATGAAATCATTTTAACGTGCAACGTGATTATCTTTTCCGAGCTGGAATTTATAAACAAACACCGTTGTCCTTTGCCCTTTGTATTATCAAACATAATCTCATGAAAGTGTGTATCTATACCACAAATGTAATTTCTCTTGCTATTTATATGCCAAACATGTGTTTTTCTTTTTGCACACAAATGCTACACACTGTAAATCTCTTGGGTAGTAATAATGGTGTGGAGAGTGTGGATATTCCCTTCCAAAAAGTGTGCATCATATGCATGCGAAAACTGCATATTTTTGCTGTATAAATGGAGATTCAATTTGTGGTTTAGATACATGCTTTCATTTCCCTCACATGATGTTTTCTCAGTTTCTTCGTGACCAGAAAAGACTACTTTAACTTAAGTTATCTTTAGATGATGTAAAGTTTGATTGACGTGTTTTGACATGAGGTGGAGACTGGGCCTTTTGTTATTTGCAGGGCCCTACGCAATTTGCGTAGTGTGCATATAGGGAGGATCGGCTCTGCACTTAACCCTGAAGACATTTGGTCTCATTCACAATAATTGGATTATTTCATATTTGTATGCACTGGAGAACATCTCACAAAAAATGTCACATAATTCATGACGTGTCACTTAATTCATTCATATGCACATGAATCCTTAACCTTCTTCTAACCTTGTTCTAATGTTAATGGATTTGGAGTATTCTATATGAGTGACTGTGTGCCCAAGGTTAGTCATTTGCATAAAACCATTCTTTACAACCTTAACAGTCTTTCGTCATTCTCAGAACCTACTCAACGCTATCTAAAGATGCACAAAAATCACATGCAGCAAGATAGTCCAGCACTGCCAATCCTCAAAACCAGTTCAAACACAAAAAACGTCTTTCATACAGATTAGACCCATCAATTCTACATTAAAAATACATTTAACTATCAAAGTAATTGGTGAATCCCAATTTGCTTAAACATTAAACGTTTGAATGCAGATTTCATGCAAATTTTGCATAATTATGATTATTATCATTGAATAACGGGTATAAAGTGTGTGCACTTATAAAACCTGTATGCCAGCATTCACACGTGTAGCACTTGGGTAGTGGGAAGTTGTTAAAATTTTGTTCCAATCTGAACTGAAGACTGAAGCTACCATGACCTTGTTTTCTGTACCTGATTCATTAACCAATACAAGACACAAACTCAAGCTCCACAGTCTACCATGGATTCGTTCATTATTTATGGGATGTCGCTATTGGAAGTCTCGTTATTTTATTCATCAAGGTCCCTGTGGCTCTTTTGCCCTGTAGCAAGATGTCTGCCTTGCAGAGCCTGTGTTTACACAAATCATTTTCAAGATCTGAGATCTCTTCTTGCTTACCTACTCTGAACTCTTGTACTGAACTATCCAGAAAAACTTGTGTACTGTAACTATTCTTCAGCCATTGCAGTTCAACAAATGCAAATGTAAATTGCATTATCTTTATTACTAATTCATTCTCATTCATAGCATTAGAAAATGAAATCCGCTCAAGCGTTACATTATTTTGAGAATAACAAAATAGTCCATAATATTGCAGTTTCTTCAGTTCAACATGGTAAAACAGGTTTTAAAAGTATAATCGAATGGTCTTACCTTGAGAACAGATGTGTAAAAGCATCCCAATGCAGTCAGGTTACAGTATGTTTTGTTGTGTCATTTCATTTATGCTTTAGTTCAATTTTATGTTTGCGGTTACATTTCCTTGATGACAACTACATGAGTTTTTACCTAAAACTAAATTTGTTTTAAAACGTCTTATTCCCTTTAAACACTATTGATCTTGAGTATTTAAATAAAGTGTATGTTAAAGGATGAATATGAAAAAGGTTTATTTTCCCCTTAACCCCTGATGTTATGAGAGAAGAAGAAAAATATGTCCCTCATATTTCTGAAGAAGAATATGTTCACTCATACAGTAACATGCATATTGGCAAAAATGTAAACCTTGAATGTACGGTAAGTCACTTTACATAATATCAAATGGATAAAGGTAAAGTAAGTTAAGTTAGATGCTCTGCGGTACTTTTTCTTGCTGTTTTTGCGACCTGTCATAGAGATTATTGCAGCTTTCATCATGTTAGGGTCTGGGACTCCCCAGTCTACTTGGCTATTCAAAAGTGAAAATTTATAAAATCTTGTGATTACCTGAAATAACTTTTTTTTATAAAAAGTTACTTGATGCCTAAGCATAGCCCCCAGGCCAAGTGCAAAGAGCGAAGTATGCAAATCATCAGTTCAATAGACAGTGGGTTAGCTTTTGAGTCATGTTGACAAAGTAAAGCTTTTCATATAAAATTTATGGGGAATTGAATGCATTTTGTACAATTAATAAAGTCTACGAGGGAGAAAAGCCACGGGCAAACTAGCAGAGATAAAGTCATTAAAAAGCAGTCAATGTGAAACCATACAGAGCAAACAGCAGTATCTGCTAGCTGTTATGCTAATGCTTCTGTAATGAGCAACTAGCATGTTATATTTGTCAGTTTTACTTTTATTCTTTTGTTTATGGGTATAACTGCAATGTTTCTGTTACTGCAGCTTTGTGCCTGCAAGAGGAATGTGTGTGTGCTGAGAAACAAGGTTGAATGTGAAGTTAGAAAAATAGAAACAAATAAAGCAACAAAAAAATATTAGCATTTTCAACCTCAGGGGCCTGCTTACAACTGTTGAAGTGTTAAGTATATTTTTATGTTATACTATTTATTTATATATCTAACTGAGCTAAACATGATGGAAAATTGGGCTTGCAAAATACTTGTTGGCCTGTGGACATGATAAATATTTGAGTCTGTATTTTTAAAGCTCTGATTTTGGACTATAAGTGAATCATAAAAAAATGTCTTCATTTGCAGACCACTTGATCTTATTTCTGCCTAGAAGAAACAAGACAAAGAAATCTCACATGATTTTTCTTTTCTTTTTTTTTTGCATGAGGCACTGCTGATTAAGCAATAAAAACAAGTGAACTATCATACATTATGCCACCATTATATTTTTTAATTTGTAAAACAAACTCATTAAACAATAAACTTTGGCAATAAAGCTTGTCTAGCCATAAAATAACAAACATTAGTGCTTTACAACCATGCGAGTGTGCAGTGTTTGAAACGTTAGATAATTAAAAAAGTTGTGTGCAATTCATAGCTCAGTTCACCATCAAGTTAACTCATTAAAGAGATAAATAGGAAAGAAAATAATTAGAAGAATAGAGACAGACGTTACTTGATCAGAAGTATTGTCAACTTTAATTCAAGCCTCTTTTCCATTACTTGAGTAATGTTTCAACAAGAGAGAGAGGAGCGCAGCGGATTAATGCAGTTTAGTCAAGTTCCACTGTGACATCATGCCGGCAACAATTAAATCTGAAATTTGACAATAAACATCTTCAGATTGTCTTGAAAAAAGATTTCTAGTGTTTATTTTCCCATCAGTGGTGTCATAGATCTATCTATTCAACCGCAGAGAGATTTGCAAGCCTCTCTAGTTGAGTGTTTTGTCCTCCTCTGAGGTCCTGCATTAATCACCCTCAGCTTTTATTTACATTGGTAATGATTTATCACAACAACAGCAAGTACATCTAATAAAACTCATACGGAAGCTCTTGTTAGTGGGATTCACTTCATTTATTACAGAGTAATGAGAATAAACAGGAAGTTCTAGCCAGGTAGAAAAGATGGGGTTTAGCAGAGAAAACATGAGACATGCACATGTATGTGAATTCAACAACACAGACGTGACACTGCTCATGTACACAACATATCACAAACATGGTAGAAAACCGTTTCCTCAGTCATAAATAACAATAACAAATGAGTAAAAATGAGTAATGGGATATTCTAGTAACTACTAGAAATAAGGAACTATGATTATCAAATTAGCAAGTAATGGCGCTCAGTTGAATGTGGTAGGGGAGCGCGGGGCACAACCTAACGCGAGGTTAAATGTAACACGGACCGTTTACATAGTTCGTCAGGATCAAGCAAGTTGTCTTTCCGCTATTTTTCTCTTGCGGAAATGTTTTGATTATATTTCGTGAAGATACTGGACAAAGAGTGTTTTGACACCATGAAAGTAATTTTTTTCATCATAGGTTTTTTTTCGGTTTCTGAGATGGGTGTATACGTTTCCAAATCTAACTTTATATTGCCTTAATCACTGTACTTGTTGGCTCAAACAGCACCGTTTTGAAACATGTCAGCAATTCCTAGCGACTGTTAGCTAGGGTTAAAATATGTAATATAGTAGCGGGGTTAGTTCTAACAGAGTGTTACAACTAAGCCGCCAAGTGTACAATGATAATCAAATGAAAACGGAGCCACACAACTTTTCAGGTTTGAACTTTCACAATGTTGGAATTTAAAATGTTTACAATTTAGTGTACTATGAATGACAACTTGTTTATTTATTAAAAATATGGCCTGTTATTACTGTAATGCAATAAACCCTTTGCATTTTTATTTTAAGCTCATTTGTATTATTACTGTTGTTATTATATTAATAATAATATTTGTACATGCAGCTGCCACACACAAATCTAATTTAATTGCAATTACAATATTTATAAATTTATTTATTATTATTTATTGCAAAACTATGCTGCCCTTTTCTGTCTCTATCCATGATATTGATCCATAATAGAAGGATGATTGGATGAGGGATGGATGTATGGATATCTGTCTATACAGATGCACAAACAATATCAAACTATACAAATAAAATAGTACTGAATTATGTGTGTTACACACAAGTGTTACAACTAACCCCTCTGTCTGTTACAATTAACCCTGCATATGGGGTAAGTTGTAACATTTGCACTTCTGTCACTTTCAGTGCAACTGTACGAAAATGGTAGGTCCTAGAAAAAAACTTTAAGTGGTCATTTGTAGCAGAGATGTGTATGTTGCTTGTGTAAAAAAGTATTAATCTAACCTAATTATTTTTTAATTAATTGAGCCAAAACCAAAATGCGTTAGGTTGTGCCCCGCTCTCCCCTAGTTCACTATTAGGGTGACCCACCACTAATGACAGTAAAGTATTACCAAATCCAAAGTGAGAAGCATGATAATAACATGATAATTAATTGTAACAGTATTACAGTACTAAAATCCTCAAAGCTTATTTTCACTTAGTTTACTCTTCCAGGTAAATGAAACTGCCGCCACTGTCTCCAGTACTAATACACAACGCTCTAACTTCTGATGAAATATCAGACTGCTGGATAGTGCTATTGACCAATCAGAATCGAGTATTTAGTGTAGTGTAGTAATGAAATATTACATCACTTTTCTTGTCCACTCCACTCTTTCTTCACATCCTGGCTGTCTTTCTCGAAAGCTGTTCTGCTGACTTATTTGTGCTGTTGTCTTAATGTGATTGGTAGCTTTTCACTCCTCGTCCTTTCACTTTATTACCTTGAAAATAATCCTGCAGCTCACTGCTCCATTTTAAATACCACATTTAAATCTGCTCCCGTTCACAACCCGTTGAAATATTGAACACACTGAGAGAGGGGCGCCCACCAGCCCATGGATCAATATTTGCGCCTCGACGAGAAGCAATAAATAATCGATTTAATCAGAATATGATTGGCTTCTTAGCTCTAAGGGAAGATTTAATGACTGTTGATAATATAAGGCACCACATTCCATTCTTTTTTCATGCATATTCTCTCAATTTTTCATCTTTCTTTTGTCTTTTTTGGTGATAAAAGGCCCTGCTTCTGATTACATGCAGTCTAAAGTAGTGCATGTTTGTGCTTGCACTGGGTTTATAAGGAAATTGTGTGGAATAATACTGGGCTTTAGATTCAGCGTTTGGTCTTGTTTATCATTCACACTTTCTGAACTGAATAGTGTTATTTTGGTCTTTAGCACTGCATGTAGCCTGTAAATCGAATGAAATAAAGACGGATGATGAATGGAATTTCATTTAATATAGGAAATTGTTTTAAAAAGTACTTATGCAAACTACTGTAGTTCTATAAATATTCAAACAAATGTAAATATGCAACTTTGATTAATATTTAAAAAAAATGCTTGGGCACATTGATTTTTATTTATAACAACAGTGGCTCTCAAAAAATGAATGTATTTGGACACTTTCTGGTTGAGGTTAGTTCTGAGAAAATGTTTAGTAGCCTATACCATTTGCTTTACACTTCTTGTATAATATTCAGAGCAATACATATATAATATGTAATGCAAAACATAACACATAATGCAAAACAATGTTTTGATTAGCTTATCACAGCAGCATATTATAGTGTTGGGGAAGCTACTCTGAAACTGTAGTTTGACAAGCTCGTAAGTTAAAGTAGTTAGCTACACTACAAGTTACGATCAAAAAGTAGCTAGCTACATTGAAACTACTTTTGCTTTTTGAACAACGTATATTATAATAATAAGTGTATATGGAATGTTTTAAGTAAAATATTTAGTGTTTAAACAAGGCAATGCAATTACGATTTCAAATAGTATTGTTTTATTACACACAACACTAAAATATCTCTGACTGTTTGTCAAAAGTGCAACAAATAGCCTACAACATTGCAAGAACGAAATATACATCCAACGTAAATTGCATGTAGAACATTTTCTCAAAAATACTGATTGAAATTGGACAAATTAGGCCATGGGTAATTAACGTTAGTTGTTTCTCCATCCTCCAAATCTGCCGTCACGTCTTGTCTAATCATAATATGGGTGTGTCAACCCACTTCTGTACGTCAGTGAACCGTTAGCCGCAAGATGCATGATTAAACAACAGGTGGCGGTAATGGCAAAAAATGAGTTTGTAATATAACAAGAAGAAGAATTTCCTTGCATCGCGCTGATTCGTGCAGGCTCGACAATGTAGCAATGTAGCTTTTGCTCGCGCTACACTGCTACTTGCTGCAAAAAGTAGTTAGCTACTGGAAAAGCTACACTGTTTAAAAAGCAACTGAGCTACTGCCAAGCTACTGAAAAATGTAGTTAAGTTAGTAGCTACGCTACTTGTAGTTAACTACTCCCCAACACTGAGCATATATGTATACATGTAAATGGCTGCTTACCTCTCCCCTGTCACGTTCATTCATGCATCTGTCAAATAGTCCAAAGGGGAAACACAGAGCTGTAGTCGAATCTCAAGCTTGAACCCATCCATTAAAGTCAAGAGATATCTACCCTTACCACTCTTAAGAATTAGATAAACATGTGATCATAACTACTACTGTGTTGAGCAAGAGGAGGTACAGGATAAGGAAGCCTTGCACTGTCTGATAGCAGCAGTCAAAACAGATTCCCCGTAGGCTTGTGGAAAATGTTTAAAGGTGCCTTTAAAGCATTGTTGAGAAGATGTGTGAATTTAGCCCCCAAGTCAGTCTGGGTGAGTGCGATAACAGAGCCAGCTCTGTTAATATCGCTATCACAAGGGATTTCTGTTAACTCACATTATTTTTCTAACACTGCATATTAACACGTTTGAGTGTTGGAACTTTGTTGAATTTATAATGAGCAGACCTTTATCTTTTTTCTTTGTTGTTTTTCCTTCACAGACAGTAACTTTGTGCTGGGGAATGCACAGGTCCAGTCTCTATATCCCATCGTGTACTGTTCTGATGGCTTCTGTGAACTCACTGGCTATGCCCGTGTGGAACTGATGCAGAAGAGCTGTGCGTGTCATTTTCTGTATGGGCCAGAGACCAGTGATAAGCTGATGGCACAGATGCAGAGCGCACTGGACGAAAGGCGGGAGTTTAAGACGGAACTGGTCTTCTACAAGAAAGGAGGTAGGAGTCACGTAGTTAACTACATGCCTTGGTCCCACTTCATATTAGGTGTCTTTTCTATGTACTGAACGTTTAAATTAATCATTTGATACAAAGCACTTATTGCTTTGTCTTTACATTGTATTTATTAAAAAAAATACCTAACCATAATTACAGCTGTAATTACACTGTTGATCTTCCCACTGCACCTGAAGTGTCTTGCTCGGGGACATATTGGTGTCTCACAGTGGATTCGAACTCGGGTCTCTCACACTAAAGGCATGTGCTTATCCACTGCGCCATGACCACTTTATATTAGGTGTCCTTATCTACTATGTACTTGGGATACTTGTAAGGTTATGGACAGGTTTGGTGGTATGGGTAGGCTTAAGGGTGGGTTAACCCCTAGTTGCTCCAGAGGCGTTGAACCTCAGACATATTTAGCAATTGTAAGTCACTTTGGATAAAAGCGTCAGCAAAATTAATAAATGTAAATGTAAATATATAAAGTGTGATCTATACCTTTGTGTCCTGCACCAAAAGCAAGTGACCAGGACATCATCCCAATTCCCATAACATCCATCTTAAGGATCATGCAAAATTAGTATTAGTCCATCCCAATTTCTCATAGTAAATGTGGTTCTTTATAATTTTACAATTTAGTAATTAATAATTTATATTGTCAATTATTTAATTATCAATTATTGCTATTATTATTATTATTATTATTATTATTGAGTTTTTTTGTTTTGTTTTTAGCATTAAGAACTAAATGTGATGAGGACACCATATCAAGCCAAACTCTAAAATCAATTAATCACAAATAAATGTTGCTAACCTGATTAGAGCGATACAGCCGGCATAGCTGCATAGCTGCAAGAAAGAAATTAATTCACACAAAGGGGTGATTGAAGGATTTAAATAAAATAACAGAAGCAAACTGTGTACTGAATAAGATCATTTCAATTGAATCAACCCAGTTTTTTTTTTTTTTTATTTTGAAACATTGGATTTTATTAACTATACGGCTCTCTGGAATTCTGCTGTTAAATCTTTTATAACTGACTGGAATATAACTGAATGAAAATTATTTCCAACATAGCTGTTAGATTGTCTACTAAAAACTAAATTTCACCTCAAATCGATACATGCATTTAGTTTAGTGGCAGTATTATAAGTAAGACGATTATGAGTATGTACTGTACATGATCCCTTACTTATTGATCAACATTTAGACTTTTTGATTATGAATTGGCAATGCTTTGCATTTTAATGGATAATAAAATATATGTACAAATTGAATAAATGCATCTTGTTTTTATAATAAATTGATCTGAAAGGAAATACATTTAGAATGGCTCACTTTAGGAGTAATCTTGCACTAACCCTTCACAGTAGATGACCAAACAAATACCATTTAAGTCCAGACAATCCATTTATTTGAGCAAATTGACTTTAAATGCCTGCCTTGTTCTTCAGCTTGTGTCTGGAGCAGCTGAGCATAGATTACGAGTAACATCATAATTCAATAGTTGTCTTTTCTCTCCTCATCAATTTCCCTGAAAAGAACACAATATGCCTTTAAACCAGCCTTGGGTAAACAGTGGTTTAGAGATGACAATGATTTCTGATGGCTTGATTTGTTTCATGTTGAATGTGATGCACAGAAAGTGTGCAGCGTGTAATATAGTTAAATCCATCCACGTTTTTACCCACCTGCGGTTAAGAGAACATCGATTCCATCCGTGTACCAGGATACCACTGTGAATTTCTGTGAACATACAGTGTAGATCTCTCCCAAACCCTATCAAACACCAGAACAGTTAAGCAGAATCTGCCAGACATTTTCGCAAAAGATTTCCCAAACACAGCAGCATTAACAACCGATTTCTCACCTGATTCACTTTAGTTTAGCATTTGTGCAACATGCATCAGGGGAAATTTGCTCCTGATTCAGTGCCCGAATTCAGAGCGTACACATTTGGAGCAGTGTTGAGTTTGATTTCATTCATTTGACTGGTTTGTAAAAGATACTCTGTGGGCCCTAACTTGCACCCAGCACAATTGACTTTGTACACTGACACGTTCTGTCAGGACCTCTATAGTCAAATACGATTGACAATTAGCATACAGTTTGGATTGGCGGTATAGTTCCGTTCTGGGTGAGAACTCTCTGCGCATCCATTCAGCCTAGCATGGATAAGAGCAGGGAGAGCAGCAATAACCACCCAAAACAAAACCACATGCCAATATCCCCCAAACCTAACTGACAGCGCAATTCTGGATGCTTTTGCAGATACCTGAGTGTGCCAAGGCAACAAGCATGTGGCCAATTCCTGAAAACTTGGGGAACAGCATGTTACCAACAATGGTGCAAAGTAATGTAAATGTAAGTAAAGTAAATTGTCTTGAACAAGCCGCTGCAGTCCTGTGCAGTATCCCGAATGCTTCCTCTTTCCTCTGTACATCAGTTCCAACAATCCTTCAGTCACTTTGTCACGGAGTCAAAGGACTTCTGCTGTGGTGCTTGCAAAATATATATATTATGCACCTCTCATGGACTGCAGGTTCAGGTTAAGACTGTATATGGTTCAAGGGAGAGAAGATCATAGTTGCAAGACTGCACAGCTGCCATTTTGCATTGAGACTCTGTCAGTGAGATGAAGAGCTCAACAGACTGTCAAATGCACAGTCAATTATCTCTTTTGAAATAAAACATAAAATACACCAAATTAATAAGACGATCATACAATGAAGACTCAAAAGAAGTTATTTTATACTGCTGAAATAACTGGGTAGAATTAAAATGCCTTAGGGATAGCATTTAAAGGACTGCTTTGTAAATGTTTTTTTTATGTCCATTATATTAAACGTTTTAACAATGTTTTGGTAACGTTGGGGAGCGATGCTATTCAAACTTACAGGGATAGTTTATTTTTACTTTTAGAAAATACCACAGCTCTGTAGGTCCATACAATGCAAGTGGATGGTTACCAAGGCTACGTCCACATTAATCCGGATAGATTTGAAAACGGGGTTTTCGTTTAAAAGCTCTCCGTCCACACTGAGCGTTTTCAGACTTTTCAGTGTGGATGAGAAACTTCTAAATTCACTGTACTGCGCATGTGTGAAACTTCTCAAAAGCTCATTGAGATGATACAGATGGGAAAATAAATAATAATGTTATCGCACAATAACAGGATAATTTTATTTAGTGAAATATCTCACCATCACGGATGCGTCCAGGTCGCATTCAGTCACCATATGTTTGGTCTAAAACGCAACTGCTCTCCTGTTTTGCCGCAGGACAGCAAATGTGAGTACATTATCTGGTCATCTTTG
>JAQIUQ010003985.1:0-2500 GCA_030378365.1 Hybognathus amarus | reverse complement strand
AAGTTAAGACATTAAAAATGTCTCAAAAATATATAAATAAATAATGTTATTTTTGCTTACAATTGTTTAAAGGTCCCCTGACATGGGGTTATTTTATAATGTTTCCTGGGTTGCCCTTATAATGTTAGATATGTTTTTTAGATCAAACATAGTCATAATTTAGAAATAAAAGGCATTTGAAGGGGCGTGTCTGCTGTGGGATTCAGTGTAACCGGCCACTGCTGTGATTGGCTGACATGCTTGCATGTGAAACTCTCTCGAATACTTTTACAACAGCTATTATACAATTTTACTATCAAGATTAATGAATCGTGAGAAGTTTATAAAGTATTTAGATCTATTCCCATTACATAAAATGTTGCCGTGATGAGCATTGAGCAAGCAGATGATAGTCTGTTGATCACGAGATTAAATATCTAATTGCAACGCAGTTTCTGCTCTCTCTTTAATACTTTTACCAATGCAAACAAGTATATTTTAAATCCCATTAATTGTGTCATTATATTGTAGTGCACTTTAACTATATTTTAAATACACTAAAAGCAATTATGAAAGTAGATGTAAAGTTGTGTAAAAGTCCCACTTAAGCTGTTCCAAAAAGCACCATTAATGGCAACTTATTACATTTTATTTCAACTTAATATATGATTCATTTGAAATTCAGTGCACTTTTTTCTTCACAAGGGTATACAGGCCAGGGGAACTCATATTATTGTTAAAAAAAAACCTTTCAGAAAGGGGAAATTTCAATGCCAGGGGACCTTTAAAATATTAAAGTCAGTATATGTTCCAGTGCAGTATATTTATTACTGTATATTACTGTAGTAAAATATACTACTGACATTTGAAAAGTCAAGTTTAAATGGGTGAAACTGCTGCTTAAAAATTACGGCTACCTAAGTCACTGGCACAGAATCGGGTCACCTTTCACAAATAAGTGCTTTTGAATGCTCTTCAAAATACTAAAACACTTTTTTGTCATATTTACAAAGATAAAGCGAATGTATGTGAATGTAAGGTTTATTGAGCAGGCATTCTAATGGGTAAATGTAAGTCGTTCTGTTCATTCAGGAAGACTATGGGTAAGAGATTAAGGTAGACTTTTCTCTCATGGCTTCAGTTGACTAGCTTCCCGAGATAATGGTGCTCAAGGTGCTTTTTTTTTCCTAGAATACCCTGATGTTACTCTGTGTTAGAGCAGAAGAAACTCTGAAATGAAATCAATAAAAATGATAAATGGCTGTTCTCTGTTTAGACGTGGAGACGGGGCTGGAGCGTGCACAAGGTTCCCACGGCCACCGGAGCTTCAATGCCAACCTTGTAGGCAGCAAGTAGAGCTGTGTTTACCGCCAGCTGTACTGGACCCCTTGCAGAAACAAGACAAAGGCAAACTCGAGATCGACAATGCAAGTCCTTAAACTCTCAGTTACAATGCCTTATGCTCCAAGAACCTGGATTTACCCCTGAGCATGCACAACTTCAAGGCCAGTTGCAAATATTTACATTTAATGTTCAGCTTTATGAGAAAAAGTCATCTAGTGTTGCTTTTCGGGTTGATTAATCTGAAAAGTATTGGTCTCCTCAAAAGGATTGAATTATTTAATTCATTGTGACTGAGCAGCACACAGCATTCTGTTTATAGAAATATTGATAAAAGTTACAAGTTCATTAAACATTTCTGTCTGAACATTGCTTCATTTAGAACATGTTTGGCGAGAAGCCGCCCATCCCAGAGTACAAAGTGGCAGCCATTCAAAAGAGCCGTTTCATTCTTCTCCATTATGGCACCTTCAAAGCTGGCTGGGATTGGCTGATCCTGCTAGCGACATTTTATGTAGCAGTTACTGTTCCCTACAATGTTTGTTTCACTGTTGTTGGCGGACGGGATGAGTACATCGAACCCTAGAAGTCCACCAAGTGTGAGCGACATCCTTGTGGAAATTCTTTTCATGTTAGGTAAGGCTCAACCTTCAGTGCTATAGTTTTTGTTGTGCAGTCTTTTATATCACAGAAGTGATATACTGCCAGACATCTTTCAATTACTCTCTAGTAAAAAGTTTAAGATGTTACTAAGCAAATGCCATAAAGCCTTAAAAACACGAGAACACTAAAAATATTTTTAAGGACTGTTCAGCAAATACAAATGCTAAAGATATGTTTTATAGTTCAAAAATAACTCTTCTGAAGATTTTCTCAAATTCATTTATGAGTAAAAATTCTGCAAGATTCCTATCTGTAGCTTTAAGGATATACTTGTATACAAATCAATTAGACAAAACATCATATCTTCCAGCCATCACCTTTATATCAGAAATCCACAGTGTGTGGATAGAGCTTTTTAGCACTGCTTAATTGCATTTAGTGTTTAATGACAGGATCTGTTTCTGCCCATTAAACACAATTTTATAATGTAGAAAAAACTATTTGTATCATTAAAACATTTGCAAAGAAGTGCCTAAAGCCATTTACTAAATGAGCTTCAATTAACTGCTATTGTATG
>JAQIUQ010003984.1:0-50945 GCA_030378365.1 Hybognathus amarus | reverse complement strand
TGAGGATAGATGCACTTTTATCATGGATAGATGCTACTTTTATGCATGGATATGATGGACTTTTCATGATGACAGATGCACTTTTATCATGGATAGATGTACTTTAATGATGATAGATGCACTTTTATGATGGATAGATGCACTTATTATGATGATAGATGCACTTTTATGATGGACAGATGCACTTTTATCATGGATGATAGATGCACTTTTATCATGGACAGATGCACTTTTATGATGATAGATGCACTTTTATCATGGATAGATGCACTTTTATGATGGATAGATGCACTTTTATGATGGATAGATGCACTTTTATGATGGATAGATGCACTTTCATGATGATAGATGCACTTTTATGATGGATAGATGCACTTTTATGATGATAGATGCACTTTTATCATGGATAGATGCACTTTTATCATGATGATAGATGCACTTTTATGATGGATAGATGCACTTTTATGATGGACAGATGCACTTTTATGATGGATAGATGCACTTTTATGATGGATAGATGCACTTTTATGATGATAGATGCACTTTTATCATGGATAGATGCACTTTTATGATGATAGATGCACTTTTATCATGGATAGATGCACTTTTATGATGGATAGATGCACTTTTATGATGATAGATGCACTTTTATCATGGATAGATGCACTTTTATCATGGATAGATGGACTTTTATCATGGATAGATGCACTTTTATGATGGATAGATGCACTTTTATCATGGATAGATGCACTTTTATGATGATAGATGCACTTTCATGATGGATAGATGCACTTTTATCATGGATAGATGCACTTTTATCATGGATAGATGGACTTATCATGGATAGATGCACTTTTTGATGGATAGATGCACTTTAATGATGAATATATGAACTTTTATCATGGATAGATGCACTTTTATGATGGATAGATGCACTTTTACCATGGATATGATGCACTTTTATGATGATAGATGCACTTTTATGATGATAGATGCACTTTTATGATGAACATATGCACTTTTATCATGGATAGATGCACTTTTATGATGATAGATGCACTTTTATGATGATAGATGCACTTTTATGATGGATAGATGCACTTTTATCATGGATAGATGCACTTTAATGATGATAGATGCACTTTTATGATGATAGATGCACTTTTATCATGGATAGATGGACTTTATCATGGATAGATGCACTTTTATGATGATAGATGCACTTTTATGATGATAGATGCATTTTTATTAATGGATAGATGCACTTTTATGATGGATAGATGCACTTTTATCATGGATGATATTTGCACTTTTATGATGGATAGATGCACTTTTATCATGGATAGATGCACTTTTATGATGATAGATGCACTTTTATTATGGATAGATGCACTTTTATCATGATAGATGCACTTTTATGATGATAGATGCACTTTTATCATGGATAGATGCACTTTATATGCCATGGATAGATGCACTTTTATCATGGATAGATGCACTTTTATGATGGATAGATGCACTTTTATCATGGATAGATGCACTTTTATCATGGATAGATGCACTTTTATGATGATAGATGCACTTTCATGATGATAGATGCATTTTTATCAATGGATAGATGCACTTGTATCATGGATAGATGGACTTATCATGGATAGATGCACTTTTATGATGGATAGATGCACTTTTATGATGATAGATGCACTTTTATGATGGATAGGATGCACTTTTATGATGATAGATGCACTTTTATCATGGATAGATGCACTTTTATGATGGATGATAGATGCACTTTTATGATGGGATAGATGCACTTTTATGATGGATGATAGATGCACTTTTACAATGATCAATGCGCATATGATGATAGATGCACTTTTATCATGGATAGATGCACTTTAATGATGATAGATGCACTTTTATGATGGATAGATGCACTTTTATGATGAGATACGATGGACTTATCATGATGATAGATGCACATTTTACTCAGATGACAGATGCACTTTTATGATGATAGATTCACTTTTATCATGGATAGATGCACTTTTATGATGGATAGATGCACTTTTATGATGGATAAATGCACTTGTATCATGGATAGATGCACTTTTATGGACTTTCAAAACAGAAACAACCATTTACAACCAATATGAAGCTTGGAAGGGCCAGGACATTGTTTAATTTAACTCTGATTGTTTCCGTCTGAGAGAAGATTGTCATATACAGCAAGGATGGCTAGAGAGGTGAGTAAATCATGGGCTAATTTTAATTTTTGGTGAACTATCCCTTTTAAAGGTTCACCCACAAATTATATTTGTGCATCACTTGATGTACGCCCTCATGTTGTTGCAAACCTGTATGAGTTTCATACCATTTTATTCTGCTGAACACAAAATAGGTATTTTAAATAACGTCGGTAACAAAACAGCTGTACAGTAGCCATTGACTTCCATAGTATTTTGCTTTCCATATATTTTCCAAATAACTATATGATATTTTTATATAATGTTACTCATTATTAGTAACTATTTTGAAAATTACAATAATATTTAGCAGTAATGTATCAATATAGATATTACAGTACAATGGCATATAATTGATTACAGCAGAAGCATACCAAATTATGAAATACAGTAAAAATACAGTAAAGTACTATTTTGTAGTTTGCATTACTGATTTTGTGCACTGTAAAGTGAATTACACTAGTTACTCGAAATGGAAATACAGTGACTTGCTGGCAATCGTCCTGCCAGTACTGTAAAAATACAAGAAAACACAGGATGCACACAGGAAACGACTCTCAACATGAATGCATTGATTGATTCCCAGGTTTATTTTGTTATGAATAAACAAATGTGCAATATATAAAGGAAAAACCTTACGATTAAAGTTTTGATGTTATAATGTTCAAGTTTTTAATCTAAAAAAAAATATGCACACAGAAAATGACTCTAATATGACCATATCATCGATTGATTCGAAGATATTTAGTTTGTTACAGAACAATGTGCAATCTGTAAAAATAAAAAAAACTCAAAATTACAGTTGAAATGGTATACTGCTTGGAACTTTTTTGACCTTGAGAAAAAGCTTAAAGTATAGAGCCAACAAATTTTATGTTTATTAATTTCTGTCATGTTGGTCCATTGTGAAAAAATCACGATGAAATGCCAGTTTATACACATACACATACATGGACATGGACACACACACACACACACACATACACACATGACACAGCACATATATATATATATATATATATCATTTGGTCTCATTTATAGAAGCCTCATGAGCTGGGAAAATGTACTACTATCATGAAACTTGAAACATAATTCAGGTCTTCGGGGGCTAAAGCGCAGGCAGAACATTGCAGCACTACTCTTCAGTTTTGTGCAGCCCAGAATCTGTGGGTGTGATCGATTTATCGTTTCTGGTTGTCGAATTATGTAAAGACGGCTGATGCGGCGGTGTGTGTGTGTGTTACCTGTGTCTTCCAGGTCCTCCAGTGTCCTTCAGCTCCTCTGATAGTTGGTACTCCACTCTCTGCACTCACTCCTGCTCCAGTGATGACGGCGATCTGACGTGCCTTAGAGAAAACCTCTCGAAATTCTGCCATATCTCACACACACACACACACACACACACACCTGTATCACTGTTTACTTATATCATATGCGTTTGGGAGTTGGTGATATGAGGGCTGGGCGATATGTAAAAACATACTTTATCAATATCACATTTAAAAATATATTACTACTACTATTTCTAATCCTGACGTAACTAGAATAGAAAACATTTAACCGGCCGTGCACGTGACGTCACGCACCTGAGTGTGTCCGGGTGAGTTGATTGACAGCTGTCCATCTCCCGCAGTGAGAAGCTGCCCTCAACATCAGCTGATTCACCATCATCACTTACTGAGTGCTGGTCTGTCTAACACACACATATGTATCATATATCAATCTGTTTTCACACTCACATAAGGAACAACTTCTCACCTCACAAACTAAACGAAGTTCCTAAGATCAAGTTAACGTTAACTCATTCAAGCGTTAAACACAACACTGAATCCAGCAGCAAACCGACTGTGATTATATTGCAGGACACAGTAAGACAGTCTGTTTTTATGACTGCTGCCCGTGATCCACATACAGATATACATTCGTAAGAAGAACAGATAATAACTCAAATAATACCTTTATAGACGCCACACGTGAAAATGCGCTTTTCTGGCGTCCTACTACCGTATATGTATGTAAACGTGTCGTAAAGTGTGTCCACGTGTCGCAAAGCGCGTCTGTTTTCTATGGTGATGTTGGGCTCGGCTAAGCGGACTGCCTCTCTAGCGGAAGATCACGACACTGCAGAGTCAAACACGTGTTTGTTGAAAACATTACATTCACACTTGTTTCTAGGATACCAGTCAATCATATTTAACTGTAAAGTGGTAACCATTAATACTCTGAAGAAAAAATAATAATGTAATTGTGCAAGATACTAATTTATTACATTACTTCATAGCGGTTTTTTACTGTATTCGTTTATTTTAATCACATCTATTAATTCTTTATTTATCTAAATACAATTTAATATTGTATTATATTTGTCTGTTTAGTTACTTAGATGAATCTTTTTATTTATTTATTTATTTCACATTTTTACACCGCTTTTCTTCGTGTGCATTTGAAGTTTTCATCAAATGCATTTATTTTATTTCTTAAATACAATGCAGGAAGTGTTGCACGGGGTGTAACTTAAGTGTCTTTCTGCTGTGATTGTGTGTGTCACACACACACCCTGATGACCCGTTGCTTGTAATTCGTTTTTATAAGCCAAGAAATAATAAAGGCAACATGGTCCTTTTTTCTTTGTAATGGCCCTTATGCTTCCCCTGGCGAAACTGTTTTGTATTTGTTTAAATGTTATATTTCTGTATATTGTAATGTATATTTTGTTCGTTTTTTTGTGATGTGATTTGTACTTTATTTTTTCAATAAAAAAAATAAATAAAAATAAAGGCGTTTTATAATTTTCTAAAAAGTAGTATTTGAGTGCCTTGGATTGTTATTTCTTATGGATTTTTTTAAATCTAACTTTATTTATTTTAATTATTTGTTGTATTAAGATTTGTATTTATTTTATTCATTTAACCAATTGATCATTTCAATCATCAATCCATTGTAGTATTTATTTATTTCTAAGTTTTATTTTTTGAAATCTAATTATGTATTAATTAGTTAGTTGGTTTAATCCAACTTGCTGTCACGTGATATATGTTGCTTGTCTCAGCGCGGGTCGGGCTCGACCAATCATGCGGAGGCGATCGCAGAAAAACGGTTTTTATTTATGTATGTATTTTTAATGACAGCAATAATAATTTCATTTATAGCAATGGAATTGATTTATATTTGTAAGCGAGTTACCAGTCCTCGAAATGTATTATTCCATATAGGCTATTCCAACACAAAAGCTCGACGCTGACGGTGTGTGTGTGTGTGTGTTCGCTCTCGAGCGCCTGCTGGAGGAACAGAGCGTGACGTGTGTCTCGGTGTAACCGACAGCAGCAGCAGCTCGAGCTCTAGCTCTGTGTGTGTGTGTCCGCAGATGGAGGGCGATGGACGCCGAGCGCCGCTGCTCCGCCACACCGGGAGATCCGTCAGCCTCCGCACAGGTACAGACCCCGAACAGCAGCAGGAACACGCCCGTGCCCGACACTGGGGCGGCGCGCATCAGATGTGTTGCTCAGCAGCAGCAGCCGCATCTCGTGTTGCCATGGTGACACGCTATAGTTTTCAGCTGAGTCAGCGCTAACCAGAGAGAGCGCGAGGCGAGCGCGGGAACTGTACTGACGCTGCAGTAGATATATTCGGATAGAACGAACACAACAGTTATCGAGAGAGATTGTGTGTGTGTCGGTTGATGAGTAAAGGCGTGATATGAGATGCAGACCAGTGTGTGTGTGAGCAGGTCGCCAGCTGTGCAGTAGTGCAGCTGATCTAGTGCACTAACAGCTACACACACCTTGCGGATAATCTCAATCAGATGACAAATCATTACAGACCTGGCCGTTCGTAAAGTCTGGCTTAATCTAAGTACATGCGAGAGGTTTAGTAACAAATTATATACTTTATTCGGTTTTTAAAGGGATAGTTCACCCATAAATAAATTAAAATCATCAGAAAAAGATTTTTCATCCATATCTGACATCATTTACTTTAAGTTGTTTAATCTGGTATAATTAGTTCTTCTCTTGAACACAAGAGATGATATTTTGAAGAATGTCGGTAATTAAATAGTTAATGGTTCAAAGCAGTTCAAAATATCTGTGTTCTAGAATTGTTCATTTTGGATACTATCCCTTTAAAGGTGCTCGATGTCGAGGTGACGTGACTTCTTGTTGACGTTTAAAGTATTTTCAAACAAAACGGAGGCTAGATGAGACCCTCCCTCCTCCTCATCTGCACTGACCCCCAAAACCCCACCCCCAGGGCCTTTTTGTCTGTGGAACAGTTTATGTTTCATGGAGCGGGTTGCTGCATTTTTTTTGGCTAGCGGATAGTGATGAGATGTTTGCTGTATGTGACGAAAAATGTTAAAAGTAAAAAAATGTGTGACATCCCTTCAGAGCACCTTTAAGACAGACCATAGTTTGTAAACAAAGCACGTGAGCAGCACGCTGTGCTGAAATGCCGTGAATTTCAGTTTATCCAACGTAAAATTTGTTTCCTGTGAAATACGACACCACTTAATCATGGATAATTTATAGGTATTTAATATATGCAACATTCATAAACTGTATTTTAAATGAATAAGAATCATTAGCCCTATAGAGTGCCGAAGTTATGACATCACTTTGGTCGTTTCTCAATATGCCTTCTTGTCTGTACTTGTGTTCTTGTGGACTTGTGAAACGTCATCACTAAGTACTGTTCTCAGATACACAAGTTTGCATTTTTGGCAAGAACGCTGAGAATCTCTGAAGTGTTCTTGACACTCCCATTTTACCGAGGGATGCATCGGTTGGTAACTTGTGTGAACTTGATGGCAGAAATATACCATAATTTCATTTTCGGCATTCGCGGAAGAGCGGGAAGCAAGAGAGGCAGGTCAATTTTAAGTTACCTGAATATTAACGGCGTTTTTTCCCGCCGTTGGCTAGTGATGTACACAAACAAATAACAGAAGCAGCATTAAAATGAGACAGGTGTTACTTTATTGTTATGAATATACACTCACCGGCCACTCTATTAGGTACACCTGTCCAACTGCTCGTTAACACTTAATTTCTAGAGCAGCCAATCACATGGCGGCAACTCAGTGACATTTAGGCATGTAGACATGGTCAAGACAATCTCCTGCAGTTCAGAACCGAGCATAGTATGGGAAGAAAGGTGATTTGAGTGACTTTGAACGTGGCATGATTGTTGGTGCCAGAAGGGCTGGTCTGAGTATTTCAGAAACTGCTAATCTACTGGGATTTTCACGCACAACCATCTCTAGGGTTTACAGAGAATGGTCCGAAAAGAAAACATTGTCAGTGAGCGCAGTTCTGTGGGCGGAAATGCCTTGTCTGATGCCAGAGGTCAGAGGAGAATGGCCAGACTGGTTCAGAGCTGATGAGAAGGGCAACAGTGACTCAAATAACCACCACGTTACAACCAAGGTGGGCAGAAGAGCATCTCTAGAACGCACCAGTACGTTGGAACTTTGAGGCAGATGGGCTACAGCAGCAGAAGACCACACCGGGTGCCACTCCTTTCAGCTAAGAACAGGAAACTGAGGCCACAATTTGCACAAGCTCATTTCGAAATTGGACAATAGAAGATTTGAAAAACGTTGCCTGGTCTGATGAGTCTCGATTTCTGCTGCGACATTCGGATGGTAGGGTCAGAATTTGGCGTCTACAACATGAAAGCATGGATCCATTCTGCCTTGTATCAACGGTTCAGGCTGGTGGTGGTGGTGTCATGGTGTGGGGAACATTTTCTTGGCACTCTTTGGGCCCCTTGGTACCAATTCGAGCATCGATTGCAACGCCACAGCCTACCTGAGTATTGTTGCTGACCATGTCCATCCCTTTATGACCACAATGTACCCAACTTCTGATGGCTACTTTCAGCAGGATAATGTGCCATGTCATAAAGCTGGAATCATCTCAGACTGGTTTCTTGAACATGACAATGAGTTCGTTGTAGTCAAATGGCCTCCACAGTCACCAGATCTCAATCCAATAGAGCATCTTTGGGATGTGGTGGAAACGGGAGATCGCATCATGGATGTGCAGCCGACAAATCTGCGGCAACTGTGTGATGCCATCATGTCAATATGGACCAAACTCCCTGAGGAGAATGCCTTCCAGCACCTTGTTGAATCTATGCCACGAAGAATTCGAGGCAGTTCTGAAGGCAAAAGGGGTGCCCAAACCCGTTACTAGCATGGTGTACCTAATAAAGTGGCGCTGGTGAGTGTACATTACATTGTAGTGTATGTAGAGTAATCCCTTAGGCTTGGGCGATCAAAGCCTGGCTGTTGCTCGTCAATAATTCTCATTTGTTTGGAGACCGCAGACGGCGCTGTATGGTGATGGCGTTACCTATCTGCACAATACCAGCAAGAACACATCGTCTCAAACTGTCAGCAGCGCTTCTGTGTGCTCGTCACCTCATGAGTTCGTTCTTCCAAGAACAACTAGCAAGAGCAACATCCAGTCATTGAAATCATTCACTTCAAGATTCGATCAAAAACACTGATTCATCCAGTCATTGAACCATTCACTCAAGAGATTCAATCAAAAACACTGATTCATCCAGTCATTGAGTCATTCACTTAAGAGATTCAATCAAAAACACTGATTCATCCAGTCATTGAATCATTCACTCAAGAGATTCAATCAAAAACACTGATTCATCCAGTCATTGAGTCATTCACTTAAGAGATTCGATCAAAAACACTGATTCATCCAGTCATTGAGTCATTCACTCAAGCAATTCGATTAAAAACACTGATTCATCCAGTCATTGAATCATTCACTCAAGAGATTCGATCAAAAACACTGATTCATCCAGTTATTGAATCATTCACTCAAGAGATTCTATCAAAAACACTGATTCATCCAGTCATTGAATCATTCACTCAAGAGATTCGATCAAAAACACTGATTCATCCAGTCAGGAAACAAGTCTTTATGAGTGAGTCATTGAGTCATTCACTCGAAACAGTTAAGAAACTTCATTGAAAATAATTACATTTTAAGTGTATCATTTTGTCAGAACCTCTAGTAAACTACATGTTAGTTTGTTTAGTTTAGAATCGATGATAAAATAAATTAGAAAAATCTAATTCACTCAGAATCAGTATGGAAGCAAATGGGTAGCAATATTCAATTTGAAATGTAATATTCAAAATGACAATGTAAAATGGCAATGCATTTTGCGACGTCTGTTGCAAAATGAAAATATTCTATAATTCACATTTGACGTTTCATACACTACTTTAAATATGTAAATTGAATGCATATTTATATTTAACTCTTTATAAGTAGCAAAAATGCATTCCGAGCCAATGTAAATTTAAATACAGAAATGCATTGCCATTTTATATTGCATCGTCATTTTGCATATTACATTTTAAATTGAATATTGCTACCCATATGCTTCCACAGAATCGAGCAGCTCTAATGGATTATTAAAAACACACGGCTGGTTTTCATGCACCAGTGTCTGGTGTGACACACTGTAGTGAAGGAGACAGGCCACTAGACGTCGCCCTGATACAAACCTGTTAATGTGGGTCACTTCACTTGCTTCATCTACACACACGTATGGAAACATCGTATGGTCTTTTAACCCGACAGTTATCGTCTCTACATACATGATCAGAGATGCTCCATCCCTACAGAAGTCACTGAACACTGTGAGATGAGATCTGGTGCTTTCACTCATCCTCTCAGTTCACTGGAACACTCTGAACCAAAGAGGAATCGGCTGCGTTCGAGAGCAGTTGGAGAATGACCTGAGGAAACGTGCATGCAGCTTCTGATGGTTTCTTGTTTTCTGAAGAGAATTCAATATGTGCCTTCGAGGACGTTTATACTCTCAACATGACCCATAAATGAAGAGATGTCAGAATGTTTAGTTAACGTTCACATTAGGTTATGAAAATGGTTATTTCTGAAGCTCGAAGAATAATGTTCTTTGCGCCAGCGTTTGGGAACGTTAGAGCCTGTAGTGTTCGCGTTCCTGGATGAGCGTGCTGTGTAGCGCTGTGTGGCTGGGAACGAGCTTGGACACCGGATTATAATAACATAACTCCTCAGAGCCGCGGCGCTCAGAAGTTAATGAGAGGATTTCTCTATCGCCACACTTTAATATCAGCTAAAGCAGCGTGGAAGCGAGTGTGTGCGCCGCTGGACAGTGTGTTTCGAGAGGATGGTTAGGCCTACTGTTCAAGTCCTTTACATACCTTCACATGTGTGGGTTGTACATCCTTAATGTAATTATTAGTGATGTTAGTATCAGTCATCTCTAATGCTAGTGCTGTTAGTGATGTGCTGAAACCTGTCAAAGCCACCTTGAAATCAAAAACGGGGCTATAACCTGTCACTCACATCGAGATCAGCCAATAGCAAACCACAACCATCCAATCAATTCCCCACAGACACAGTCAAGCCCTGCCCACACTCAGATGTACAGCACAATAGGGAGAAGCGAATGTAGCGAGTTCACACTACGAGATTTTATGCCCGATTTTAAGCCCGATTTGCAAAATCGCTGAGCTCGCCGACAGGTCAGGCGTTATCGCGGTGCAAGTCGCGATGATGCCGGGTGATGAATGCTTGCCAATCTGTTAGTATGAAATAGCCAACAACGCATGACAAGGCGCTCGCAGACGCATCGCCGAGCCCAGAAAAATATCTAGCATGCTAGATATCCAGAGCTGTCGCGCGACTCAGCCTCAGTGATGTCATGAGCTACAGCCAATCAGAGCAAGTCTGTTACCTCCTGTTGCAGATCAATCACCAGAGCTGCCAACCTTTTGAGTTTAGCTTGGCGTGAGACTTCTCCGGGGGGAAGCCGCCTTCAGTGCCTGTCTTTATACCAAAAACACGCCTATCACGTAACAGCTACAGTGGCGTAGATCGTGAGAGCGTGTAGTTTGTGAAAGAGCTTTTTGATGCGCTTGGACTCGAGTTCGAATCCGCCTTTTGCCGAACATATGAGATGTACAATGTTATAAACTAACATGAAGGTCTCTAGCATTATATTTTGCCAATTAACTAAAAAACAAAACCATGATATGGCTTTTGCCTTCATAAAGCAGCACAAGACTTTAAGAATAGGCATTCTGTTTGTGCTGGGTGTTTAGAGAAAGCGTGTGCACTTTGCCCACGCGATCAGCATGGTTATCTGAATAATTTATTTAGGTTATCTAAATAAAAGCTCAAGGGTTTATTTCATGCAAGTGTAGAAATAAGGACAAAGGTATTTTGTCGGGGAGCAGTCAGGTAAAACATAAGATTATCTTTTCAAATCCGATTGAACACGGAGCAATTTTCCCGATGAGTGAGACTGGAAAACCCGTAGTGGATATATCGGAGTGATAACAGAACGCTTAGCAGTGCAGAGCGGAACATGCTTTTGCTCCAGTCCTGGTTTTGCGTCCGCGCCGTTAGAAGCTCAACATCTGTCGCAGGCAAGATCGCTCTTGACTCAGAGGATATTTTAACTAATTTGCGGTAAAACTAGTCAATCATGAGTGGCTCAACTGGTGGATTTATAGATAAACTTATCTTTCAGGTATTTTGCCGACTGGCTTGACATTTTAGCGTGAGAAATCTGGAGTGTGGCGTGAGAGAGTCTCACGATGACGATAACGGCGATAACGAAAGCTGATAATTCTTTAAATTTGAAAGCCGATAAACAGTATATTTGCTGATAAATCTAAATCCATATTTTTATTTCATTTTTGAGAGCCTGAGTGAAATTCTTCTTTGTGAATGAATGTGTGTTACGCAAGCATGGTGTCACTGGAGTTCAGCTGAAGTGCCCAGAGCCGCATGATGGTCTCTGGCGCTGTGACTGACCTCAGTGAGGAAACACAGATGGTAAAGGGATAGCTCACCAAAAATTACAATTCTGGCATCATTTGTCCTCACATTGTTCCAAACCCATAAAGTCTTTTGTTACTATTTGAAACATAATATTTGGATAGTTTTGAATAGACCATATTATGTTTGTTCTCTACTGAGAACAGGTGTTCCTGAATGAATGTTGATTCATTCTCCTCATATTCTCCCATTGTTGCGGCTCCTCTCTCTTCCCAGTCTGTCAGTAACGCTCTGTTTACTTCCTGTCTCTATGAAGCCCCTCCTTCTAAAAAGCAATCTGTGCTCTGATTGGTCGGCTGGAGACAGTGTGTTGTGATTGGTCGAAGCGTCTCAAGTTTATTTGGGAAAGTGCCGCCCTTTCCATAAGTCCGCCAGTTTAACACACTACTAACTACCTCAACCAGGCCCGCCCCATTATTCTGCATATGAATTATGATGATGAGGAATATTGTGTTTGTTCCCAGAAGACACTCAAGACTACAGATGGAGTCGTTTCAGGAGTTCAGAAACACTGACACTGATATAGAGAAGAACTGCAGCTTCTTCAGCGCTGAATCAGCACTTACAGCAGTTTCTGGTTTGTTGAAGTAAATCCAGTCTCTTTTGGCACTTTTTCCATTACCAGTACCAGCTCGACTCCGGCTCGCTTTTTGTTCCGTTTTCCATTGCAGACAGTACCGAGCACAAATAGTACCCGGTGCTTCCATAGGCGCCTTTCGTTCCTCGTTGCCCTATGAAATCTCTCGCTGGATCCTCTCTTCGGCCACCAAACAAAGGAAAGTCTGCACCTCCTCATTTGAACACGGCATATTCTTCCGAGTTGCCATAATAACAGTAGTTAGTGTAGTAACTATCTCTGGCCAAACTATTTAAAAATAGTGGGGTTATTCTGGATACTCTTGCACGTGTAATGATGACGCAGTGAATGGTGACGATTCCTCTAACCAGTCAGCAGTCGGCATTGTTTTCACATGACATTTGGTATTGCCTTAAGGCCAATTTCATATTTGTGCGTATAGGGGTAACACGCGTCAGTGTACGGCGTAGGCTACCGTTGATGAGCATTTGTGTTTCTGCGTTCAGGTCTTGCGTTGCTCTGCAGTACTGCTCCGAAACGCGAACGCTCAGTTGGCGGTGAAGGGTTTTAATGTTCCACTGTGTTTAGATTCCTAAGCGGCTAGGGACTGAAAGAGAGCGGATAATGTTGGAGTTGGAGCTTATTGAGGTGGAAAAACAGTTAATTTTAGTGAAATTACTAAAACTAAAAGGCAGAAATGAGAGAAGATGTCGTCCAGGAATGTGTAAGAAGGTACGTGCGGAAATGCGTAGGAGGAAACGCAATGCTACCAAGCCGACCAATCACAGATCTTGCGGTCGCGTCTGCCGCACGTGTAGTTACATTTTTGAGGAGGTGACGTCAGACTGTCGGCGGAGAGGTACGCGGTATGGCTGCTGGCGTGCGTATGCTACGCCTGTATTCGCTGCCTACTGCGCATACCCTACGCGGAAGTATAAATTGGCCTTTAGCTTGCCTCAGCTCGCCCAGAACCTGCCGGAGGTGGTACAAAAAAGAAGTACCTGAAAGCCAGGAACAGGTACAACTTTCACACAGTGGAAAACCAAAACAAGAGGCGGAGCCGAGCTCGAGCTGGAACTGTGTGGTGGAAAAGCGCCAGTTGATGCTGCGTGGAGTGTAGGCCGGTACTCATGAATGTCCTGATTCTGAGCGTAGCATCCCTCTTCATATCTCTGCTGCCCCTCACACCGAGCTGCACGTTACCGCGTATCCCGCCAGTCATCATCCAGAGCACAGGGACTGAGATTAACGATTGGAGCGGATGTGTTTCAGCAGCCTGCGGTTAGTTAGTTCATTCATTATTCAATCGGTCTGCTGCACATGTCTGCTGAGTGTAACCGTGCACCTGAATGTGTGTGTGTCTACTACTAGTGTTCGGGAAACAACTGACTCCAGTGCAAACTCTACAACACACACATACTGAGTGAGCAGATGTACGATGTACAGGCGTGCAGCTGATCCAGTGTGTTCAGTGTCTCCGAGCAGCTCTGCGGGTTTTTTTACCTGCATTCATCTTCACATCACTCAACCTCAACACTTCTGTCGATGAAGATTATTGGCATTTCACAGCTTTTGTATGTTGTTTTCCCACTTTCAACTGCAATTTGAGCTGTTTAGGATGTCTCAGACAGCAGAGAGCTCTAGTTGATGTAAAACATACCTGTGACCTATGGTCAGAAGCAAGTTAACTTGGTTACTGTTTAGATTTCACTTCCTTAATGACTACGTTTACATTCATAATAAGATTTAAAAATTTTCATAAACGTAGCGCGTAAGGAGGCTGCTGAAGAAACACTGATTAAATGTTAGGGAAGCACTGAAATAAAATATTTTGGCAGGTACCAATAACCGATATATTGGCCGAATAATACTAGATCAGATTTTTATATAATTTTTGAGAGCCTGATTACAGAAATTAAATCCCCCATTAGAAGGCATTTCCCAAACACAATTATAATGATGTGGTTCGAGCCGATATGGCTGAACAATTTGGCATTTTTGAATATCGGTATTACCCAATACGTTTTATTGATTAGCCGATGTGTTGAAGCGAGACTTTTTTTGACAGGCGCTGATCTCACAGCGCTCACTGCACATTCTCCATCTTTATTCAGTTTACCGTTCTTCCGCAGTCATGGCGAATAGTTTGTTAGACAGAACTGGTAAACAAAAAAGTAAATGGTGTGAAAAGAAAGTAAAGCTTTTGCTTTTATATTATTTTAAAAGGCAAACAGATCAGGCTAAGATACTTCTCATTTATCATCAGCTGTCAGCAAATGCGCATTATCATTTAAACATCTTTGAATATCTAATAAACATTTAGCACATTAAATTTCCTTGCGATTTAATCGACTTCCAGCTGTGATGTCGTGTGTATAAGTGTTTGTGTAGCCGCATAACCGTGTTCCCTGCGAGTGAAGGCCATCTGTAGGAAGCGAGTGAATGCAAACAGAAGATCAGCTTCACAGGAGACGGCCATCGAAAATCCTTCATTTTAAATATGCTGTGCTGATACCAGTGTCCCACTGTGTCATATTCATATAGTTTCACTCTGTGCTGTATGGGAAAACGAAGCCGTTACGATGTCTTTATTTGAACAAATATGATTACCAGTGCGCAGACATTACAGATTGCAATAGTTACTCAGTGCCAGCCATCACCCATCACATCCATATATTTTTAAACAATTACTTTATTTGTGAAAAATGTCTGTAATATTATTGCATGTTTGAGGGCGTTTTTGCCTTCTAAAGTATAAGCATGATTATTTTAAGGATTTGTTTTCTAATTTATTTAAATATGAATTAAAATAAATATGAAGTATATATGGGGTGGTGGTGTCGCAGTGGATAAGACACATGCCTTTGGTGTGAGCGATCTGGGTTTGAAATCCACTGTGAGACACAATGTGTCCCTGAGCAAGACACTTAACCCCTAGTTGCTCCAGAGGCGTGTGACCTCTGACATATATAGCAATTGTAAGTCGCTTTGGGGTAGAGCGTCAGCTAAAATGAATAAATGCTAAAATATATCAGCTTTAAATGGGTCAGTCGGCTGCAATTAGCCTAACCTCATATCGGCATCGGCCATCAAAAAAACAATATTGGTTGACCACTAATTAAATATGACAGACATGTTGACCTTCACTGTATTTTCCTTTTCTAAAGTGATTTCAGTCATATTTCAAGCAATTGAAACCGATCATGGTGAACAGTGCGGATCTGAAGCGTCTCAGCTGGAGGAAATAATACATTACTTATCGACTTTAATATATCGGACAAATGTTCTTATCAGACACAATAACACTAACATTAAAAATAAACATTTATTGGCAGATACCGATAACCAATAATTCTTTAACTCTGAAAGCCGATAACCGATATATTTGCTGATCTAAATCCAAATTTTTATATATTTTTTGAGAGCCTGATTACAAAAACAAAAGTCACACTATTAAAATCCATGTCCCAAACACACAATTTTTAATGATGTTCTCCTTATAACTTTATGTAGGCGATATGACAGACGTATTTTCCTTTTTTGAAGCGATTCCTATCATATTTCAAGCAATTGAAACCCATCATGGTGAACAGTGCGCATCTGAAGTGTGTCAGCTGGAGGAAATAATACAGTACTTATCAAGCTTTTAATATATCGGACAAATTTTCTTATCGGGCCGATAACGCCAACATTAAAAATAAACATTTATCGGCATACCGATAACCAGATATATTCTCTTAACTCTGAAAGCCGATAACCGATATATTTGCTGATAAATCTAAATACAATTTATATAATTTTTATATATTTTTTTGAGAGCCTGATTACAAAAACAAAAACTCGCACTATTACAAACACACAATTTTAATGATGTTCTCATTATAACTTCATGTAGCCGATATGACCAGACGTATTTTCCTTTTTTTAAGTGATTCTCATCATATTTCAAGCAATTCAAACCCATTATGGTGAACAGTGCGCATACTGAAGTGTGTCAGCTGGAGGAAATAATACAGTACTTATCGACTTAAATATATCGGACAAATTCTCTTATCGGGCCCGATCACGCCAACATTTAAAATAAACATTTATCAGCCCAGATATCACAATTTGATAACTTCTTTAACTCTGGAAGCCGATAACCGTTATATTTGATGAATAAATCTAAATACAATTTATATAATTTTTATATTTTTTGAGAGCCTGATTTACAAAAGGCAAAGGTCGCACTATTACAAACACACAATTTTAATGATGTTCTCATTATAACTTTATGTAGCCGATATGACAGACGTATTTTCCTTTCCTAAGTCGATTCCTATCATATTTCAAGCAATTCAAACCCATCATGGTGAACAGTGCGCATCTGAAGTGTGCAGCTTTAGTATATCGGCCAAATCTCCTGATCAGGCCGAGATATGGTGCATCTCAGTGCAGCCGGCTCTGAGATGTGAACCACAGTGTGTGTGTAATCTCCTGTGTGATGCATCTCTGGTCTGGTCTGGTGTGTGTGTGTGTGTGTGTGTGTGTGTGTGTGTGTGTGTGTGTGTGTGTGTGTGTGTGTGTGTGTGTGTGTGTGTGTGTGTGTGTGTGTGTGTGTGTGTGTGTGTGTGTGTGTGTGTGTGTGTGGGCAGTGACGTCCTGAGGAGCGGGTGTAGATGATCCAGGCCGTGACTTAGTGCTGAATCATGTCTCACTGCTCGGTTGAGTCACGGATCGGGCTGATGTTATTAGGTGAGGATGTGCGTTATGTTGGCGTTTAGCAGCTCTTTAGTGCCTGGTGTGTCACTGACCACTGCCTCGAGATCCACAGTTAGACGACACATTCAGAGCGTGGAGGATCAAAACATGAGGTTCCATCATTTTCAGTGAAATTCAATAACAATTTGTGTCTGTTCCTCACTTAAACGATATGTTATGACGAGAATGTGTCATAGTCAAGACTATAGGCCCAGGGTTCTGACGTATATTTGGGCTTGTGTGTTTTTTTCACCTGATATTGTTCAATCATTACTGGAAAAGCATCAGTGCAGGTATGCATGCAGGATTGTCCTATGGTTCAGTCTGCTTAAGCCCCGCCCCCTCAAGCTGACGCCCCATCTGCATAAACTCCTCAGAGCCACGCCCACATCTCAACATCCAATCAGAAAGAACCATTCCAGCTAAAAACTGACAGTTTAACATTCAAATGAATGCATTGCATCTAATAACAATTCAGGGGAGGTTTGATAAGGACAACAGAATTATTAGTTTTTGCATTTTATTAATGTAGAACTTAAGACATTTTAAATGTCTAAATACTAAAACAGGATGTACTTTACATCAGTAAATGTCTCAAACACAGCAGTATGCAGCGCATTACATAGGTTTAATTCAAAAATGGTTCAGATTATTCAGCAGTTTTATTCAGTTTTGTGTAAAATATCCCTCACACACTGGGAAGGGAAGGTCAGGTCAAGTACATTGTGCACTGTGGGATACAGTACAGCACATCATGCAGAAACAGTAGGAGTGTGTGTGAGTGTGGAAGCAAACACATCGTCCAGCTGGTAACCTTCTGTCGGAGTGTGTGTGTGATACTCATCATCACTGCAGCAGTGTTTGTCTGTGATTTGAGACACACTCCTGCACTGCAGTTCCATTGAGAGTCTATAGGGGCCGCACAGTGCGCGAGTCGAGCGCGTGCCCAGCGCTGCTCAGATGCGCGCTCATCTCCACCATCATCATCATCTCCTCCATCATCCTCATCATGTCTGTGGTGGATCCTACAGTCCTGCACGGCGTCTGGGGCAGCAACGCGCCCGCCGCGGGAATGAAGACACCGAAGAACAAGGGCTTCAGCCTGGCCAAGATGATGACTCTGAGCTACAGGAAGGAGAAGCAGAACCAGAAACCAGCATCACAACAACAACATGCCCTTCCATGATCCACTGCCACATCGGCAAGGAGATCAAGCACATATGCAGCAACTGCAGCCGCGGCAGCCACGCGCGTCAGGACGGTGAGGAACGCGTGCGTTCATGCGCTCATTTAGCGCTGGCAGTCTCTTTACATGTCTACAGCCGTGTGTGTGCGTCAGATGGGCGTCGCGTTCACCCAGGACGCGGTCTCGCGTCCTGCTTTTGTTGTATTAATCATTATTATCATGTACACATGCGACAGACGCACGATATAGCGCCGCGTTTTTAATGTAAACGCGCTTAAAAGTGTTTGCTATTTTTCAGTTGTTGGTCTGTATACAGACACGACGTTACATGGGCGTCTCTACTGTTTTTTTCTTTCTTTCTTTTCAGTGTGTTTTTTCAAAAATATATATTCAGCTAATTTCATTGATAAAGGCAACCATTCTGTCTTATCACCTCTCAAACAATCAAGCACAGACTACAGAAATCTCACAGGAGGATGCCATTGCCGACAAACAGTGAGGGATGGCTGTGGTTTGCTATTGGTGGATCTCATGTGACTGATAGGTTATAGCCCCTCCCACATCCTCAGAGAAGAGGGTTATTTGGATTCTGACTACCAGGAACATGAATTTAACACAATGATGATTCTGGATATTAATATGGATATTGTTGTCTTACTTGTGTGGCCTGGCTTCAGAAGGCCTTTATTAACCCCTGGAGTCATATGGATTACTTTTGTGATGGAGGGATGTGCTTTTCAGGGCTCCACAATCTCATCCCCCTATTCACTCCTCTATAAAGCTGGGCAGAGCCAGGTTATGTCTTAATATAACTCTGGTTGTGTTTGTCATATACACCTAGGATGACTTGAGGCAGAGTAAATCATGTTGTAATGTTCAGGTTTGTATGAACTATCCCTTTAAGGTGAAAGGCTTTTAGCAGTCGGCTTCACTGACTGTAAAGTGATGCTGTAGTTTGGGTCAGTGCAGATCATACAGTCACACCGTCAGCAAACGTGCCGTCATATTAAATCCCATGGTTTAATCCGCTTCATTAAAGTCTGATTAATGCACGTCACACTCATGTTAATGTGATTAGGGTGTAAGTATAAATACTAACACGTGCTTCAAACATGTCCTTCATCACAGCTCGTCCTCATGGATCACATGACCCCGCTTCTCGTCATACACGCTGATGCTGTCTGCCCTTCTAGAAGTGTGTGTGTGTGTCAGTAGGGACTGTGCTTGACCTTACTTCTACAGTTTAAGTACTTGCATTGAATGCTCCAGTTTGAGCACGTGTTCCTCTAGTTGAGCATATGTGTGTGTTCCTCCAGTCTGAGCCCTGTGTTCCTCCAGTCTGAGCCTGTGTTTCCCCCAGTTTGACCCTGTGTTCCCCCCAGTTTGACCCTGTGTTTCCCCCAGTTTGACCCTGTGTTCCCCCCAGTTTGACCCTGTGTTCCCCCAGTTTGACCCTGTGTTCCCCCCAGTTTGACCCTGTGTTCCCCCCAGTTTGACCCTGTGTTCCCCCAGTTTGACCCTGTGTTCCCCCCAGTTTGACCCTGTGTTCCCCCCAGTTTGACCCTGTGTTCCCCCAGTTTGACCCAGTGTTCCCCCCAGTTTGACCCTGTGTTCCCCCAGTTTGACCCTGTGTTCCCCCAGTTTCACCCTGTGTTCCCCCAGTTTGAGCCTGTGTTCCCCCCAGTCTGAGCCTGTGTTCCCCCCAGTCTCAGCCTGTGTTCCCTCAGTCTGAGCCCGTGTTCCCCCAGTTTGAGCCCGTGTTCCCCCAGTTTGAGCCCGTGTTCCCCCCAGTTTGAGCCCGTGTTCCCCAGTTCAGCCCGTGTTCCCCCAGTTTGAGCCCGTGTTCCCCCCAGTTCGAGCCCGTGTTCCCCCCAGTTTGAGCCCGTGTTCCCCCAGTCTGAGCCCGTGTTCCCTCAGTCTGAGCCCCGTGTTCCCCAGTCTGAGCCTGTGTTCCCCAGTTTGAGCCTGTGTTCCCCCCAGTTTGAGCTCCGTGTTCCCCCCAGTTTTAGCCCGTGTTCCCCAGTTTGAGCTCCGTGTTCCTCCTGTTTGAGCCCGTGTTCCCCCAGTTTGAGCGCGTGTTCCTTCTAGTTGAGCATATGTGTGTGTTCCTCCAGTTTGACCCTGTGTTCCCCCCAGTTTGACCCCTGTGTTCCCCCAGTTTGACCCTGTGTTCCCCCAGTTTGACCCTGTGTTCCCCCCAGTTTGACCCTGTGTTCCCCCCCAGTTTGACCCTGTGTTCCCCCCAGTTTGACCCTGTGTTCCCCCCAGTTTGACCCTGTGTTCCCCCCAGTTTGACCCTGTGTTCCCCCCAGTTTGACCCTGTGTTCCCCCCAGTTTGACCCTGTGTTCCCCCAGTTTGACCCTGTGTTCCCCCCAGTTTGACCCTGTGTTCCCCCCAGTTTGACCCTGTGTTCCCCAGTTTGACCCTGTGTTCCCCCCAGTTTGAGCCCTGTGTTCCCCCAGTTTGAGCCCTGTGTTCCCCCCAGTTTGACCCTGTGTTCCCCCAGTTTGACCCTGTGTTCCCCCCAGTTTGACCCTGTGTTCCCCCAGTTTGACCCTGTGTTCCCCCCAGTTTGACCCTGTGTTCCCCCAGTTTGACCCTGTGTTCCCCCCAGTTTGACCCTGTGTTCCCCCCAGTTTGACCCTGTGTTCCCCCCAGTTTGACCCTGTGTTCCCCCAGTTTGAGCCCTGTGTTCCCCCAGTTTGAGCCCGGGTTCCCCCAGTTTGAGCCCGGGTTCCCCCAGTTGAGCCCGGGTTCCCCCAGTTTGAGCCCGGGTTCCCCCAGTCTGAGCCCGCGTTCCCCCAGTCCAGCCCGCGTTCCCCAGTTCGAGCCCAGCGATCCCAGTCGAGCCCGCGTTCCCAGTTGGACCCAGCTCCCCAGTTGAGCCCACGTTCCCAGTTCAGCCCGCGTTCCCCAAGTTTGAGCCCGGCGTTCCCCAGTTTGAGCCCGCGTTCCCCCCAGTTTGAGCCCGTGTTCTTTCTAGTTGAGCATATGTGTGTGTTCCTCCAGTTTAAGCCTGTGTTCCCCAGTTTGAGCCTGTGTTCCCCCAGTTTGAGCCTGTGTTCCCCCAGTTTGAGCCTGTGTTCCCCCAGTTTGAGCCTGTGTTCCCTCAGTTTGAGCCTGTGTTCCCCCAGTTTGAGCCTGTGTTCCCCCAGTTTGAGCCTGTGTTCCCCCAGTTTGAGCCTGTGTTCCCCCAGTTTGAGCCTGTGTTCCCCCAGTTTGAGCCTGTGTTCCCCCAGTTTGAGCCTGTGTTCCTCCAGTTTAAGCCTGTGTTCCCCCAGTTTGAGCCTGTGTTCCCCCAGTTTGAGCCCTGTGTTCCCCCAGTTTGAGCCTGTGTTCCCCCAGTTTGAGCCCTGTGTTCCCTCAGTTCGAGCCTGTGTTCCCCCCAGTCTGAGCCTGTGTTCTCTCTAGTTGAGATGTGTGTGTTCCTCCAGTTTGAGTGTGTCTGTGTGTGTTCCCCCACAGCAGAAGAGGTGGAGAAGCTGTCCTCCATGCGCTCCGAGTCCCTGGTGCCGCCTGGCCACTGCCGGAGCAAGTTCTCCACGCTGGGGACGGCTCTTCAAGCCCTGGAAGTGGAGGAAGAACAGAGAGTGAGAGCTTCAAGCAGAGGTCCACAGGGTAAACGCTTCTTCTCTTCTATACATTCTGTATTAAAACCAGAAATACACCAATAATCACAACGTGACAGGCGCGTGTCATCAGAGATGTAAATTTAATCAGTTCACTGGGAATTGAACCCATGACCTTTGGTGTTGCTAGTGTAATTGTTTGAACTACAGGAAAACTGTCAATCATGCAAAATGTTGGGTAGAACATCTGCAAAATGCTGCATCTGCCAAGAACACAAATATATTTTCTAAGTAGGGGTGGGAACTGCAGGTACCTAGCGATCACGATACAGCGATTCTTTCGATAATCGATATACAATCCTATGAGACTATACCTGAGATGTAGTTTACATTGACACACTTAGATTGCAGAAGTCCTATTGCTTTAGCGAAGCAGCATGTCAATGTCACTGAGGATTTGCTCAAGATCTCCTCATCATGGTATGTTGTGTGTGGCTCGTTTGAATCCAGACAACCTGCTCCAAATAAAGATGTGTGATTCACGTCCAGGCCGAACGCCTCGTGGCTTTGGTTGCGCATCGAGGGCTTTATTCAGTAATGTGTTTGCATGCGCATGTCTGCCTCAATTGAGCACGCATGTTTATTATGTGCATCTTGGTGTTTCCATCCGGCTATTTTCTTTCATGCAATATCCCGAACGAGCAGTGCAGTCGGGTGGAGGCGTAGCTGATGAAGAACAAGTCTGGCACTGCATCAGGTTTAGGAGAGGCTTTTATCACCGTTCTGGTGATATTTCTCAACACTTAACTCTGGTTAAGCGGGTTTACAGGGTTATAACTAGCCTAACTTCGTCATACTAATATTCTTGTCGGAATATGAGTCTGATACCGCTCCGTAGGGCTTTGATTATGAGGCGTAACCGAACCAGGAAAAAAAAACCCTCTGCACTCAATTGGATAGTCGGTAAACCTACAACCAATCAGAGCAACGCAGTAACTCAACAACTTTGCATAGCACAGTTGTCAACTATAGAACTTACTTATTTTAGAAGTAAAATAACATGTGTTATTTCTTTTACTTGGTCCTTCATGAGTGCGACCAAAGGAGAAACCACGACGACCACCAAGGGGGGGTTGACTGCTTTTTTTCTTTGCATGATTGTGTTTATGGGGTGCAATATAACATGTATTCATGTTTTTCTTTTTAAAAAGTCTTATTTTTCATAAACTTCACCTTTATTGTCAGCCGCGCTCTCCTCTGTCCCCTGAACGAGCGGTTCACTTCCTGATTCTATGAAAACACTCCCTCAGAAACACGTAATGGGCTCAGATTGGTTAGTTTGGGCCGGTGTGTTGTGATTGGCTAAACTGTCGCTCAAGTTGTCCGGAAGGTTAACGCCTTTACGGGCGAAACGGGCATGTCATGAGCTCCGGTCCAGATGTAATATGTGTCGAACTGCAGTATCAGTTTGAGGCAGAATCAGACAGAGAAAGCCGCGATATGGAGAGAGTCAAGCATAACCTCACCACACATGGCTCTTACTGTAAACGTTTCTGAATGATAATTTGCTAAATTTTTTAACTTTATACACGTTTGTTTTACACAATAGCATCTGACTGGCTACTAATGTTAAACACAAACACCGTTGGCATGTTTACGTTCTTGATCATATCGAAAATAACGTCATAAAGCATATATACATGAAAAATACGTTTAAAACATTAGTACTTATACAAAATTCAGGTCCACAATGTTTGTACGCGTTTGCCGTAGACACAAAATAGCCTAACTAGTAGCCTATAAAACCTACAAAGCCAGCGCTGGCATTTGAAAAAAATAAAACACAACGCTACGTCTGAAATTATAACGTTACATGCAAATACATGTAAAATGATGAAGTCTTAGCCTACTTACAGGTTGTGGCCCAACAACTGCTGCCTCTTGTTTTAAAGTTGGAACTGCTTCATGTTTTAGAAACAGTTTCTTGTTGAATCCGGCGTTGAACTTGTGGAGATTCTGGAAGCTGTCTCTCGTAAATGCGCAGCACAGAGAGCTAGATTGCGATCGTCACTTTCAGGAATATAATCAAACATAAACTGTATCCATTGTTGACGAAAGTATAGCATCCGTGGGAAGCTCGAACACAGAAGACCTGACTTTTTACACCCATTTTATGTGCAATATATTTGTCTTTTCTTTTTCTTTCTTTCTTTCTTTTTTTTTTTTTGGTCAAGTTTGTGTATACTTGACTGCTATTTTCCATGTTTTCTCCCTTTAGTATTTAACCCTTTATTTAACATTTAATAATATTATTGATCTGTGTTGTACTACTTTCATGTTATCACTGTGAAGCTGCTTTGATACAATCTGTATTGTGAAAAGCGCTATATAAATAAACTTGACTTGACTTGACTTGACAGCTGGATGAACATAACACACTTGACGAGCTGCAGAAATATGGTCATGCCCTTTCCTGCATATTCTGGAGGGAGTGGTTGATGTAAATGTGTGGGTTAGTGACGTACCATAACCCAGCTGTAGTCCCAATCGGAGTCGTTTTTGTAGGCAATTTTACTTCCTGATTTTTAAAAGATGATATCTCTGCTTACACTGAACTTTCAGCGCTGCAACTTTGCAGATACTGTTCATGCACCAACAGCAACATTACACACTATTTAAAATCAAAAAGTGAAATCGCAGTCAACCCCCCTTTAATGTTCTCGAAACGTTAGAACAAAAACATTATTCATACATCGTTCATGGCTTGTTGTTTGTTTTTGAATGTTATTACTTGTTTCAGAACAATCGTATAATGTTCTTTTAACGTTTTTATTACCAAGAAAAAAAACATTTTGAAAGTGTTTCAATCTTGGCCATTTTGGACCTGCAGAGAACATTCATAAATACATCATAACATCATAGAGTTTGACTGGTGCAGGATGATGACGATGTGGCATCAATATAATATCAGGAGAAATAAACGAAATCATATGCAGATTTAGTTGTGATAGCACAGAGTTGAAAAAACGATTGGGCAAAAATAAGTGTATATTAATGTATAATGCCCAGAGATTCTAGGCAAATTTTTGCATTGTTGCAATTTATTAGGATATTTGAATGACAGATGAAAAAGCAAATAATTCCCCAAACATCTGCTTATTAAACCCTCAAAGTGTGTATCCTGCAGACAAAATATGTTAGCATATGTGTTTTGTTGATCAGTGTATGACCTCAGGCGTCCCATATTGAGTCTAGACAGCCATCAACATACAGTCAAAACATAACTTATTCAGACACCGGATATCATGTTTGATATTTTTTTACTAGTGTGTGCACTATAGTTTATTTATGTGAGTGAGGAGAGCAAAATTAAGTCAACTGTGACATAATATACCAAAATATTCTTCATACAGTGACTACCAGCAACATTTGGGACCAAAAATTATTCCTCCAGTTTGAGCTGACCATGTTTTGCTGCAGTGTGTTTTCTGTAATTGCTAATGCTCCAAGGTTGAGCTAAACTGGTATTATCTAATTGTGTGGTTAAATTTAACAGATATTCAACATAATTCATGTGTGAGAGTCCAACAGAAGGATGGACAAAACCAGTCAAATATCCACTGAGATCTGCTCATATTTATTACCATTTTCTAAACTATAGCGATTAAACTGAGATAATGTGAGAAATGTTGAAGGAGTGTGAATAAATTTAAGTTTGACTGTAAATGTTTTCGTCATGACAATCTATTAGGATATATGAATATAATCTATATATCTATAAGGATATATAGATTAAATCACAGACCCACACTGACTCTAGATCAGCCGTCATGCAGATTGGCAGTGTGACTGAGCTCTCGAGTGTTTGTGGTCCAGCAGATGAGAAGGATCTGTTAGTGTCACCGCGTCCCTATGACCCCAGTTCAGTTCGCACTGAGCTGTCTCTCACCTCTCGCTCTTCATCTGTGTTCCCAGCGCTGGAGAGGAAGATGTGTGCGCGCCAGAGCCGGGACGAGCTGATCCAGAGAGGCGTGCTGAAGGAGATCTTCCAGAAAGGTCAGTCACCGGACCGAGGCGTGCCGTCTGAAGGATATGGAGACACAGCGGCACGCCTCATGAGACACAATCCAAACATCTGCATTGACTCTGTATTGTGTGAAGCTTTTATAAGCTGTCGACCCCAAAATACGAGCGTTTGGATACAAAAATGGATTCAGGCGTTTGAGGCTGAGCTCAACATGTCATGTTACTCTGAGAACTGACTTACGCCCGCTGGAGGTGATAGGGTAACGCACCTCAGAGAAATATAACATATAAAACTTACATTTGGATGTTTGACTCACCAGTGAGACACAAAATGTGGACTGCACGCTTAGGCCGAGTGTCCACTGAAGCGGTATTACACGCGGCTGGCGTATGTTTTCAGTTGTTTTCAATGGGAGCGTCGCGTTTGTTAAATATGGAAGCTTGTTTAGGTATAAAGTCAGAATTGCAGAATATAAAGTCAGAATTGCGAGATATAAAGTCAGAATTGCGAGATATAAAGTCAGAATTGCGAATATAAAGTCAGAAATTGCGAGATATAAAGTCAGGAATTGCGAGATATAAAGTCAGAATTGCGAGATATAAAGTCAGAATTGCGAGATATAAAAGTCAGAATTACAATATAAAGTCAGAATTAAAAGATAAAGTCAGAATTGCGAATATAAAGTCAGGAATTGTGAGATATAAAGTCAGAATTACGAATATAGAGTCAGAATTACAAGATATAGAGTCAGAAATTCGATATAAAGTCAGAATTGCGTGATATAAAGTCAGAATTGCGTGGTATAAAGTCAGAGAATTAAAATATAAAGTCAGAAATTGCAGAAGATAAAGTCAAAATTACGAAAGATAGAGTCAAAATTGCGAATATAAAGTCAGAATTGACAAAAATATAAAAGTCAAAATTGCAAATACAAAATGAGAGTTCCGAGATATAAAGTCAGAGTTCGACTATAAAGTCAGAGATTCCAGAGTTATAAAGTCAGAGTTCCGAAGTTATAAAGTCAGAGTTGCGAGTTATAAAGTCAGAAGTTGCGATTATAAAGTCAGAGTTGCGAGTTATGAAGTTCAGAGTTCCGAGTTATGAAGTCAGAGTTCCGAGTTATGAAGTCAGAATTGCGAGATATGAAGTCAGAATTGAGAATATGAAATAAGAAATTGCCAAATATGAGGTCAGAATTCGAAGATATGAAGTCAGAATTGCGAGATATGAAGTCAGAATTGCGAGTTATGAAGTCAGAATTGCGAGTTATGAAGTCAGAATTGCGAAGTTATGAAGTCAGAATTGCGAGATTATGAAGTCAGAATTGCGAGTTATGAAGTCAGAATTGCCAAGTTATGAAGTCAGAATTCCGAAGTTATGAAGTCAGAATTGCCGAATTATGAAGTCAGAATTGCGAATTATGAAGTCAGAAATTGCGAGTTATGAAGTCAGGAATTGCGAGTTATGAAGTCAGAATTGCGAGTTATGAAGTCAGAAATCCGAGACTATGAAGTCAGAATTGCGAGTTATGAAGTCAGAATTGCGAGTTATGAAGTCAGAATTACGAGTTATGAAATCAGAATTGCAAATTATGAAGTCAGAATTACGAGTTATGAAAGTCAGAAATTGCGAGATTATGAAAATCAGAAATTGCCGAGATTATGAAGTCAGAATTGCGAGTTATGAAGTCAGAATTGCGAATTATGAAGTCAGAAATTAAGAATTATGAAGATCAGAATTTGCGAGTTATGAAGTCAAGAATTGACGTGTTATGAAGTTCAGAATTGCGTTATGAAAGTCAGAAATTGTCGTGTTATGAAGTCAGAATTGCAAGATATAAAGTCAGAATTGCGAGATATAAAGTACAGAATTACAATATAAAGTCAGAATTGCGAAGATATAAAGTCAGAATTGCGAAATATAAAGTCAGAATTCGAGATATAAAGTCAGAATTGCAGATATAAAGTCAGAATTGCAAGATATAAAGTCAGAATTGCGTGATATAAAATCAGAAATTCCGAGATATACATTGTATCGAACATTTTAATATAGAATCAACACAGAAACAAAATCTGTGTATGTCTAGTAACACGTTGGCGGATATTCTGTATCATAACAAGCAAAGCATCTCAACAATCTTGAGCGGCCACAGCTGAGCTAAAAACGCTTTAATGGACACACGGCTTTGTGTATTTTTAGTGTCCGGATCCCACACTTTACCCATTCTCCAGCCTCACGTCTTTTCGCCTGTATCCACTTCTGTCTTCTTAAACGCTCGTTTTTTGGGGTCATCAGCTTATAAAAGCCTATTTCTGAGTTTTTCAGCTTGTTTGCTGGACACCCCGTCACACCTTTACACAATACAAAGTCAACGGAAGACGGTTTGGTTGTGTGTATGTGTCCCACTCCCTCGGGGTGGGCGTGGCTTACTTATTTAATACTTATTTCATATGAAAAAATGTGAGTCAATCAAAGCAGAGGGCATTTACATTGAGCTCTTAAAGGAGACACGACCCTTTAAATCCCAGAGCCAAAAGCAGGGTAGAAATGGTCATTTATCTCTTATATAATGTAAAAATTCTACAAACATTATCCCCAGGTTTCACGGGCAAGGCTTAAGCTAGTCTCAGACTAAAATGCTTGTTTGAGCCGTTTTAATTAAAAGCAAATCTTGAAATATATCACTGTCATTGTTCTGTCTGAAGATGCACACCAGTGTTGTTTTTTCTAAGGCACGTTTATAAAAGCTACTTAAGTGTCCTAATTGACCTGCAAAGGCATAACCCTGTCTGTGGAAGCAGGCCGAGGAGTTGAGCTCAGGAAAGTGTTTGTGCTCGTCAGACTCCAGAGTCCCGGGACTGATGCAGAGCAATCCCTCAGGAGCAGACTGTGAGCGCACAGCAGACGCCCCAGACCGGCAGAGGACTGGTGAGTGTGTGTGCGTGTGTATGTGTGTGTGAGACTGTGAGCGCGCATCAGACATCCCAAACCAGCAGAGGACCGGCTGTGTGTGTGAAGGTGGTGGTCCTTCATCCAGTAATAAATGTCTGTCAGACAAGCTGAGATACAAGCAACCGTCTAATCCTCCGGCTGGAATGAGAGGTAGAGTTGTGTGTCATCAGCGTAGTTTTGGAAAAGCCATGTTTCTGAATGACAGATCCCAGTGATGACATGTAGACGGAGAAGAGAAGCGGTCCCAGCACTGAGCCCTGAGGCACTCCAGTAGCTAGATGATAACAGTGATGGGATAAACCATGTTTCTGAATGACAGATCCTAGTGATGACATATAGACGGAGAAGTGAAGCGGTCCCAGCACTGAGCCCTGAGGAACTCCAGTAGCTAGATGATAACAGTGATGGGATAAACCATGTTTCTGAATGACAGATCCTAGTGATGACATGTAGACGGAGAAGTGAAGCGGTCCCAGCACTGAGCCCTGAGGCACTCCAGGAGCTAGATGATAACAGTGATGGGATAAACCATGTTTCTGAATGACAGATCCTAGTGATGACATATAGACGGAGAAGTGAAGCGGTCCCAGCACTGAGCCCTGAGGAACTCCAGTAGCTAGATGATAACAGTGATGGGATAAACCATGTTTCTGAATGACAGACACTAGTGATGACATATAGACGGAGAAGTGAAGCGGTCCCAGCACTGAGCCCTGAGGCACTCCAGTAGCTAGATGATAACAGTGATGGGATAAACCATGTTTCTGAATGACAGATCCTAGTGATGACATGTAGATGGAGAGAGAAGCGGTCCCAGCACTGAGCCCTGAGGCACTCCAGGAGCTAGATGATGTGTCTTAGACACCTCACTGCACCCCTCCACGACACATCAAATTGCAGTGCTTCGTCTTCGTCCGAGATATCCTTCGTCTTTATGATTGACAGGAGCATCTGGTGGTTAACTGTGTCAAACACAGCAGATCCAGCAGGATGAGGACTGAGGATGTGTAAGCGGCTCTTGCCAGTCTCAGAGCCTCAATAGCCGAGAGCAGGGCCATCTCTGTTGAGGGAAGCTTCTGAAGCCAGACTGGCTGCTGTCCAGGAGCCTGTTCTGTGTAAGAAAGGGAAAGACTTGGCTGAACACGACTCAAGTGTTTTAGCAATGATTGGACGAAGGGATATCTTTGTAATTTCCCAGATGTGCTTGATTTAGAGTGGGTTTCTTAAGCAGTGGGGTTACCTGAGCCTCTAATGCTGTGGGAAAGGTACCAGTGGGAAGACGGGGCAGAAGAGAAGAGAAGGTTATCTCATCAACACTCTTATTATTTATTGTGTCCCTTTAATCGGTGTATATGATATTACAAAACCGATATCCAATGCCATGATTGCAAAAATATCAGTAAAAAGGATTATGGGTAGTATAAACTCACACTGTCCTGTAATAGTCATGTGTGATGAATTGTGTGTTTCTGCCTCACTGTGTCGAGATAATGAAAGCGATGACCTATCATGAAAGGGCTGCTTTAGCTAACGGCTGTCTTTAATGTGCTTAGCTGAGATAATGAAGCACTTCATGAGCTGAGTAATGGGCTTTGTTCTGCTGCGTCCATCTCTCAGATAGTAGGACGCTAGCTCTTCGTGCGCTAAAACTCTGTGTCTGATCTTTGCTCACAGTGGACTTCCGGTCGCCTCTGGATGGAGGAGTCTGTGCTCAGGACAACACACTCAAGTCTCTAACGCTTCCTCCCAAAAAAACCCTCACCTTCCATGGTGACCTTCAGGAACCCCCCGCCAAACCTCAGCTCATCCACAAACAGCCCCCTGCCCTGCCGCCCAAACCCTTCTCCAGACTGACCAATCACAGCACAGGTGAGTCTCGCACCTCCTACAGACTGACCAATCACAGCACAAGTGTGACACACCTTCTCCAGACTGACCAATCACAGCACAGTTGGGTAAACAGCCCCTTTGAGTTGGTGTTTGAGCTGTGTGTGTTGTGTCCAGACCCGTGTGTGCAGGGCAAGCCGTCTCCTCCTCTTCCTCCGCAGAAGCTTCTGATGTACTCCTCCTCCTCGTTCGGGCCGTACGGGCACCCGCTGCAGTACGGCTCCGCCCACCCGTCCCAGCCGCATCATTGACGAGCTGCAGAAGACGCTGGCGCTCGCCCTGCAGAGACTGGAGAGGTGTGTGTGTGTTTGTGCGCTCATACACAGATATGTATCGGTCGATATCTGAGGCTGATATAAGTTAATTTGTAATGTTATCGGTATCGGTCTGATAAGAAAATTTGTCTGATATATTAAAGTCGATAAGTAATGTATTATTTCCTCCAGCTGAGATGCTTCAGATGCGCACTGTTCACCATGATGGGTTTCAATTGCTGGAAATATGATTGAAATCACTTCAAAAAGGAAAATACAGTGAAGTGCAACATGTCTGTCAAATCGGCTACATAAAATTATAATTAGAGCATTATAATTGTGTGTTTGGGACATGGCTTTTAATGGTGAGATCAGGCTCTCAAAAATTATATAAAAAATTTGGAATTGGATGTATCGGCCAATATATATCGGCTATCGGCTTCCAGATTTAAAGAATTATCGGTTATAATCTCGGCCAAAATATTCATATCGATACATCCTAACCAGGCACGGCGTTATGGGTGCCCACCCAAAACTTTAACAGGCCCACCCAAAACTTTTCTTCAAACATATTTTTTTCAAGAATTATAAAAAATCACCAATAAGCTTGTAATGTGTGATGTCGTAATGAAATGATTTTAAAAAACTAACTTTAAATATTAAACTGAAAGCCGGTGGCGGCAAGATTCTTACAATAGTGTCATTGAATCATTCACTCGACTGGTGTGTGTTCATGGAGGCTCAAACCACACACACTCTCTGAGGATAAACTGCTTTAACTGTGTGACAGTAGGAGGAAGCTCTAGTCTCAGGTATTGATGAATGAACACCTACTCTTTACTGCGCTCACTCGTTTCCCAAACTCATCTTCACTGTTGAATTGTCAGTAAAAGTAAAAATATTGAGAGAAAATCACATGAGCTGACTTTATAAATTGATGTTTAAGTCAAATAAAGCCAGAAAGTTGTAAAACAAAGCAATGGCTTAATTTATTCATGCTGCAATGCACTCTGGGAGTCCGCATAGCTCGTGTGGCTGAGAGTAAGTCCAGTGTTCTCCAATGTTTTGATTACTGAGATTTGTTAGGTTTAAGTTAAGCCGCTTTACATTGTTCTGTAAGTGCAATTTAATCAGCTTATGTTAATCCGACATAAAAAATGACCACAATGCATTTTATTTAGTTTTAATATCTTGCAATTGTCAGTGTAACTCTAATACATGTTATTTGAAGCCAGGGCATTCCCTTTTGACCATTTTGGGTTCCCAAGCAAGTCCAGGATCTCCACACACACACATTATCTAACATTTTACTCTGAATTGCACAACAGTAATAGTGAATATAAGTAAGTGAGACATTTAAAAATGTATATTCATTAAACAGCACATCAAAAACTGTCTATACTTTTGGTACTTGTTCCCTTATAATCTTCAAATGGTCTTCGTTTCCTGTTTACACTTCTGGGCTTTGGGGTCTATACGACCCCAACAATTGATTGAGTAATTGTACAAAAAATATACATTTTTAATCATATAAATAATATATATATTTTTTTTGTTTACTTCTCATCTATTCATTAATGCTGTGTTTTTGGAGATATAAAATACTTTTGTATCCATATACCACACAATTCCTCAACTGCACCATTACATGGTCATCTGTAATGGATGTAAATGAACATCAGCCACAGAAAACAAAAATCTAAACCAAATAACAAAAGCCCGTCCCAAACACAAAGTAACCTGGAGAAAGACCTCGCTCTACACATAGAGAGATGAACAGGTGGACGTCGTTCCCTTGAGGAGTCTCCTAGCCACACTCGCTAGCTCGCCATAGCAAGATGAGTAGAGAGACTCTTCATTAGGAATCATTCGCTCATCAGTCGAATCCCAAGAGGAGCATGTGTAATGCAGGCTCATATCCGCATTGATCATGAGCAGTGTTTATATAAACGAGGTCGATCATCCACTAATTTAACTGGTTGGTCAGCGTGTGTGTGACTGGTGTGTGTGTGATCCGCAGCTCTGCGCTCCACACGGGTCAGTACGGCTCTCCTCTGCCCTCGGGTCTGATCGACTGTGACGACGATAAAGAGAACATCCCCAGCGAGTCGGACTACGAGGACCTGCCCAGCATGTACAAGGATGAAGAGCAGGACGAGGACGAGGAGGAGGACGACGACGCTCTCTTCACGAGTGAGTCCTGAAGCGTGTGTGTGTGTGTGTGTGTTGGCCGGCTGCAACGATGGGTTATTATGGCCTAGTTCTTGTTTAGAAACGAGCTCACTGGGTCACATCCAGATTCCAGAAACATGACATTAAAGGAGTGAACTGGCTTTTTAAATTTTATTATATTGTTGTCTGAGGTCAACTTATGACGTTTGCTTGGTTTTTACATTCAAAAACATCAAAATGAATAAGTAATAGGCTTGTACCCTAGTTTTGAACCTAGCTGAAAAACGCTGGGTTTTTATGGGCGTCTCGCACTGAAGACTTGGAAGTAAACGCCCACTGCTGTGAGTGGATAACAGTTTTGTATATTATAATGAGTTTCGACTCACCCGTCGATGCACTTGGGGGAAATTGTTTTGAAAACGTCCAATGTTGTAAAATGGCGACCAGAATGATTCGCCCATACATGTTCGAACCCAGAGTCCGTGTGTTGCACCATTCCTGCCAGATCCAATATAGACGACACATCACCGTTCTTTACTCTTAATCGGTCTGCAAATCCAGTCTAGTTTACAAAACAATCCTCAGTGAAATGAAGCGAACAGATGGACAATGTTTTACCTCATCAGCTGGAACAGCATTAAAAATAAAGTTTATCCATGCAGTCCAATTGGAATCCAGAGGAAGCTTATGCAGCGACTGTCTTCTTCCACAACCAGGTGATGCACAATATTCTGTATTGCTCGGTAGCTGATCCGGTTTGTCATCACGAGGTAGGCATGTATGTTATTTAGCTATGCGTGTCAGTGCGCGAATCGAGTGGGCAGGGCTAACGGCCGTGTTGAAGTAGGCGTTGATCTTCTTCTGTGGGGGTGGTGTTTTAACAACTTTGACGTCATAGTTCCCCACTTTCAAAAACGAGTCGTTTGCTGAGACTGGTGTCAATAAAAGTTTTTATTAGACTAACAAGGACGTTTTCAGTTCTGAAACTTACAGGATATTCTTATAATATGATGACCTCTTAGATGTCAAAAGCTCAAGGAAAATTTTATTTCTCAGTTCATCACCCCTTTAACAGTAAAATATCATTCTAGAACTCATTGTAAATGTAAAAGATCAGTCCCTCCAGAAAAAACGTGATTATGCGATCGCTGAATTCAATGCATAATCAGCCAAAGTCTGCATATTCATGCAGGGGCCGCATTTTTTCAAAATACGCCGCACTTTCGCCGCATAAATTGCAGATTTCTGTGCAAAATGGGTTTGCGTGATTTCATGATCCTGGCATTTTCGTTGCAAAAAAGTCACATATATCTTAGCAGAAAGTTGAAAAATGTTTGCTTCACACAAGAGCAGCTATTTCCCGTTTATTTTTTTTTTATTTTATTTTTTTTGATGGTTAAACGGCGAAAAGCTTTTTTTGTGAATGTGAATAACATGTGAATAACAGTACATACAAAAAACAAAACAAAACAGGCATGAGTAACAAACTCCAAAGATGATTAAATCAAAGAAAAATAATAAATAAAATAAAAGAGACATTCATAAGACGGCAAATACAGATTCATAATATTTTACAGCCATTTCCCCCTGTTTCCATGGGAACGTTCTGAAGTGACGCAATTACGCAACGGGATAGCTCACAGCTGAAGTTTTCGCAGAGGTGATTGATATCTCACAAATCGAACTCCTATAACTGTCTGTCACACGTTCTACCGTCACATCGTTACTTAATAAACAAAATAAGATAAAAGAAGTAGCATCAAACAGGAGTTACCCGCACATGGGGTGTTCGAGGCGCACATATAATATAACACTGCAGAGAGTTCAACAGGGAGCGCGCAGCTCTTAAAGGGGCAACACCTTATTTACACTCGTTACAGTCTGAAATAAAACTGAGAAATTAAATATTCCCAGCACTTTCTATGATGTAGTATGCTTGCTTATCAAAGGAAGTAATATGAAATGACTTTTTACATTAAGGTAGTACCCTAGTGAGAACAGGGTGTTGGGGAATCACTTTTTTCTCTTTTTCATCAAACCACAGTTTTTGCAAGTACCCGCAATTTCATCGCATAAAATTGCATAAATATCCCGCACATTCCATCGCATTTTTAAAAAAAACGGGCCGCATAATTTTTGCCCGCAACAATCACAAAAAAACTATTTTTCTGGAAGGACTGAAAGATTAGCGCAGTGCTACTGTAGTGATAATGACAGAGACACGGCCGTCACTTTCAGGAATGGATTTTCCAGCTGATGAAAAAAAAGCATCGACAGGCAGAATCAAGACGACAAAACTGCAGCACTTATGATAAACAGAATGATCTCGTGCTGAACACTGATGTAGTTATCGTGTGTGTGTGTGTGTGTGCAGGCACGCTGCGCTGAAGATCTTGAGGAAGGACTCTCTGGCAGTGAAGCTCAGTAACAGGCCGTCTCAGAGAGAACTGCAGGAGAAGAACATCTTACCTGTGCAGACGGACGAGGAGCGCCTGCAGTCCAGACAGCTCATCGGCACCAAACTCACACGGTACACACACATCACAGGGTTTTTCCTGGCTCAAAAACTGATCTTGACTGAACACGGTCATCAGTATAATGTACCCATGTGAACTCTTTACAAGTGAATGCAGAGTTCACATTAAACTCCCCCTGTAGTCAATCATTTTATCCCTTAAAACTCATCTCTGATCAACAAAATTTCAAAGTTTTTCCCTTTTCATGTCTTAAAAAATATATATCTTGAATGTAACTTGACACCCTTGCCTCATTAAGTATGCGTTGTTCTATGAATATGTAAATGAGCCCTGCCTCCACTCACTCCCTCAGCTCAGAGATCCACTGGTTGACGATCACACGTTGATCTGATTGGTTACAAGGTCGTTGTGACGCATATAAACAACATTAAAAGCTGGATTTTCACTACAGGGGGACTTTATCTAATCTCATTTATTCATTTCATAAATAATAATCACTGTCAGGACATATCATTTAAACAAAGTGTTTCGAACTATTAAAACTCAAAAATGTAAAGTCACTGAGTGAAAAGTCACTGTCAAAATCCCATTCAATCACACATCTAAATATGGCTGTCAATCCAGAAGATGTGCAGTTATAATCAATGAAGCTGTGTAATGAACCTCACACTGACATCCGCCCCTGATCGTGTGTGTTGGTCGTGAGCGAATGGTCTAGAAATATTAAATATTGCCCTTTCCGTCATTGAAATAGGCCTTGTAACTTCCTTTGCTTTTAAAACTGTTGTATATAACTCTTTTTGTATATAACGCTGAGTTTGAAGCGCATGTGCTTGTCGGAGCTGAACGTGTGTGTGTGTTCAACAGGAGACTGAGCCAGAGACCCACGGCCGAAGAGCTGGAGCAGAGGAACATCCTCAAACGTGAGTCATGTTCACTCATCACACGCCGTGTGCTGAACCAGACGCGCGGAGATAAGATTCCAACAGTTGTGTGTGTCCACATCAACACTCGCGACCAAATCTATCCACCAAATCAATCAATTCGCAATAGAGTGTGTGGGCGGAGTCTCTCTGCAAACACACTCCACTCACAACCAAATCAATCCAAAATCACAGCCAATCAGAAGAGTGTGTGGGCGGAGTCTATCTGCAAACACACTGCCACTCACAACCAAATCAATCCAAAATCACAGCCAATCAGAAGAGTGTGTGGGCGGAGTCTCTCTGCAAACACACTCCACTCACAACCAAATCAACCCAAAATCACAGCCAATCAGAAGAGTGTGTGGGCGGAGTCTATCTGCAAACACACTGCACTCACAACCAAATCAATCCAAAATCACAGCCAATCAGAAGAGTGTGTGGGCGGAGTCTATCTGCAAACACACTCCACTCACAACCAAATCAATCCAAAATCACAGCCAATCAGAAGAGTGTGTGGGCGGAGTCTCTCTGCAAACGCACTGCACTCACAACCAAATCAATCCAACAATCACAGCCAATCAGAAGAGTGTGTGGCGGAGTCTCTCTGCAAACACACTGCACTCACAACCAAATCAATTCACAATCACAGCCAATCAGAAGAGTGTGTGGGCGGAGTCTCTCAGCAAACGCACTGCACTCACAACCAAATCAATCCAAAATCACAGCCAATCAGAAGAGTGTGTGGGCGGAGTCTCTCTGCAAGCGCACTGCACTCACAACCAAATCAATCCAAAATCACAGCCAATCAGAAGAGTGTGTGGGCGGAGTCTCTCTGCAAATGCACTGCACTCACAACCAAATCAATCAAAAATCACAGCCAATCAGAAGAGTGTGTGGGTGGAGTCTCTCTGCAAGGGCACTGCACTCACAACCAAATCAATCCAAAATCACAGCCAATCAGAAGAGTGTGTGGGCGGAGTCTCTCTGCAAATGCACTGCACTCACAACCAAATCAATCAAAAATCACAGCCAATCAGAAGAGTGTGTGGCGGAGTCTCTCTGCAAGCGTACTGCACTCACAACCAAATCAACCCACAATCACAGCCAATCAGAAGAGAGTGTGGGCGGAGTCTCTGTGCAAACACACTCCACTCACAACCAAATCAATCCACAATCACAGCCAATCAGAAGAGTGTGTGGGCGGAGTCTATCTGCAAACACACTCCACTCACAACCAAATCAATCCAAAATCACAGCCAATCAGAAGAGTGTGTGGGCGGAGTCTATCTGCAAACACACTCCACTCACAACCAAATCAATCCAAAATCACAGCCAATCAGAAGAGTGTGTGGGCGGAGTCTCTCTGCAAACACACTCCACTCACAACCAAATCAATCCACAATCACAGCCAATCAGAAGAGTGTGTGGGCGGAGTCTCTCTGCAAACACACTGCACTCACAACCAAATCAATTCACAATCACAGCCAATCAGAAGAGTGTGTGGGTGGAGTCTCTCTGCAAACGCACTGCACTCACAACCCAATCAATCCAAAATCACAGCCAATCAGAAGAGTGTGTGGGCGGAGTCTCTCTGCAAACGCACTGCACTCACAACCAAATCAATCCAAAATCACAGCCAATCAGAAGAGTGTGTGGGCGGAGTCTCTCTGCAAATGCACTGCACTCACAACCAAATCAATCAAAAATCACAGCCAATCAGAAGAGTGTGTGGGTGGAGTCTCTCTGCAAGCGCACTGCACTCACAACCAAATCAATCCAAAATCACAGCCAATCAGAAGAGTGTGTGGGCGGAGTCTCTCTGCAAATGCACTGCACTCACAACCAAATCAATCCACAATCACAGCCAATCAGAAGAGTGTGTGGGCGGAGTCTCTCTGCAAGCGTACTGCACTCACAACCAAATCGAACCCACAATCACAGCCAATCAGAAGAGAGTGTGGGCGGAGTCTCTCTGCAAACACACTCCACTCACAACCAAATCAATCCACAATCACAGCCAATCAGAAGAGTGTGTGGGCGGAGTCTCTCTGCAAGTACTGCACTCACAACCAAATCATTCCAAAATCACAACCAATCAGAAGAGTGTGTGAAACAGAATTGTCGTCGCGTCTGATTTGGACACAGTGTTCAGTCTGTTGCTCATGAAGGAGTGTTTGTTTCTCCTCTGACCTGTTTCTGTCCCACAGCTCGTAATGAGCAGGAGCAGATGGAGGAGAAGAGAGAGATCCGACGCCGACTCTCACGCAAGGTATGATGGGTGCCTGAGTGTGTGTGTATGAGTGTGTGTGTGTCTCTCTCTCTCTCTCTCACTCAGTGTGTGTGTATGTGTTTCAGCTGAGTCAGAGGCCCACGGTGGAGGAGTTACGGCGAGCCAAGATCCTCATCCGCTTCAATGATTACGTGGAGGTGTCGGACGCTCAGGATTACGACCGGCGCACAGACAAGCCCTGGACGAGACTTCACTGCGGCCGACAAGGCGAGTTTCTCCAGATGAATGTGGTTTTTAATTGATCTTCGTTTGGGTTAACTGAGATCTTTTAGTCTGTGCTGCTGTCAGTTGATTAGTATTCTGATCTCTGTTCAGAGTAAACGCTGCTCATGATCTTTTATCGTTTACATGCGTCTCAAACTTTGTTTGTGTGGCTTATGAGATGTCCATCTGGGAACCCAGTGTGTGCCATTTCACCAGATTTGTGACATAAATCATTTATAAACCTACACCAACACAGGAGAATACATCAACATGTCTAAATATTTGATTTGTTCATCGCGATTTCAAAATAAAAGTTAAACCCTCGCTCTGAGTTTGCATGTTTTGTTTTCCACATGTTCATGTTCAGGAAGTTACAGCGGCAGATGCATTTAAAATACATAATTCAATACATATAACAAATGCCTGCAGAGGGCGCCAACGTCTGAGGATTGAGGTTTCACTTTACAGCAGATCAAATCCTTGTTTAATATCATCCAAACAACATGTAATGTCCACTTAATGTTTAATTAGATCTTTAATCTTAATTTGGCCTCTTCTGTACGTTAGAAATGCTACAGCTACAGATATTTAGACACGTTGATTTATTCTCCTGTGTTGGCGTAGGTTTATAAATGATTTACAAATCTGGTGAAATGGCACACACTGTGTTCCCAGATGAACTATAAGCCACAAAAACACACAGCATATGCAGAGAGAGTTTGAAACGCATGTAAACGATAACAGATCATGAGCAGCGTTTACGTGAATGTGTGTCCTACACAGATGTCAATCATTACAGCACATATACACTCAGTATATGTCAGTATCAGTATATGGAGTTTGGTCCATATTGACATGATGGCATCACACAGTTGCCGCAGATTTGTCGGCTGCACATCCATGATGCGATCTCCCGTTCCACCACATCCCAAAGATGCTCTATTGGATTGAGATCTGGTGACTGTGGAGGCCATTTGAGTACAGTGAACTCATTGTCATGTTCAAGAAACCAGTCTGAGATGATTCCAGCTTTATGACATGGCACATTATCCTGCTGAAAGTAGCCATCAGAAGTTGGGTACATTGTGGTCATAAAGGGATGGACATGGTCAGCAACAATACTCAGGTAGGCTGTGGCGTTGCAACGATGCTCAATTGGTACCAAGGGGCCCAAAGAGTGCCAAGAAAATATTCCCCACACCATGACACCACCACCACCAGCCTGAACCGTTGATACAAGGCAGGATGGATCCATGCTTTCATGTTGTAGACGCCAAATTCTGACCCTACCATCCGAATGTCGCAGCAGAAATCAGAACTCATCAGACCAGGCAACGTTTTTCCAATCTTCTATTGTCCAATTTCGATGAGCTTGTGCAAATTGTAGCCTCAGTTTCCTGTTCTTAGCTGAAAGGAGTGGCACCCGGTGTGGTCTTCTGCTGCTGTAGCCCATCTGCCTCAAAGTTCAACGTACTGTGCGTTCAGAGATGCTCTTCTGCCCACCTTGGTTGTAACGGGTGGTTGTTTGAGTCACTGTTGCCCTTCTATCAGCTCGAACCAGTCTGGCCATTCTCCTCTGACCTCTGGCATCAACAAGGCATTTCCGCCCACAGAACTGCCGCTCACTGGATGTTTTTTCTTTTCGGACCATTCTCTGTAAACCCTAGAGATGGTTGTGCGTGAAAATCCCAGTAGATTAACAGTTTCTGAAATACTCAGACCAGCCCTTCTGGCACCAACAATCATGCCACGTTCAAAGTCACTCAAATCACCTTTCTTCCCCATACTGATGCTCGGTTTGAACTGCAGGAGATTGTCTTGACCATGTCTACATGCCTAAATGCACTGAGTTGCCTCCATGTGATTGGCTGCTTAGAACTTAAGTGTTAACGAGCAGTTTGACAGGTGTACCTAATAAAGTGGCCGGTGAGTGTGTATATATATATATATATATAAGGCACATTGAATCAGGGGTGGTGAATTCACAATAGCACTGCGGTAGTGTGGTTTTAAACACTCTCAGAAACGCTCTGGTTTAGATGGGGCGTGCACAGGTTTAGAGAAGGTTTGTCTGAAAGTGAAATGTGAAGTAAACCTGTGCACGCCCCATCTAAACCTATACACGGATTCAGGCTTATTTCAGCCTGAAAGTGCTTGGAAACATCGCCCTGTAAACTGGCAACAACAGACGATTATGAATATGAACCATAAATCAGGTCATATTAATAAACATTTTCAACATTTACAAAGCAGCATTTGTATTCATCTAATAGGCTAAACCATTTTTATTTCTTAGACCCCCACAGAATATGTCTTGACATGCTGGAAAGTGCCCATTTTGTGGCGCTGCTGTTTGTATATTTTTCACACGAGTTGCACTTCAGGTAGCCGAGACTACTGTTGTCTCCTGCTGCAACTACTTCTGAGAACCGCTCCCAAACATTAGATTTAGCAGCCTGACCTTTTTTTTCTTTCAATCACGTTTATTCCTGACTTTAATTTCTCCCGCACATCGTCTTCCATCTTCACTTTTATTTCTCCGTTGTTGTTGTTGTCGAGGCTGGCGCGGGAGCTGCTTGGCGCGCCGGCTTTCGTGACGTGTCACGTGACACAAAAGGTTTGGGAACCTCACGCAAGTTACGTTGCTTCGGCAATCGTATTGAAACCTTATCAAATAACTTTTTAAAGTATGCAAATAGATATTCCCAAATATTTAATATAGGCTGGAAATTGCAAGCAACATACATGGATAAAAAAAAAAATTATATATATATTAATGACCCGCCCCGCAAATAAAGTGACAATTTCTTTACCCGCCCCAACCCGACCCTCGCATCACTAGTGCACACCTCATCTAAAACTCTGCACATCTAAAACTGTGCACACCTGACCTGAGCTTGTGTTGTACAATGATGCCGTCATATAAACCAACCTCCCAGCAGTCACCACTGCAGGGCTTTAAACACGGCTGAATCGGGCTGAACAAACTTAACCTGCTCTAGCTTAAGCTCAGCAAACTGTTACTAGCATTACTAACGTGTGTGTGTGTGTGTGTGTGTTTGTGCTGCAGGCTGCCATCAGGAAAGAGCTGAATGATTTCAAGAGCAATGAGATGGAGGTCCATGAGTCCAGCCGGCATCTGACCAGGTGAACACACACACACACTCTCTCTCTCTCTCTCTCTCTCTCGCACTAGGGATGGCGAAAACTATTAAATTTCTTGACCGACCACCGAGCCTCATTAGCCGGTTAAAACCGGTTAACCGATTGGTTTAAAATATGCGCACACACATACACACAGCCCCAGCGCTGTCCTTCCACTCATGTCACTTTTTAAAATCCCAATACAGCGCGAAACACGAGTCCAGGGGTTGCAGTACCGGACGAGAAGCTCAGCGCCACATCTTTAAAATTCAAACACATTATTCTCTATAAGTGTACACACACTGAACTAGATTCGGCGTCTGTCCGCGGCGCCCAGCAACGGCTCAGGGCCGTGTTCAAAATCCTGCTGCGCCACAGAGCGCCATTTACATAGTTTTATATAAAAATTTAATTATTTTTGTCTCAAATCGTTGCTAATGTATCCTGACTTCGCCCTATGCTGCAATATACATTTAGTTTTGCATTCATTTACAGAAATCAGCTGCTTGAATGACAATCGCTGATGTTATTGGATTTTCAGCTGAGATTCTCAATTCATTCAGTTAACGGATGCTCTGAGGTAAAGTTTTCAGACTGCAGACTCAGCAACGATTGTATTTAATTGTACAGTACAATCATAACATAGAACAGACATTATCTTCCTTTCACGTCTTTAAAGAGCCTCTATCATAGCATTTGAAATGTTCCTATTTTTGTTTTAGTAGTTCCCAAAAACAGTTTAACATGCATGCAAGGATAAAACACTTTATTTGTCTTATGATATGCATTTATTTTTAACTGATTTGCTCACCGACTCCCAAATGATTCGTACAACGACTCATTTTTCCAAACCACTCCTTTGCGTGACGCTAATCGGCCGTGATTGGTCAGATGACCCAGTCAGTTATTGTTTGTTAGCATAACGCATAAACATATTGATAAAGCACTGCAGTACTACAAGACGCTCTATTCTTTATGACAACTCCAATAACAGCGACAAACATTTCACATATTTAAAAAAAATTGACATTGGAGACCTAGAAGCTGCGCTGAGCGTAACTTACACACACACACACACACACACATACACACGCACGCACACACACACACATACATACTATTGCGCCTTCCCTCCTCACGCCCTGACGCTACAAAACCGTTCAAAACCCATAAAAGCAACAATTATTAATAATACTTACAGGTTGTGATTCATAGGAGGAAGCTGATCCATATACACTGGGTAAGTAAGTTACTGAGCCCTCCTTCAGGAACAACCGCTTGCGAATCCACATTTGAATTCATTTATGTTTTTGAACGATCCGTCATTAAAATGATGAGAACACAATCGGGCTATACTGTTGTGGTATCGTTGCAAATATGAACTCTAACCACCGATTCTTCACATGCTCGTCCCTGGTAAATGAAAACAAAGTGTCTGAACTATCTTTGTATTGTAGAACACAGCGTCTTCTCGACATGATGCTATGATGAAGTATTTGAATGTGTTCTATCTAGACTTCCGTCTGCGCGCGCAGTAACTGGACTCGGCCAGTATGTCTCTACGTCACGACGAACCAGCTAATGACTCGTTTCAAAACAATTCATTTCATAGACTCAGAGTCGACTCTCACTTTTGAAAGACAATAACTTTATATACGGTGCACTTTCAGATATAAACCTTTGCAGGATGTTTTCATTCCCTATATTCCACACCATATGAACAGTCATTTTCAAAAATCCATGATAGGGGCTCTTTAAACGTAACAACACTGCTGGCCATACACTGATGAGAAAGTGCGCGTCCGGTGTGCGATACCTGGAGTTGTCCTACGTGGCGCCAAGGAGCTTGTATGTAATCGGAGGCTCCTTTTTTAGTTTCGAACTGGTTTGGGTACAATGTGATCGCGTTGAAAATAAAGGCGTTAGCTCATTTGAAACATTGCCGTGGCTCAGTTAAGAAAATGACCGCTCCGAGGAGACGCCGCTTTAGTTTGAGGTAACGTTAACGTTAGTGCTAACAATAATAAAGAAAGATGATGATCATTGATCACTCTATCTGTTACCACTGAAATGTAGATGTGATGTATTTCCAAATCTAAGCCCAGCAACTTGTGTCATTCTTTTAGGTGAAATGGTCCCACACACTATTTTCTTTGCACGCTTCATCCTGTCGTCTGCCCTCGCTCTAACCTCGAGTGCTTTAGCCTGAAGCCTTTACTTTTCGCAAATCTTATGAGCGCGCGAACCCAAACGCTGTGACCTCGCGGCAAATGTTTGTTTTTTGTTTTTTTAACCGACTACCGACAACTTTGATGGGTTAACGTTGATACGGTCAACCATCGGTCAAACGGTCATCGGTTAACATCCATCGCACACACACAGTTTGAGATATTTACAGAGCAATGAAGTGCAACATTTTACTTGATATTGATTTCATACAAACAATAAAGCTTCATTTGTGAAACATTAATCTCAACATTATTAATGACCAATTCAGATTTTATAATGTATATGTCATCACAGCCATTCAACATAACAATATAACTCTGGCTGGGCAATAAACAAAGATAATTAATAATCACAATATATGTTTGATAGAATGCTAATGTGGCAAAGTGGAATGAAACTGCATCAAACAGCAGCGCAGAAAAATTCATATCGAATTTAATTCCATTATTAATGTAGATATGTACTTAAATCTAATAAACTTGTTATGTGAAGCCCTGCGAGAGCCATGCGTACGTGATATCCTGTCGCTGCGTTGCTCGTCACATCACGAAACTGCTCCGACTGTGGAGAATGGCACCGCATTATTTACAGCAGATTCTCCTGATTGAGTCCAAAGTCAATAAAACAGTCCTTTACGTCAATCACAAGATATTCCTCATGGAGGAACCGCTGTAAAAATGGCCACCAGGGGGCGTCAAGGACTGAACAGAAAATGATCCCGATCCGGCTCACGTCTATAGAAATAAGAAAGTAGAATTATAATAAAAGTTACACATTTTTCTTTTTCCCAGCATGTGAATGTCTAAATGTAATTTATGTGGTCTAACAATGTAAAAAGTCATAGCTACTTTAGTTCCAGCTCCTGATGGAGTGTGTTCACTGCGCTACACAACACTAATGAAGCCTTTAACTGTGTGAACGCCACAGTCCTGAGCATATCTGAGTGATCAGGTGTTGAACAGTGGGTTTGAGCGGGTGCAGGTGTGTGTGACGCTGCTGTGTGTGTGTGTGTGCAGGTTTCACCGGCCGTAGAGACGAGACGATGATGATGATGATGATGATGACTCTTCACTGATTCTCAGGCTGCGCGGGCTCAGATCTGGGAACGTATCGAGACACACGTCACCATCCACAGGGACGCACTCAGGACATCCCCCGCTCTGACTGAAGCTGGCGGTGTGTGTGTGTGTGTCCAGTTTCTCACACCGCTTCACATCGTCTGCATCCCCTGTTCTCACTGCGGTGAAGTCCTCATGATGTCTGTCAGCACAATGATCTTTTTTGTGTGTGCTTTTTATTATTTTTAATATCATTTTGATTCTTTATTTTTTTATTTTTAACATTTTATTGCAGAATCAAACACTAGAAAATGTTTTTTTCGGGCTTCAAGCGCAGTGACCCATCCGCTGACCTTTAATAAAGGAAATGAGCAGTTAAATGTTGACGGACGGCCGGTTCCAGGGGTGTGTGTGTGTGTGTGTTTAATGCTGACAGACAGACGGTTTGTGTGTGTTCTTCCTTTAGTATGTTTGTTTTCCAGCAGTCCTAAGAAGAGATGTACTAAAGTCTTGTTTTCTAAATTAAATTGAGTTTTTGCTGAAATAAGAACACAGTGTCTGTCAGTAAGGATTGAATTATACTCTCGTTTTCCCTTTGAATTAAGATGATTAAGAGAGATATGTGTTCTTGTTTTAAGCTTAAACTCACTTAAGTTTGATCTTTCAGAAAACAAGCCTTAATCAAGAGAGAGAGAGTCGCACTGGTACATCAGTGTCTTCTCTCTCTCTTTCTGGGCTGATATGATTGTTTGACGTCCAGCTGATGATCAGACTCTGCATGCACTTTATCAGTGTGTTTGATTGATTTGTGATTGAGTGAATGATTGATCCGTGAGATGGTGGAGCTGAAGCCAGTCCTGAGCATCATCATGGGTTTATCAGTCGAGTCCAGCGGGAGCTTCAGGTGTGGACGAGTCCTGACAGGCATCGCTCTGAGCTCCAACACCCGTCACCCAACTGAGCCCACGCCGACAGATTGGACTTTTTTAAATAACCAAATCATCTTTTGAACAACTTTGTAGGATTTGCATGACTTTATACGAGGGTGCGACGCCCTGTCCTGACCAGCGTCATGTGACCCGCTGTCCGAGGGACGTCATGATTCAGCAATAAAACTGACCTTATTTACAGCGACTCGCTCTGTGTCTGTGTGTGTGTACACCTATCTAACAGGACTGTGTTGTCGTAACACACACATGTCGTTTCAAGTTTGGTCATGATTTAAATCATGTTAAAATCAAGAAAAAAAACATTGACCAGGTGGGGACCTACAGGTGTGTGTCTGTGTGTTTAACGAATTCAAACTTGCAAATAAGTCAGATAGAATACATACAGTGGTGTGAATAAGTTTTAGCCCCCATGCTAAAGTTGCCTAAAAAGAGGAATAAAAAAATCATCTTTTGGATATTGAGCTTAATGCCTTAATTAGAAAAATGAGGAAAACTCCAACCTTTAAGGACACACATTTTCTTTGTGAATGAATAATGTATCATAAATAAATAAATGTTTTTCCTTAAAATACAGGGTGCATAAGTCATTGCCCCCCTATGTTAAATTCCCATAGAGTCAGGCAGATTTTTATTTTTAAAAGCCAGTTATTTCATGGATCCAGGATAATAGGCATCCTGATAAAGTTCCCTTGGCCTTTGGAATTAAAATATCCCCACATCATCACACACCATTCACCATGCCTAGAGATTTTTATTTTTAAAAGCGCTAGTGAGTGTTGTTACTATGTTTTAACTACAAATACCACTGGTCAAACCGTGGTAAGTGTACCGTGTTTTGAATGTAAATATCCCAGTGAACTAACAGTTGCTGTGGGAGAAACATGGTCAATGTGTGACTGTTTACCCGATCCCTTCCCGAATTTCAAACGAAACCTTTCATGCTGGTGTCCGCTGGAATGATTGGACTGGAAATAATAATGGGATAAACATGTCCTGTGTCGCTTTGAAACATTACATTCATTAAATACGGGACGATCGGCGAGTGGAAACTGTTACGTGTCATCTAAAATCCACATCTTTTTATAGCAACTGAACAACCTCCTCGAACTTGTTGGGGGAAAACACGTTTATATTGCAGTTAAACCGTTGTAACTACAAACAGTTTTACCATGGTATTTGTAGTAAATGTTCATTTAAAAACAACCTGCTTAATGAACGTGGTTACTTATCTTACTGTAATAAAACTGGGTAATTTTAATAAGAGCGCAAAGCTGAATTCATTTATAGTACACGAGCAAATAAAGCCTTAAATAATAAATAAATAAAAACAAATAAATAATTGCCTTCATGTGAACACTGTCTGACCAGACAAGAAATGTAAATAAGCAAACTTTAGGCGACTAGATTAACTGTATTATAGATAGATTAACTCATTGTGCTCTGCTGATTCTCTTACTTGCGGTCTCGTGACTGATGACTCTCAGTGGAACGCGTGCGTCTTTGACTGTGACGTCACGCGCCTGGCGGCTACAGTGACGTTTCGCGGCGGCTACGGTGACGTCACGCCCCTCGCGGTCAGATAACGTCACGCCCCAGAGCACTATCAAAGAGCGCACACTCGAGGTCAAATGTACCAGAGCAGAGGATAATAGGGCCTGAGCACTAACAGTGCGAGGCCCCTATTGAAACTGTTTTTTTTTTTTTTTTTTTTTTTTTTTTTTTTTTCAGAGAATTGTCTGATTTTCTTGGAGGTTCGAGGATTTTCTCTATGGCCGAAAAGGATTGTGGTTTTGCTCCTCTGGTGTTCCAACTGCATAGAAAAGCTCCGAGGGTGGTGCGTGAGGTTCTGCTGGAGCGAGGATGGGTGGAGTATGATAAAGACAAGCAGGAGAAAGGAGACTGGAACCTCTACTGGAGTCCCTCTGAGTTTTCGAAACTCAGACCTCAGAAACATCCTGCCCTGGCAGAGACTGAACCACCATCTCAATACCCACATTACTCACAAGGAACATCTAGAACGACATTTGAGAAGAATGAAGTTAGTTTACGGCGCAGCATTGTATGACTTCAGCCCTGCTGCTTTCATATTACCAATCGAACGCATGAAGTTTCTCGGGAGTATTCTGAAGGATTGTACCACCGATGAGTCTTGCTACTGGATTTGTAAGCCTGTTAACCGTTCGAGAGGAAGAGGAATATTTCTGTTAAAAGATATCGAGGGCTTGGTCTACGACTCTTTGATAATTGTACAAAAATACATCAGCAACCCCGCTTCTCATTTCAGGCTACAAGTTTGATCTCCGCATTTATGTTTGCGTAAAGAGCTTCTGTCCTCTTGTAATTTACATGCACCAGGAAGGCCTAGTGCGTTTCGCGACAGAAAAGTACACCCTCGATTCTTTAGACAACCGATACTCTCACCTGACGAACACCAGCATCAATAAGTATGGAAGGTGCTACGCCAAGGACAAAGAGCAAATTGGCCAAGGATGCAAGTGGACCATGAGCCAATTCCGCCGCTGATCTTCGAAGACAAGACGTAGACCAACTTCTCTTTTGGCACAGGATCAGCAATATCATCACGTTGACTCTGGTTGCAGCCGTTCCTTGCACTCCCTCCAACCCCAATTGTCTGGGAACTGTTAGGGTTTGACATCCTCATCGACTCCAGCTACAAACCGTGGCTTCTGGAAGTCAACCGCAGTCCGGCACTATCATTAGACTGCCCTGCGGATGTAACTGTCAAGAAAGAGCTGATCAGTGATATAATCGACCTGATGAATTACAAGATGACGGATGGTTTCAGAAAGAAGCAAGATGCTACTCCATCAGGCAAGAGAACCTGGAAGCAGTCTGTCTCATCCTCTTCAAGTTCTCAAGACAAGTTGCCTCTCATCACAAATATAAACTCAAATCCCCAACTGTCCCAAGGAACCCCGGGACTCAGGACAGAGACATCCCTCCTTGTCGTGTCTGAAGACTTCATACTGACGTTTCCCTTTAATGAGGCAACGTGGAAAGCCTCTCAGGACCAAGATGTCAAGACTATTGTGAAAGAGGTCTGTAAACTCACAAACAGACTGAGATCTTCTTCTATTGAAAAGAGGAGAACAATGGCCGACAACATTCAAATTAATGCTGGCAGTGACAAATTTGAGTTTCTGCTTTGGGGGCCAACATATCCACCTCTTCTCAGCGAATGCTACTCCTGAAATTCAGAACGAAATAAAAATAGTTTAACCGTAACGTTCACACCGCCGTCGACTTGAGCATCAAAGAAGCTCTGGCCGCCCTGTCAAGGACGCTTGTCAATAAGTACGGGGAAGCTTGTTGACGCTTTGAACGCTTTAACGCTCTGAGGTTGCAGGGAGAATAGAAGTGTCACAACATGAAATGTAATAAACAGAAAAAAACAAGCAATACATTGAAGAAACCCTTTTTAATGAAAGCATTTTTATAACCGATTTTGGTCGTGAAAAAAATAGTTAGCTATTATTATTATTATTTGCGGTCAAATCGGTGTCACCATGAGCAAATTAATTGCATTCCCGCTTTAAAACGAGCAGTTCGTAAATATTTCAAATAATTTGCGCTCATGTCGGTCCCTGATAAGCAAACAATGTCACGTCATAAATGATACGAAACCAGTAGGAATCACAGCAACGCGATCAGACGGCGATGATTAGCTTCTCTTCCATTTTCTCGGAACTAATGTTTTGGTAGGAACGAAAGTTTACATTTTGTATTTCTCCGGAATCAGCCAGCGTGAAGGACGTCTATATTCCGATTGGTTGCTGGCGTTTGCCGCTGCTTGCCGCTGAACCGCGTCACAGCTCATTACCATAAAGTTGAGCTTCTTTCAACTTTCTGATTGACGCTCAAAACGCCCAAAACGCGACGCCGAGGAATTTGACGCTCCTTGCAGCTGAGAGAAGCCAGCTTCCATTGAAAATGAATGACTTCCGGCCGCTTTGGAAGCTCAAGCCGGCGGCGGTGTGAACGTACAGTAAGAAGACAGAGAAGTGTGCGAGACATACGAGAGGTCCAGCAGATCCAGCAGTTTATTTGTGTGTGTGTGTGTGCGTGTGTGTGTGTGTGTGAGAGCAAGTCAGTGTGTGTATGTGTGCATGCGTGATCGTGAGTGAATCCCCGCCCCGTTGAGTGTGTGTGTGTGTGTGTGTGTGTGTGTG
>JAQIUQ010003983.1:0-75561 GCA_030378365.1 Hybognathus amarus | reverse complement strand
CAACCAAATCAACCCGCAATCACAGCCAATCAGAAGAGTGTGTGCAGGACTGTCTGCAACACATCCACTCACAACCAAATCAGACTCCAAATCACAGCCAATCAGAAGAGTGTGTGGGCGGAGTTACTCTGCAAACACACTCCAGCTCACAACCAAATAGATCCAAAATCACAGCCAATCAGAAGAGTGTGTGGCGGAGTTATCTGCAAACACACTCCACTCACAACCAAATGAATCGCAAAATCACAGCCAATCAGAAGAGTGTGTGGGCGGAGTCTATTGGCAAACACACTCCACTGCACAACCAAATCAATCCACAATCACAGCCAATCAGAAGAGTGTGTGGGCGGAGTCTCTCTGCAAACACACTGCACTCACAACCAAATCAATCCACAATCACAGCCAATCAGAAGAGTGTGTGGGCGGAGTCTCTCTGCAAACGCACTGCACTCACAACCCAAATCAATCCAAAATCACAGCCAATCAGAGAGTGTGTGGGCAGGATCTCTCTGCAAACACACTGCACTACACAACCAAATCCAGAAAATCACAGCCAATCAGGAAGAGTGTGTGGGCAGAGTCTCTGCAAGCGCACTGCACTCACGATCCAAATCAGATCCAAAATCACAGCCAATCAGAAGAGTGTGTGGGTCGAGTACTCTGCAAAGCACACTCCACTCACAACCAAATCAATCACAGAAATCACAGCCAATCAGAAGAGTGTGTGGGCGGAGTCTCTCTGCAAACGCACTGCACTTACAACCAAATCAATCCACAATCACAGCCAATCAGAAGAGTGTGTGGGCGGAGTCTCTCTGCAAGCGCACTGCACCTCACAACCCAATCCAACCCACAATCACAGCCAATCAGAAGAGAGTGTGGGCAGGATTGTCTCCTGCAAACAGCATACACTACACAACCAAATCGATCCAGCATATGCGCAGCACCAATCAGAAGAGTGTGTGGGCGGAGTCTCTCTGCAACGCACTGCACTCACAACCAAATCATTCCAAAATCACAACCAATCAGAAGAGTGTGTGAAACAGAAATTGTCGTTCGTTTGATTTGGACACAGTGTTCAGTCTGTTGCTCATGAAGGAGTGTTTGTTTCCTCTGACCTGTTTCTGTCCCACAGCTCGTAATGAGCAGGAGCAGATGGAGGAGAAGAGACAGATCCACGCTGACTCTCACGCAAGGTATGATGGGTGCCTGAGTGTGTGTGTATGAGTGTGTGTGTGTCTCTCTCTCTCTCTCTCACTCAGTGTGTGTGTATGTGTTTCAGCTGAGTCAGAGGCCCACGGTGGAGGAGTTACTGCGAGCCAAGACTTCATCCGCTTCAATGATTACGCGGGCAGGTGCTTTCACGCTCAGGATTACGACCGGCGCAGATACAAGCCCTGAATGAGACTCACTGCGGCCGACAAGGCGAGTTTCTCCAGATGAATGTGGTTTTTAATTGATCTTCGTTTGGGTCAAACTGAGACCCTCCAAGTCTGTGCTGCTGTCAGTTGATTAGTATTCTGATCTCTGTTCAGAGTAAACGCTGGCTCATGATCTTTTATCCGTTTACATGCGTCTCAAACTTTGTTTGTGTGGCTTATAATGTCCATCTGGGAACCCCCAGTGTGTGCCATTTCACCAGATTTGTGACATAAATCATTTATAAACCTACACCAACACAGGAGAATACATCAACATGTCTAAATATATTGATTTGTTCATCGCGATTTCAAAATAAAAGTCAAAACCCTTCGATCCTGAGTTTGCATGTTTTGTTTTCCACATGTTCATGTTCAGGAAGTTACAGCGGCAGATGCATTTAAAATACATAATTCAATACATATAACAAATGCCTGCAGAGGGCGCCAAAGTCTGAGGATTGAGGTTTCACTCTACAGCAGATCAAATCCTTGTTTAATATCATCCAAACAACATGTAATCCACTAAATGTTTAATTAGATCTTTAATCTTAATTTGGCCTCTTCTGTACGTTAGAAATGCTACAGCCACTGTCATTTCCTGAACATGTTGAAATCAAAACGAAGGGTCTAACTTTTATTTTGAAATCGCTTTGTTTGGATATTTAGACACGTTGATTCATTCTCCTGTGTTGGCGTAGGTTTATAAATGATTTACGTTACAAATCTGGTGAAATGGCACACACTGTGTTCCCAGATGAACTATAAGCCACACAAACACACAGCATATGCAGAGAGAGTTTGAAACGCATGTAAACGATAACAGATCATGAGCAGCAGCGTCCACGTGAGATGTGTGTCCTACACAGATGTCAATCATTACAGCACATATACACTCAGTATATGTCAGTATCAGTATATGGAGTTTGGTCCATAGTTGACATGATGGCATCACACAGTTGCCGCAGATTTGTCGGCTGCACATCCATGATGCGATCTCCCGTTCCACCACATCCCAAAGATGCTCTATTGGATTGAGATCTGGTGACTGTGGAGGCCATTTGAGTACAGTGAACTCATTGTCATGTTCAAGAAACCAGTCTGAGATGATTCCAGCTTTATGACATGGGTCATTATCTGCTGAAAGTAGCCATCAGAAGTTGGGTACATTGTGGTCATAAAGGGATGGACATGGTCAGCAACAATAACTCAGGTAGGCTGTGGCGTTGTAACGATGCTCAATTGGTACCAAGGGGCCCAAAGAGTGCCAGAAAATATTCCCCACACCATGACACCACCACCACCAGCCTGAACCGTTGATACAAGGCAGGATGAATCCATGTGCTTTCATGTTGTAGACGCCAAATTCTGACCCTACCATCCGAATGTCGCAGCAGAAATCGAGACTCATCAGACCAGGCAACGTTTTTCCAATCTTCTATTGTCCAATTTCGATGAGCTTGTGCAAATTGTAGCCTCAGTTTCCTGTTCTTAGCTGAAAGGAGTGGCACCCGGTGTGGTCTTCTGCTGCTGTAGCCCATCTGCCTCAAAGTTCCACGTACTGTGCGTTCAGAGATGTCTTCTGCCCACCTTGGTTGTAACGGGTGGTCTATTTGAGTCACTGTTGCCCTTCTATCCAGCTCGAACCAGTCTGGCCATTCTCCTCTGACCTCTGGCATCAACAAAGGCATTTCCGCCCACAGAACTGCCGCTCTACTGGATGTTTTTTCTTTCCGGACCATTCTCTGTAAACCCTGAGAGATGGTTGTGCGTGAAAATCCCAGTAGATTAACAGTTTCTGAAATACTCAGACCAGCCCTTCTGGCACCAACAATCATGCCACGTTCAAAGTCACTCAAATCACCTTTCTTCCCCATAACTGATGCTCGGTTTGAACTGCAGGAGATTGTCTTGACCATGTCTACATGCCTAAATGCACTGAGTTGCCTCCATGTGATTGGCTGCTTAGAACTTAAGTGTTAACGAGCAGTTTGACAGGTGTACCTAATAAAGTGGCCGGTGAGTGTGTATATATATATATATATATAAGGCACATTGAATCAGGGGTGGTGAATTCACAATAGCACTGCGGTAGTGTGGTTTTAAACACTCTCAGAAACGCTCTGGTTTACATGGGGCGTGCACAGGTTTAGAGAAGGTTTGTCTGAAAGTGAAATGTGAAGTAAACCTGTGCACGCCCCAGTCTAAACCTGTGCACGCCCCATTAAACCTGTGTATGGAATTAACCTGCTATTAGGCGTTACGCCCAGCCCTGCACGCAATCACTGCTTTATTTTTACAACCCGATTTACCTTGTTCCTGAAGATACATAGCAGCTACATCTGTAATAGCTAAATTAAAACAGCCTTTATTTCAGCCTGAAAGTGCTTGGAAACATCGCCCTGTAAACTGGCAACAACAGACGATTATGAATATGAACCATAAATCAGGTCATATTAATAAACATTTTCAACATTTACAAAGCAGCATTTGTATTCATCTAATAGGCTAAACCATTTTTATTTCTTAGACCCCCCACAAATATGTCTTGACATGCTGGAAGTGCCCATTTTGTGGCGCTGCTGTTTGTATATTTTTCACACGAGTTGCACTTCAGGTAGCCGAGACTACTGTTGTCTCCTGCTGCAACTACTTCTGAGAACCGCTCCCAAACATTAGATTTAGCAGCCTGACCTTTTTTTCTTTCAATCACGTTTATTCCTGACTTTAATTTCTCCCGCACATCGTCTTCCATCTTCACTTTTATTTCTCCGTTGTTGTTGTTGTCGAGGCTGGCGCGGGAGCTGCTTGGCGCGCCGCTTTCGTGACGTGTCACGTGACACAAAAGGTTTGGGAACCTCACGCAAGTTACGTTGCTTCGGCAATCGTATTGAAACCTTATCAAATAACTTTTTAAAGTATGCAAATAGATATTCCCAAATATTTAATATAGGCTGGAAATTGCAAGCAACATACATGGATAAAAAAAAAAATTATATATATATTAATGACCCGCCCCGCAAATAAAGTGACAATTTCTTTACCCGCCCCAACCCGACCCTCGCATCACTAGTGCACACCTCATCTAAAACTCTGCACATCTAAAACTGTGCACACCTGACCTGAGCTTGTGTTGTACAATGATGCCGTCATATAAACCAACCTCCCAGCAGTCACCACTGCAGGGCTTTAAACACGGCTGAATCGGGCTGAACAAACTTAACCTGCTCTAGCTTAAGCTCAGCAAACTGTTACTAGCATTACTAACGTGTGTGTGTGTGTGTGTGTGTTTGTGCTGCAGGCTGCCATCAGGAAAGAGCTGAATGATTTCAAGAGCAATGAGATGGAGGTCCATGAGTCCAGCCGGCATCTGACCAGGTGAACACACACACACACTCTCTCTCTCTCTCTCTCTCTCTCGCACTAGGGATGGCGAAAACTATTAAATTTCTTGACCGACCACCGAGCCTCATTAGCCGGTTAAAACCGGTTAACCGATTGGTTTAAAATATGCGCACACACATACACACAGCCCCAGCGCTGTCCTTCCACTCATGTCACTTTTTAAAATCCCAATACAGCGCGAAACACGAGTCCAGGGGTTGCGGATACCGGACGAGAAGCTCAGCGCCACATCTTTAAAATTCAAACACATTATTCTCTATAAGTGTACACACACTGAACTAGATTCGGCGTCTGTCCGCGGCGCCCAGCAACGGCTCAGGGCCGTGTTCAAAATCCTGCTGCGCCACAGAGCGCCATTTACATAGTTTTATATAAAAATTTAATTATTTTTGTCTCAAATCGTTGCTAATGTATCCTGACTTCGCCCTATGCTGCAATATACATTTCGTTTTGCATTCATTTACAGAAATCAGCTGCTTGAATGACAATCGCTGATTTTATTGGATTTTCAGCTGAGATTCTCAATTCATTCAGTTAACGGATGCTCTGAGGTAAAGTTTTCAGACTGCAGACTCAGCAACGATTGTATTTAATTGTACAGTACAATCATAACATAGAACAGACATTATCTTCCTTTCACGTCTTTAAAGAGCCTCTATCATAGCATTTGAAATGTTCCTATTTTTGTTTTAGTAGTTCCCAAAAACAGTTTAACATGCATGCAAGGATAAAAACACTTTATTTGTCTTATGATATGCATTTATTTTTAACTGATTTGCTCACCGACTCCCAAATGATTCGTACAACGACTCATTTTTCCAAACCACTCCTTTGCGTGACGCTAATCGGCCGTGATTGGTCAGATGACCCAGTCAGTTATTGTTTGTTAGCATAACGCATAAACATATTGATAAAGCACTGCAGTACTACAAGACGCTCTATTCTTTATGACAACTCCAATAACAGCGACAAACATTTCACATATTTAAAAAAAATTGACATTGGAGACCTAGAAGCTGCGCTGAGCGTAACTTACACACACACACACACACACACGCACACACACACACACACACACACACACACATACTTATTGCGCCTTCCCTCCTCGCGCCCTGACGCTACAAAACCGTTCAAAACCCATAAAAGCAACAATTATTAATAATACTTACAGGTTGTGATTCATAGGAGGAAGCTGATCCATATACACTGGGTAAGTAAGTTACTGAGCCCTCCTTCAGGAACAACCGCTTGTGAATCCACATTTGAATTCATTTATGTTTTTGGAACGATCCGTCATTAAAATGATGAGAACACAATCGGGCTAGTATAATACTGTTGTGGTATCGTTGCAAATATGAACTCTAACCACTGATTCTTCACATGCTCGTCCCTGGTAAATGAAAACAAAGTGGCTGAACTATCTTTGTATTGTAGAACACAGCATCTTCTCGACATGATGCTATGATGAAGTATTTGAATGTGTTCTATCTAGACTTCCGTCTGCGCGCGCAGTAACTGGACTCGGCCAGTATGTCTCTACGTCACGACGAACCAGCTAATGACTCGTTTCAAAAACAATTCATTTCATAGACTCAGAGTCGACTCTCACTTTTGAAAGACAATAACTTTATATACGGTGCACTTTCAGATATAAACCTTTGCAGGATGTTTTCATTCCCTATATTCCACACCATATGAACAGTCATTTTCAAAAATCCATGATAGGGGCTCTTTAAACGTAACAACACTGCTGGCCATACACTGATGAGAAAGTGCGCGTCCGGTGTGCGATACCTGGAGTTGTCCTACGTGGCGCCAAGGAGCTTGTATGTAATCGGAGGCTCCTTTTTTAGTTTCGAACTGGTTTGGGTACAATGTGATCGCGTTGAAAATAAAGGCGTTAGCTCATTTGAAACATTGCCGTGGCTCAGTTAAGAAAATGACCGCTCCGAGGAGACGCCGCTTTAGTTTGAGGTAACGTTAACGTTAGTGCTAACAATAATAAAGAAAGATGATGATCATTGATCACTCTATCTGTTACCACTGAAATGTAGATGTGATGTATTTCCAAATCTAAGCCCAGCAACTTGTGTCATTCTTTTAGGTGAAATGGTCCCACACACTATTTTCTTTGCACGCTTCATCCTGTCGTCTGCCCTCGCTCTAACCTCGAGTGCTTTAGCCTGAAGCCTTTACTTTTCGCAAATCTTATGAGCGCGCGAACCCAAACGCTGTGACCTCGCGGCAAATGTTTGTTTTTTGTTTTTTTAACCGACTACCGACAACTTTGATGGGTTAACGTTGATACGGTCAACCATCGGTCAAACGGTCATCGGTTAACATCCATCGCACACACACAGTTTGAGATATTTACAGAGCAATGAAGTGCAACATTTTACTTGATATTGATTTCATACAAACAATAAAGCTTCATTTGTGAAACATTAATCTCAACATTATTAATGACCAATTCAGATTTTATAATGTATATGTCATCACAGCCATTCAACATAACAATATAACTCTGGCTGGGCAATAAACAAAGATAATTAATAATCACAATATATGTTTGATAGAATGCTAATGTGGCAAAGTGGAATGAAACTGCATCAAACAGCAGCGCAGAAAAATTCATATCGAATTTAATTCCATTATTAATGTAGATATGTACTTAAATCTAATAAACTTGTTATGTGAAGCCCTGCGAGAGCCATGCGTACGTGATATCCTGTCGCTGCGTTGCTCGTTACATCACGAAACTGCTCCGACTGTGGAGAATGGCACCGCATTATTTACAGCAGATTCTCCTGATTGAGTCCAAAGTCAATAAAACAGTCCTTTACGTCAATCACAAGATATTCCTCATGGAGGAACCGCTGTAAAAATGGCCACCAGGGGGCGTCAAGGACTGAACAGAAAATGATCCCGATCCGGCTCACGTCTATAGAAATAAGAAAGTAGAATTATAATAAAAGTTACACATTTTTCTTTTTCCCAGCATGTGAATGTCTAAATGTAATTTATGTGGTCTAACAATGTAAAAAGTCATAGCTACTTTAGTTCCAGCTCCTGATGGAGTGTGTTCACTGCGCTACACAACACTAATGAAGCCTTTAACTGTGTGAACGCCACAGTCCTGAGCATATCTGAGTGATCAGGTGTTGAACAGTGGGTTTGAGCGGGTGCAGGTGTGTGTGACGCTGCTGTGTGTGTGTGTGTGCAGGTTTCACCGGCCGTAGAGACGAGCGATGATGATGATGATGATGATGACTCTTCACTGATTCTCAGGCTGCGCGGGCTCAGATCTGGGAACGTACGAGACACACGTCACCATCCACAGGGACGCACTCAGGACATCCCCCGCTCTGACTGAAGCTGGCGGTGTGTGTGTGTGTGTCCAGTTCTCTCACACCGCTTCACATCGTCTGCATCCCCTGTTCTCACTGCGGTGAAGTCCTCATGATGTCTGTCAGCACAATGATCTTTTTTGTGTGTGCTTTTTATTATTTTTAATATCATTTTGATTCTTTATTTTTTTATTTTTAACATTTTATTGCAGAATCAAACACTAGAAAATGTTTTTTTCGGGCTTCAAGCGCAGTGACCCATCCGCTGACCTTTAATAAAGGAAATGAGCAGTTAAATGTTGACGGACGGCCGGTTCAGGGGTGTGTGTGTGTGTGTGTTTAATGCTGACAGACAGACGGTTTGTGTGTGTTCTTCCTTTAGTATGTTTGTTTTCCAGCAGTCCTAAAGTAAGAGATGTACTAAAGTCTTGTTTTCTAAATTAAATTGAGTTTTTGCTGAAATAAGAACACAGTGTCTGTCAGTAAGGATTGAATTATACTCTCGTTTTCCCTTTGAATTAAGATGATTAAGAGAGATATGTGTTCTTGTTTTAAGCTTAAACTCACTTAAGTTTGATCTTTCAGAAAACAAGCCTTAATCAGAGAGAGAGAGAGTCGCACTGGTACATCAGTGTCTTCTCTCTCTTCTTTCTGGGCTGATATGATTGTTTGACGTCCAGCTGATGATCAGACTCTGCATGCACTTTATCAGTGTGTTTGATTGATTTGTGATTGAGTGAATGATTGATCCGTGAGATGGTGGAGCTGAAGCCAGTCCTGAGCATCATCATGGGTTTATCAGTCGAGTCCAGCGGGAGCTTCAGGTGTGGACGAGTCCTACAGGCATCGCTCTGAGCTCCAACACCCGTCACCCAACTGAGCCCACGCTGACAGATTGGACTTTTTTAAATAACCAAATCATCTTTTGAACAACTTTGTAGGATTTGCATGACTTTATACGAGGGTGCGACGCCCTGTCCTGACCAGCGTCATGTGACCCGCTGTCCGAGGGACGTCATGATTCAGCAATAAAACTGACCTTATTTACAGCGACTCGCTCTGTGTCTGTGTGTGTGTACACCTATCTAACAGGACTGTGTTGTCGTAACACACACATGTCGTTTCAGTTTGGTCATGATTTAAATCATGTTAAAATCAAGAAAAAAAAACATTGACCAGGTGGGGACCTACAGGTGTGTGTCTGTGTGTTTAACGAATTCAAACTTGCAAATAAGTCAGATAGAATACATACAGTGGTGTGAATAAGTTTTAGCCCCCATGCTAAAGTTGCCTAAAAAGAGGAATAAAAAAATCATCTTTTGGATATTGAGCTTAATGCCTTAATTAGAAAAATGAGGAAAACTCCAACCTTTAAGGACACACATTTTCTTTGTGAATGAATAATGTATCATAAATAAATAAATGTTTTTCCGTAAAATACAGGGTGCGTAAGTCATTGCCCCCCTATGTTAAATTCCCATAGAGTCAGGCAGATTTTTATTTTTAAAAGCCAGTTATTTCATGGATCCAGGATAATAGGCATCCTGATAAAGTTCCCTTGGCCTTTGGAATTAAAATATCCCCACATCATCACACACCATTCACCATGCCTAGAGATTTTTATTTTTAAAAGCGCTAGTGAGTGTTGTTACTATGTTTTAACTACAAATACCACTGGTCAAACCGTGGTAAGTGTACCGTGTTTTGAATGTAAATATCCCAGTGAACTAACAGTTGCTGTGGGAGAAACATGGTCAATGTGTGACTGTTTACCCGATCCCTTCCCGAATTTCAAACGAAACCTTTCATGCTGGCGTCCGCTGGAATGATTGGACTGGAAATAATAATGGGATAAACATGTCCTGTGTCGCTTTGAAACATTACATTCATTAAATACGGGACGATCGGCGAGTGGAAACTGTTACGTGTCATCTAAAATCCACATCTTTTTATAGCAATGAACAACCTCCTCGAACTTGTTGGGGGAAAAACACGTTTATATTGCAGTTAAACCGTTGTAACTACAAACAGTTTTACCATGGTATTTGTAGTAAATGTTCATTTAAAAACAACCTGCTTAATGAACGTGGTTACTTATCTTACTGTAATAAAACTGGGTAATTTTAATAAGAGCGCAAAGCTGAATTCATTTATAGTACACGAGCAAATAAAGCCTTAAATAATAAATAAATAAAAACAAATAAATAATTGCCTTCATGTGAACACTGTCTGACCAGACAAGAAATGTAAATAAGCAAACTTTAGGCGACTAGATTAACTGTATTATAGATAGATTAACTCATTGTGCTCTGCTGATTCTCTTACTTGCGGTCTCGTGACTGATGACTCTCAGTGGAACGCGGCGTCTTTGACTGTGACGTCACGCGCCTGGCGGCTACAGTGACGTTTCGCGGCGGCTACGGTGACGTCACGCCCCTCGCGGTCAGATAACGTCACGCCCCAGAGCACTATCAAAGAGCGCACACTCGAGGTCAAATGTACCAGAGCAGAGGATAATAGGGCCTGAGCACTAACAGTGCGAGGCCCCTATTGAAACTGTTTTTTTTTTTTTTTTTTTTTTTTTTTTTTTTTCAGAGAATTGTCTGATTTCTTGGAGGTTCGAGGATTTTCTCTATGGCCGAAAAGGATTGTGGTTTTGCTCCTCTGGTGTTCCGAACTGCATAGAAAAGCTCCGAGGGTGGTGCGTGAGGTTCTGCTGGAGCGAGGATGGGTGGAGTATGATAAAGACAAGCAGGAGAAAGGAGACTGGAACCTCTACTGGAGTCCCTCTAGTTTTCGAAACTCAGACCTCAGAAACATCCTGCCCTGGCAGAGACTGAACCACCATCTCAATACCCACATTACTCACAAGGAACATCTAGAACGACATTTGAGAAGAATGAAGTTAGTTTACGGCGCAGCATTGTATGACTTCAGCCCTGCTGCTTTCATATTACCAATCGAACGCATGAAGTTTCTCGGGAGTATTCTGAAGGATCGCACCACCGATGAGTCTTGCTACTGGATTTGTAAGCCTGTTAACCGTTCGAGAGGAAGAGGAATATTTCTGTTAAAAGATATCGAGGGCTTGGTCTACGACTCTTTGATAATTGTACAAAAATACATCAGCAACCCGCTTCTCATTTCAGGCTACAAGTTTGATCTCCGCATTTATGTTTGCGTAAAGAGCTTCTGTCCTCTTGTAATTTACATGCACCAGGAAGGCCTAGTGCGTTTCGCGACAGAAAAGTACACCCTCGATTCTTTAGACAACCGATACTCTCACCTGACGAACACCAGCATCAATAAGTATGGAAGGTGCTACGCCAAGGACAAAGAGCAAATTGGCCAAGGATGCAAGTGGACCATGAGCCAATTCCGCCGCTGATCTTCGAAGACAAGACGTAGACCAACTTCTCTTTTGGCACAGGATCAGCAATATCATCACGTTGACTCTGGTTGCAGCCGTTCCTTGCACTCCCTCCAACCCCAATTGTCTGGAACTGTTAGGGTTTGACATCCTCATCGACTCCAGCTACAAACCGTGGCTTCTGGAAGTCAACCGCAGTCCGGCACTATCATTAGACTGCCCTGCGGATGTAACTGTCAAGAAAGAGCTGATCAGTGATATAATCGACCTGATGAATTACAAGATGACGGATGGTTTCAGAAAGAAGCAAGATGCTACTCCATCAGGCAAGAGAACCTGGAAGCAGTCTGTCTCATCCTCTTCAAGTTCTCAAGACAAGTTGCCTTCTCATCACAAATATAAACTCAAATCCCCAACTGTCCCAAGGAACCCCGGACTCAGGACAGAGACATCCCTCCTTGTCGTGTTGCAAGACTTCATACTGACGTTTCCCTTTAATGAGGCAACGTGGAAAGCCTCTCAGGACCAAGATGTCAAGACTATTGTGAAAGAGGTCTGTAAACTCACAAACAGACTGAGATCTTCTTCTATTGAAAAGAGGAGAACAATGGCCGACAACATTCAAATTAATGCTGGCAGTGACAAATTTGAGTTTCTGCTTTGGGGGCCAACATATCCACCTCTTCTCAGCGAATGCTACTCCTGAAATTCAGAACGAAATAAAAATAGTTTAACCGTAACGTTCACACCGCCGTCGACTTGAGCATCAAAGAAGCTCTGGCCGCCCTGTCAAGGACGCTTGTCAATAAGTACGGGGAAGCTTGTTGACGCTTTGAACGCTTTAAACGCTCTGAGGTTGCAGGGAGAATAGAAGTGTCACAACATGAAATGTAATAAACAGAAAAAAACAAGCAATACATTGAAGAAACCCTTTTTAATGAAAGCATTTTTATAACCGATTTGGTCGGAAAAAAATAGTTAGCTATTATTATTATTATTTGCGGTCAAATCGGTGTCACCATGAGCAAATTAATTGCATTCCCGCTTTAAAACGAGCAGTCGTAAATATTTCAAATAATTTGCGCTCATGCGGTCCCTGATAAGCAAACAATGTCACGTCATAAATGATACGAAACCAGTAGGAATCACAGCAACGGCGATCAGACGGCGATGATTAGCTTCTCTTCCATTTTCTCGGAACTAATGTTTTGGTAGGAACGAAAGTTTACATTTTGTATTTCTCCGGAATCAGCCAGCGTGAAGGACGTCTATATTCTGATTGGTTGCTGGCGTTTGCCGCTGCTTGCCGCTGAACCGCGTCACAGCTCATTACCATAAAGTTGAGCTTCTTTCAACTTTCTGATTGACGCTCAAAACGCCCAAAACGCGACGCCGAGGAATTTGACGCTCCTTGCAGCTGAGAGAAGCCAGCTTCCATTGAAAATGAATGACTTCCGGCCGCTTTGGAAGCTCAAGCCGGCGGCGGTGTGAACGTACAGTAAGAAGACAGAGAAGTGTGCGAGACATACGAGAGGTCCAGCAGATCCAGCAGTTTATTTGTGTGTGTGTGTGTGCGTGTGTGTGTGTGTGTGAGAGCAAGTCAGTGTGTGTATGTGTGCATGCGTGATCGTGAGTGAATCCCCGCCCCGTTGAGTGTGTGTGTGTGTGTGTGTGTGTGAGTGAGAGCAAGTCAGTGTGTGTATGTGTGCATGCGCGATCGTGAGTGAATCCCCGCCCCGTTGAGTGTGTGTGTGTGTGTGTGTGTGTGTGTGTGTGTGTGAGTGAGAGCAAGTCAGTGTGTGTATGTGTGCATGCGCGATCGTGAGTGAATCCCGCCCGTTGAGGTGTGTGTGTGTGTGTGTGTGAGTGAGAGCAAGTCAGTGTGTGTATGTGTGCATGCGCGATCGTGAGTGAATCCCCGCCCCTGTTGAGTGTGTGTGTGTTGTGTGTGTGTGTGTGAGTGTGTGTGAGTGAGTGAGAGCAAGTCAGTGTGTGTATGTGTGCATGCGCGATCGCTGAGTGAATCCCCGCCCGTTCGAGTGTGTGTGTGTGTGTGTGTGTGTGTGTGTGAGTGAGTGAGAGCAAGTCAGTGTGTGTATGTGTGCATGCGCGATCGCGAGTGAATCCCGCCCGTTGAGTGTGTGTGTGTGTGTGTGTGAGTGAGAGCAAGTCAGTGTGTGTATGTCTGCATGCGCGAATCGTGAGTGAATCCCGCCCCGTTGAGTGTGTGTGTGTGTGTGTGTGTGCGTCTCGAGTGAGTGAGCCTGCCACGAAGCTCAATGCAACTACAAATTTTCATTTTTTTGCAAGTTTCAACGAAGCTTAGTCCCATTGTCCACATATGGGGACATCAACTTTAGCAGCTTGGTAAATCTTTATTTTTACAAAAGTTTGTCAAATGTGCATGCCGTTTTAATCATACAACACTATTATGCATAACTTAACAAGAATCAACAATGAAATGTTATTAGATTGTTTACCTTGTGGAGGTTTTGGTCTGGAGTGGCTGCGTGACATGTGACCTGTTTTCTCTGCCATCTTTAATAAATTATTTATGTTAATTTGTTTCTCTTCTGACGCCACCAGATGGCAGTATAAGTGTCCTCGTTTATGAAAAACATGTTCCAGTCACACAGAATTAAGTATTATGCTGCACACAACCAAAAATGTGATGTCCCCGTATGTGCACACAGGGTCTCAGGAGGTTAAGACGGTGTCCCGTTATGCAATGTTTTCTCAGTCAAATCATACAATTTCCTATTGATTCAATAGAAAGCGTGAGCTCACTAGGGAATCACAATATGGCGGCGCGGTGGCTTCACTGTTTATGATGTCATGAGCTAGATCAGTGGTGGTTGCGCTGTGTCACGTGACAAGCAAGGACGTGTCACCATGGAAACATGACCACTGTCAAGGCTTGTTGGACTTCATGCAGCTCTGCGCATACCGATCGGTGGCTGACTTGAAGCAGTGCACGCCGGTTAGAAATTTTGTCCGAACTTGATGCAGCGCTGACTCCACGTGACTGTGACATATGCCATCAAAGTACCGCGAGAGCCAGATTCGAGAGTAGCCGGAGGACTCAGCCTGCGCAGCTTCTCAAGAGCGGCTGCACGAGTTCTGATGATGTCACAGCTGTTCCACGATTCGCCGGATTCACCGCATGACAACGATCACGTGCGTTTCGTGTTTATTCTCACACATTTAGCTCCACTAAAGCTCACAAATCATTTTTTTATAACAGTAAACAGTCTTTTCATGTAGTCGCAATGTTATATTGTGTAATGTTTATCATGATTATAAAATAAAACTGAATTAAACAGACGTTGACTGCATGTCATTGAAATATAGGCTTATTTTGAACTTTATTCTAGTTCAAACTGATGCTGTATGAAGCAGTAAAGGTTTGAATGAAAATGTGTTTATTTGGCAAATGTTGCATTTATTTCACTTAAGCTGTGGTAAAGCATGATGCAAACACCACGTGAGCGTCACTACAGGAACCAGAAAGTGTCCGACTTCACGTCTCCGTTTGCAGCTCCTCCCCGCCGAACAAGCCTTCAGGCTGCCGCTGTCGTCATCACACTGCTATGACGTATGGTTCTGCGGTTAGACCTAATAGCCTCTATGCACGAACCCTGATGACGTATGTCCAAAAGAATCTCAGTCAGCGTCTCTACTTCCGGAAGCGCGTTCTGCAGGCCAAGTGTATAGAGGCAAAACTTTAATAAAATCCGTTTTCTCAGAAACGGAGACAACGATTTTAGAAACGCTGATTCAGCTAGTCGAATTTCGTACAATATGAGAGAATACTAACCCTCAAAGTTGTTGATGTAGCTCCAAATATATAATTTAAATAACTTATTTTTTTCACTCTTGTGTGACAGCTAACTGCCTCACAGTGTTGTTAACATCATTCACGTTAACCACAGGACGTTTTTATAAACAGCAAGTGTAATTTGACACTATCTACACCTAACGCTAAACCGGCTTCTGACCATAGACTGACGCAGCACCGGGTGTAACTGGGCGTGCTGAGACAAACCCCAAAGCGATCGTGCATAGAGGCTATACGTGGTTCGCTTTCGGCGGTCATGTTTCCATGGTGACGCGTCATTGCTTGTCACGTGACGCACCGCAACCACACAGCGCTCTCATGTGCTCAGCTCCCACTCGCTCCCACGTGATTTCAACCGATATGCAGTTGGCTAATGGTGCGTTCCATTATGCCCAACGGACTCGACTCGGACCTCGGATATGACGTCACGTCCACACTTCAAACGTTCTATTTGTTTTGTGCGTCCGAGTCGGGAGAACAAAATGGACGCCACCCGGAAAGCAGTTGGTGATCTAGCACTGGCCGAGACCAGGCGCTCCAAAATAAGCTCAGTGCATCACCTACAGAACATCGAAGGAAGAACTCCAGGAAGAGGCCATAAGAACTGGAGAAGGTATGCTTATATTTCAGTATGTTTGGTAAAGTTTGAGCGACGTTATAGTAGATAATTTTAGCTAGCGCGCCAGCAGGGAATTATGAGAGGCCGTATGAAATCGAAACCCATCTGAAACACTTGCGATACTCACTGAAACTCTGCGATACACATTTTATATAAATATGTAGCTTATCGTGCTTTTATCATACTTCTACGTTCAAAAGCGCTGAAGCAAATAGTAGCAGGACATTAACGCTTACTGTGAAAAAAACATTAACGTGACTTAATGAGACATTATTAAAAATTAAAAGATCGAATTCTGTACACACCTTATTAAATAAAGTACATAAAAGCAGATGAGCCCAGAATATGAACGCACCGCATGAATTACACGTTATGTAGTGTTTTCCTAAAATTAAGCCCTTGATTCAGGGAACAGGGAAATATTTTACCACTCCAAACGACATTTTCATTTAAGAAAAATATCATTTTAGTTATTAAATGCAGTTTTATTTTAATTTTTATTTCAAAAGCATTTCTAAATTGAGTTCATATTTCCAACAAACGAAACTCAGAGCCATTCCCCCGTCTATACGTGGTGATAGGCTAAAAATTATTAAGTTAATAAATAAAAATATTATAAAGCACATATTAATAATAATATGAACAAATACAACACAGCCTATTACAGATAAATGCCCAATGCCGGTTTTAGTTTTGAATTAGTTAGGCTTTAAAATAAATATTGTTTGTTGACTAATTAATGCCAGAATAATATGTTTATATTTTATAGGCTACTTAGCCTATATTTTTAAGTTTTGTTGAGCACTGAATGCAAATTTCAATGTGTATCGCAAGTGTTTCACATGTCTGTGCAAGTCTAATTTGAACGTCCAAGTGTTTCAAGGGGTTTCCGTCTCAAATGGCCTCCAGTGCCGATGTCGCTAAAGGTGATATTGAACTCCTTGCAGTGTTGCTCTTTTACATAACGCTCTATGTTGACAAACATAGCTCCACTTAAAAGCTAAATGTAATGTGCATGTTTTTTGACAACTTGTGCAAGATGCAAAACTGTCGAACACAGCGAAAAGTAGCAACTTAGACGCACTGTTACATGAGTTAAAATACATATATTAATCGGCATTAAAAAAAAATAATAACTTTTTTGCCTTTTCTCATTCACGTCAGGGCTGTGTGGGGACTATCGTATCGTCTGCTCGGGGACAGTGCCTATGTTGGTCAAGTGATAATGCAAATGTAAACGTCACATTAATTTTTTTATTTTATTGTTTAAACCTTGGTAAAAGGTATTATTTGAGAATTTCTAAAAAACATTCAAATCCACATCTTAAGACTAAGAGAACTCACAAGCCTCTCCATAGAGACCTATACAGGCATCTAGTGGTAAACCCATGCAATAACATGTTTTATTTAATTTTCTATCAGCAGATGGTGATGATCTGACTAAAAAAAATTATTTAAAAGACATAGCTTTTACATTAATCTGAAATACTGCAATAATTGCTTAACTTAATGCTTTATTGTGCTTCACTGGCCAGTTATTTTGTAGCTGAAAAGACTGGTAACATTCAAACATGACAAGGCTTGGTTAATATTAAAACAATATTTTATTAATATGACAACACAGGATAACACTGAAAAATATATAATATATATAATAATAATAAAATAATATTGATATTCAATTAAATTACACTGGATAAAAATAATATAAAAAATTATCATTTAAATAAATTATTAAAATTAATTCAATTAAAAATAAAATGTATAACGGCATGTAAACAATTCACACGTCTTCCACACGTTTCAAAGTTTGTTTGACGCATTTTGAGCTAATCATTTTAGAGAAATCGTGAAAAAACTGCCGCGAGACGCAGTGTCCGGATTACCATGAGGAACGGTTTTCCGGACGGCTTCAAATTTCTCACTCACTGTGTTTCGGACAGTCATTTCTAATATAAAACGCATACATTTTAACAACTATAAGTTGGTAAAGTAATCATATTAATCTTCATAACTTTGTTGTATAAGCGTTCTACACACTCTTTTAATCGACAATTGCTCATTTGAAAGTGTTTATAAAATTCGAAAAAAGGTCAAGTGTCCGGAATACCGTGATGTCCGGAATACAGTGAGTCTACGTTACACTGGGTAAGTAAGTTACTGAGGCCTCCTTCAGGAACAACCGCTTGCAAATCCACATAATTCATTTATGTTTTTGAACGATTACGTAATTAAAATGATGAGCATAATTGCATCAGATCACGTTTTACAGACAGAAAACGTGAATTAATGTGAATTATAATTAAATATTAATATTTCAATTAGGTCTACCATATGTTTACTCCGACGGTATCCCTGTGAATTAATTTGTGATCAGAAGATTTGCTCTTCCAGCGAGTTAATCATGTGATCATTTCTCGTACAGAAATACTTTCAGAGTCGGGTGAGGAAATTTCTGGCCGTGAAGATAAGGGCGATTCCATGCAGATGTCAACCTTGCCATGAAAAAGAAAGTTATTATCAAAACCCTTTCTAAGTTGTCCATTTGGGTCTGTATTTTATTGTATTGATGTGCTGTCATTTAAATTTTAATGACATTTCTGTGTATATTCACCTCACATAAGATGTGCACATATTCTAAAATTGCTTTTTCAAACGAACATTTTTCATGCTTTAAAAAGAGGGATCAAAGACTCTTTTTTCAAAGACTCGCACTTCTGTCTTTTTTCTCAGAATTGCAACTTTATATCACGCAATTTCTGACTTTATATCTCGCAATTCCTGACTTTATATCTCACAATTCTCGACTGTATATCATGCAATTCTGACTTTATATCTCGCAATTCTCTGATTTTGTATCACGCAATTCTGACTTTATATCTCACAATTGTGACTTTATAACACGCAATTGCGACTTTATAACTCGCTAATTCTGACTTTATAACTCACAATTCTGACTTAATATCTCACAATTCGGACTTTATATCTCGCAATTGCGACTTTATATCCAGCAATTCTGACTTTTTATCTCGCAATTCTGAGAAATAAAGTCAGAATTGCGAGATATAAACTCGCAATTCTGAGAAAAAAGTCAGAATTGTTCAGATAAAAAGTCACAATTATTTATTTTTATTTTTTTATTCAGTGGCAGAAACAAGCTTCCATAATATGCAATATAATGTGGACAACATTGAATAAATTTATTTTCGTCAGGTTAGATAATGATAATTAATCACTCAAACCTGTTTATCTAAACCTCTCTCACACAGCCGCGGGACCAGCGCGGGACCGCGCGCCCTTCGTGTCTGTAGTTTTTTAACACTTTTTACTCGTGTTTGTAGTTCTAACCGAATCCTCGTCCAACCGCGCAATGGTTTGTGGGCAATATCAGCCGTTAGAGTGTGCACCGATCTACACTTCGGATTCTGACCGGATATAGTAGACCATTCGGGTATCTTTGAAACACTAATTTCAACATACTACGGTTTGGGACGTACTAATTCTATTTTTTGAATACTATTTAGGACGGATAGTATGCGAATTGAGACGCAGCTAATGTTTGAGTTACAGTGCATTGAATCAGTGCGATCAAAAGCGGAGCTAGTGTGAGAGTGATCCATTTCATCAGAGCCTCTCGCGATCGCTGCGAAAATATTGTGGTGGAGACTTTGTTTATTATCACTGGGTATGTTAGACGAGGTCGAAGTGATGAGGGGCAACGTGAAGGCAGGGTGGGGAGTAAGTGTGCATACTTTGCGCGCACGCGAGGCAGATCTGGTCGCGCTCACGCTGCTCGTATCATCACTGATGATCTGCGCTTTGCCGTAACGAGTCATCTTTTGAACTAAACAGGTCTTGTCTACTTGTGTTGTGTGTCATATGAATAATACATGCCCCATACATGGAATCAGAGTGCCTACTGTATGTAGTAAATGGAAAATCTCCACAGCAAAAGGCCAACCACTACGAATGCATGCGGTTTGTTCTACCATTTATTAGTAAGTCAGTGGTGCGTTGCGCGTTCATTCAGATGCTATTTTAAGCGCGCATGCTTGTTCAAGCTGAACAACTCAACACCATCACATCAAATTAAGATGGACAATTGTTATCTTTCAAAATTGTATAGTAATCCATAAGAATATACAATGTACTTATTTCATTGCTGCCATAGATGGTCTCCTCTCCTACACTACACGAGGAGCAGAGGCCGCTATGAGCAAAACACCTCAACGCCGGCACAGATCTGTATAGTTCTCATTGTTTCGGGGTTGAAAACTTGTGACAGGGTCGAGTTTTTCTCTTCATTTATGAATAATTTTAAATATGAAAAATATATACAATTAAAGGCGATGTCTATCTTCAAACCTGTCAGTCTTCAACAGCGGCACACTATTCTATGTTGAGATTTTTCTCTTCATTTATGAACAATTTGAATAAAAAAACTTAAAATAGTCATGGTTTCAGTAAAGATATACTTTACAAAATCATGACAACTCATAATGTTGTGTGTGTAATGATGTAATTGTGTCCACTTGTTGTGTCAGGAATGGCAGCCACATCGACAGCACAAAGACAGTGTTGCACACTGTTGATCCAGAAAGAAGAGCACAATATGAGGGAGAGAAAAAGAAAGAGTAAATTGAAGGCCATATCTCCCCACAGCAAAATCCCCAGTGTTAAATTAACACTGAGAGTGTGAATTATATAAACTCTGAGCAGAGTGTTAAATGAACACTGAAGCGGTGTTAAAGTTAATGAGATAATTAAGTGTATAATTGAGTGATGATTGAGCATTATTGAAGACACCTGATGATAATAAGCAGAATCTCTGAAGAAGAAAACCGGAAATTTTAAGTCACCATTATGGAGATCAGTGTTTGCTTTAGTTGGGCTTCATCATTAACTTTAGACTTTGTTTGGCTGCTGTACATGAGTTATGACAGCCAGATGAACAAATAGAAAAGATGATCTGATGATGGTGATGATTGTGTTTTACCAGAATCATTAATTCACAATCATTTGACCTGATTCTAATTTCTGAGTTAGGTTTGCTTAATTTTGATTATTTTATTAATTATAGGAGCAGTGACCTTGTGCAGCATAATATTCTCAACATCGGCAATGTATTCAAAATAATTTCTTAAAAGCTTTTCTTATACAATTTTTTTCTTCTCTACAATTTTAAGACACACAGACATCAATAATTAGCCTGTTTATCTCGACAATGGTAACATTTATAAAGAATTTTGCAGTGCATTTTGGGTGCCACCAATCAAAACTCATTCATGGTTCCCATCATGCATTGCTGCATGAATAAATAATGAGCTTATGTTTTGTCACCATCACTGAGGTCAGTATGTTAATTCTTGATGTCTGTGTGTGCCTACATAAAATATTTTTTATATTTTTAAAATTTAAAAAAAAATTGTTTTTCATTGAAAAGGCTAAAAACGTCATGTCCTAAAATGACCATGCTGCTAAAATCCTTAAGGTAAATTTAAATCAGAATTTATGCTCTTGATGAGTTCAGTGATTCAGATCAATTAATGATTGTGTTGAAACACAACCAACGCCATCAGATCACCTTTTCTATTTGTTCATCTGGCTGTTATAATTCACAGACAGCAGCCAAACAAAATCTAAGTTAATAATTTAAGGGTCAAGAGCCCAAGTAAAGCAAACACTGATCACCATAATGGTGACTTAAAATTTCAGGTTTTCTCCTTCAGAGATTCTGCTTGTTAACATCAGGTGTCTTCAATAATGCTCAATCATCACTCAATTATTCACTTAATTATATCATTAACTTTAACACTGCTTCAGGCCCTGTTTACACGAGAACGCTCGCAGGTGAAAACGTAGAAATATTTTATCGGATGTGCCTTTCGTTTACACGGCGACGGCGTTTTTGAGGCTTAAAAACGCAAAAAAGTGAAACCACCCTCCAGAGTGGAAATCTTAAAAACGATCCACCGTTGCGTTCCCGTGTAAACGGTAAAAACCAGGTAAAAACGCAAAAGTCTGCTTGACAGTGAAGGTTGTACGCAGGCGCGGGACTTGGTGTTGCTGTAGTATGCACTCATAGCCAGCTGAAATGCATACTACATTGAATTTGTCAGACATTTGCGTACACCATTTGCACGGAATTTCCCACACAAAACGCTCGTCTAAACGCAGAATAAAAAATGATGACGCAACGCCACTTTTGCGTTTTCTCTTCAGAATTGTTTCCATGTAAACATAGCCTCAGTGTTCATTTAACACTCTGCTCAGAGTTTATATAATTCTTTTGTATAATTTTGCTGTGTGTCACAGTCTTCAACACCGGCACACTATTCTCAACCTCGTCACATTCATATTGGGGGAAAAATGGGGAGGAGGATTCGAAAATGTAGGCTTTTCTTGCTGTTATTCGCTAGTATTTAAAAAAAAAAAAAACAACTACAAAAAATGTTGAAAATATCAGCGAATCCCAGGAATGCCCCAATTACAAATAACCAAGGTTTCGCAAAACTAGCAATAGTTTAAACCCGGTATATGTAGTAAACCTGTGGTTATACAAAAACAATCCAATAAAAAAACGCGGTGACTACATTTTTATTGAAATAATACTGTTACTGTGGTAAAACCATGGTAAGTGTTGTGTTATGGTGTTGTGTTATGGTGCTTTAACTACAACTAGTACACAGTAAAACATTTATACTGTGGTAAAACCATGGTAAGTGTTGTGTTATGGTGCTTTAACTACAAGTAGTACACAGTAAAAACAGTTATACTGTGGTAAAACCATGGTAAGTGTTGTGTTATGGTGCTTTAATTACAACTAGTACACAGTAAAAACAGTTATACTGTGGTAAAACCATGGTAAGTGTTGTGTTATGGTGCTTTAATTACAACTAGTACACAGTAAAAACAGTTATACTGTGGTAAAACCATGGTAAGTGTTGTGTTATGGTGCTTTAACTACAACTAGTACACAGTAAAAACATTTATACTGTGGTAAAACCATGGTAAGTGTTGTGTTATTGTGCTTAACTACAACTAGTACACAGTAAAAACAGTTATACTGTGGTAAAACCATGGTAAGTGTTGTGTTATGGTGCTTTAATTACAACTAGTACACAGTAAAAACAGTTATACTGTGGTAAAACCATGGTAAGTGTTGTGTTATTGTGCTTAACTACAACTCAGTACACAGTAAAAACAGTTATACTGTGGTAAAACCATGGTAAGTGTTGTGTTATTGTGCTTAACTACAACTAGTACACAGTAAAAAGTTATACTGTGGTAAAACCATGGTAAGTGTTGTGTTATGGTGCTTTAACTACAACTAGTACACAGTAAAAACAGTTATACTGTGGTAAAACCATGGTAAGTGTTGTGTTATTGTGCTTAACTACAACTAGTAAACAGTAAAAACATTTATACTGTGGTAAAACCATGGTAAGTGTTGTGTTATGGTGCTTTAACTACAACTAGTACACAGTAAAAACATTTATACTGTGGTAAAACCATGGTAAGTGTTGTGTTATGGTGCTTTAACTACAAGTAGTACACAGTAAAAGCAGTTATACTGTGGTAAAACCATGGTAAGTGTTGTGTTATTGTGCTTAACTACAACTAAGTACACAGTAAAAACAGTTATACTGTGGAAAAACCATGGTAAGTGTTGTGTTATGGTGCTTTAACTACAACTAGTACACAGTAAAAACAGTTATACTGTGGTGAAACCATGGTAAGTGTTGTGTTATTGTGCTTAACTACAACTAGTACACAGTAAAAACATTTATACTGTGGTAAAACCATGGTAAGTGTTGTGTTATGGTGCTTTAACTACAATTAGTACACAGTAAAAACAGTTACACTGTGGTAAAACGATGGTAAGTGTTGTGTTATGGTGCTTTAACTACAACTTTTGTTTTACTGTGTACTAGTTGTAGTTAAAGCACCATAACACAACATTTACCATGGTTTTACTGTGTAACAGGCCAATCTCGAATCAGCCTTTTCTGTCAGAGATACTGAAAAAAACAGTATCCTCACAACTGTGTTCCTTTCTTGAAAGAAATGATATCTGCGAGCTTTGCTTGTTTAGTTGGGGGCATTTAATATTCAACTATATTATTGATCTGCCTTACTTAAGGTGGACATTGACGCAATTTTCTTCTAGAAACAAACTTTGTTGTATTATTTTCATGTTATCACTGTGAAGCTGCTTTGATACAATCTGTATTATAAAAAGCGTGATATAGATAAATGTGACTTGACTCGTTTTATATTAGAGGTGGTTTGTGGCATTATTCATAATGAATTAATGCTGATGGGAAAATGGGACATTTGCAATCATACTGTAACTCTTAGTAACAAGCTTTCAGGAATAAAGCTTTTAAAAATTGAGAAACAAATCACCCACTTCCACTCAATAGGGAAGTGTTTTCTAATGGCAGAAACCAAATCAATTATGATCCTCAGTAGAAGAGCTTCAGGTTAAATCCTTCATGACTGACACTAAACAATGCACAAACTGTATTTATAATTTAAGCTTTTATAATCTTCTAAATTATCATATGTGAAATAAATGCATCACATCTCTTTTGTGTTCACTATTAACACGTGGATGAAGGTGTTCATTACTGTCATTATTACCATTGAGCTAAGATGCTGTTTGATTGTTCTAGTCTACCATACAGTGAAAAAGTCTAGTGTTCACAATATCTGAACATGAAGTAGCTTTTCACCAATATTAAAGGTGCCATAGAATGGAAAACTGTGTTTATCTTGCTATAGTTGAATAACCGTCGGATGACGATGAATGGGGTTTCGCTTAGAAAGCTTATCGACTTTGAGTATACAGAACGAGCCAATGGCAAAGAAATGCCATGGGTCTGCAGAAGATGCATAGCGTATCTCCGCCTTACCTCGTGGGTATAAAAGGACAACGCCGGCAATATGCAGCTATGTTTCCTTGATGAGGATCCAAGACTGAGCTCATTCGATCCCGCGGTACAGCGGAAAGTAGCAGGAAGACTCCGAGTTCCATCGGATGACGACGAATGGGGTTACCAGTCTAATCACGCCACCTTCTCGGCTGTCTTCCAGTGCCCTGCGTAAATCTTAGATCCCTGTCGTGAGACTGGCACGGACAAAGGACTCCTATTTAGCACAGGATTTAGCAGCACTTAGAGAATACCCATATGACCCGGAGGGATGCATATGGCTAACACTGGGGTGTCCAGCCGCAGGTGGAAAATTTCAACCCCAGGGGTGACAAGGTGGCTTGCCAAGGGAAAGACATGCTCAGAGAGGCTTACAGTGGAAATACACATGTGGGGGTCGCTCAGGGGAGGGACCATGCACATGGGAGGCACCTAGCCAACGCATAGGCAATAGACACTATAGTGCTGACATCAGGAGTGCTGGAGGAACTCAGGGATTTCGGGGAAGCTCACCTGAGGAGAATATGGCAGGTATCCAGTCCATGGAGTGGAATGGCAAGCAAGCGAAGACATCTGAGCAGATACAGTACTAGCTGGTTGAAGTACATGAGAGGATACAGGCTCCACTCGGAGATTGTAAAATCTGGCGATTGTGTTAAGTGTCACCGAGCCTGCAGCTCTGCAGATGTCAGTTAGCGAGGTGCCATGCACTAGAGCCCAAGAGGACACCACACTCCAGGTAAAGTGGGCAGTCACACCAAAGGGGCACGGTCGACCTTGCTGCTGGAATTCAGTGAGACAACCTCTGCTTGGAGAGAGCCTTTTCCTTCAGCTTCCCACCATAACAGACAAAGAGCTGGTCTGAGGTCCTGAAACACTGTGTTCTGTCTACATAGGTGCGGAGAGCACGTACTGGACTGAGCAGTGCCATGGCTGGGTCTGCCTCCTCCAGGGGCAGCGCTTACAGGTTCACCACCTGGTACCAGAAGGGAGTGGTAGGAACCTTGGGCACATATCCAGGCTGGGGGCTCAGGATCACGTGAAAGTAACCCGGCCCGAATTCCAGGCACGCTTCGATCGACGGAGAATGTGTGCAGGTCCCTTACCTGATGGAGGCCAATGCTCCACTGATTGCAAAGGCTCAAAGGGATCACTCTGCAGGGCATTTAGAACCACTGAGAGGTCCCAAGAGGGAATGAGAGGAGGGCAAGGAGGATTCAGTCTCCTTGCTCCTCTCAGGAACCTGATGATCAGGTCGTTCTTCCCTCCGGACTTACCTTCCTCTGTATCATGGTGTGCGGCAATAGTGGCAATTTATACTTTGACGGTGGAGGGGAGAAAGCCTTCGTTCCATCCCATCTTGAAGGAAGGAAAGCATGACACTGATTGAACATCTCCGGGGGTCTCTCTGCGAGAAAAGCAGGAGTTGACGAAGAGGTTCCATTTCAATGCGTAGGCGTGTCTCATGGACAACGCTCTAGCAGAAGTGATGAGAAAATAGATGAAAAGTTGCCTTAAGATTTTGTCTTTATATAGCCCTTACCACACAGGCGTAATTTACGGGGGGACGGGTGGGACATGTCCCCACCACTTTTTGCCAGGGTCGATATTTGTCCCCACCACATTTGAAACATCTTGCGAGCACGGATGTACCAATACAAATAAAACATCTCCAGTTTACTAGCAGCATTCGTTTCATTCGTTTGTTTAATAAGAGGTGATCTTGCGCTGAAATGTGTTGACTTCACTCGGACGCGAGCTTCAATCCATTGTGGAGATTCTATTCGTTCCGGTGAAATCACAAATCAAACGTGTCCCCGTTTCAACCACTTATAAACATTATCGGTTTTAATGAGGGAAAAAAATTTATGAGTGCGGCTTAGAACCCAGAACCGGCCAGAATCTTACTAGAACTTACCAGAATCTTGGCAAAGATTCTGCCACTGGACCATTACAGTACATATGTAACACAGGCGGATCTATGTATTTACTCATGTAAAAATTCACGATACTAACAACATATAATAAATCTCACTGTATGACCAATTAAACGCAAAGAACCATCACATTTTTGGTTGGACATCATCACATCTTTGTGTACATTTTTTTTTATTTACACAAGTAAGCTACAGGACATGGTCTTTCAAAACATGACCTGCACGAAAGAGAAAAAGAATGAATGCGTCATTATTGTACCCAGCACTTTTGAAAATGCCCTTCCGAATACGCCTCTGTCCCTAGCACATTTCAAACCAAACTGACAGCTCATGCCTTTCTGTATCATCATAATTTGATAAAAAAAAATCTTAGTATTATATCACTGTTATTGGCTATTCACATTCTCCTCTGTATAACACTTGTGCTTTTGTAAATGGTTTTATATTGTGTAGTGTGGTTTGCTGATTGCTGACGCGGTTGCATGTGCATTAACTGTTAATGATGTTTAATGCGTCTTTGTTTGGTATTTCTGGAGTTAACTCAGACTATAAAAGATAAAAGATTGCAGAGCAGCTCATAAACACCATCATCTCCTGATGAGCAGCGTCTTCAGTACTGATACCCGGTAAGATCATGTCGTTGAATTATTGTGTCCTTGTGTTTCAGCCTTTGCTCAAATGTTAGCACATGTTGTTCAGCTCTCTAGTCTGCTTGATTATGTGGAGACTAAAGAAATTAAGGTGGAGTTGTTTAAAGCAGGTTTGAAAGTTTTCTTTAAGTTTCTGCTGGATCCAGTTTCCATTTCAGGCTCTTGAGATTCATTTGATGATGATCATAAACTGTGTTCCCAGGTGAAGAGGAAATGCATTTAAATTGGGCTTTTTTGGACATACTTAAAGGGATACTCCACTTTTTTGGAAATAGGCTCATTTTACAACTCCCTCAGGGTTAAACATTTGGGTTTTACCGTTTTCGAATCTATTCAGCTGATTTTCTGATATTTAGAATATTATCAGTAACCAGAGAGTTTCTGGTCTCATTGACTTCCATAGTAGGAAAAAATATACTTTATAGTAGGCCACAATGTTATGGCTACCCATCAAAGTAGACACAACTCACACACTAAATCCCTACATCTGATTTTCGCTAGAGCTGTCCAAGTGTAATCGAGCTTCACTCATATTTTTTAAAGAATTATATTTTCACACACAGTTCACAAACAAAAAAGTCAACTCACCTGTTCAGAAGAAAGAGTGCAACCTCTGCGTCCGATTTAAAAATGTTCAATTCTTTGAGTTCTCTCCACCATTCAAAAGCCTTCCCGATTATTATTAGTTTCTTCAACGAAAAACGACGGTATTCCCTCACCCTAATCCTCCTTCTCTTCTCGGGGATTGCCTCTTCCATGTTAAATGTACTGGGCCGTTGATAGCAGATAGACGCTGGCTTATTCTTCAGCTTCGACTTGCGTGCAGGCGTCATGAACAGCGCAAAAACAAACAACACCCCCCTCTGTCGGGATCAGAACACTGTTTATTTTGATTTTGAGTGGTGGTTGTTCCCATTTGTTTTTGTGTGCAGATCTCAGAGCCTAGGCTGCCTAGAGACGCGTTTTTGCGGGCAGCTAGCGGATCATTAGGAAAGATTATTAGATGAATGTGATCATTTTTGTTTGGGCCAGAAATCGCTGATACAACCTTTAAAAAACTGGGTTTGTTGTTTAATAGCAGAGCGTTAGTTCTTTCTTTTGATATACATGTTCAGATATTCATACAAATATATTAAACAAAATATTCCATGGGCCATGAAACTTTTGTGAAAATGATCAAAAACGCTGGCTTTTATTTTGTATGTTTTAAAAACACTTGCGGGGAAAGAGTTATAAACGCCAAGTGAACTTTAAAAATGAAAGCGTCAGATATAAAGTTGAGTTTATTTGTTAGTGGATTGTGTATTTTATGGTAATAACAATTTCACACGTTGTATTGAATAGTGTGTGTGTAATCTCAGGCATTTCCTCCATTAGATCAACAAGCTTTAAGATATGTGTTTCTCCAGTGTGTGCAGTGAATGAAGAGCTCTTTAAACACGGCAGTGGAAACTTGTGAAACATCTGTCAGTCTGTGTGTTATTCCACAAACTTCTGCTTTTACCTGCAGACCAAACACACACTCCTGTCAGTAACGTAAGTTCTTCAAGATTTATTCCTTCGTTTAATAAACCATTGTACACTTGCAGCTGTGCTGGACTGAATATTCAGAACAACAGCATTCTTGCTTCTGTGATATTGTTCAAATGGAGGATTTACAAACTTTAATCTGACATTTCACGTATTTCAAGCTCTCTAACATTACACACACTCCTCTAAAGAACATGTGAAGCAAACTGAGCAAACTTTATTTCAACAATCACACAGAAAACACGTCACGTCATATATTTATCTCTAATGTTTTTAATAAAGAAAATAAATGATTACAATAGTAAATTAATGCATGTTTTTTAAACTAATGACTGGTTTGTTATTTAGTGCCTGTCAAGATTTCAGGAAACAATGGCAGAACTTGACGCCAGCATCAGCGGATCAAGTGGAGGAGATGATATCAGTGGATCAGGTGGAGGAATTTATGAAGATGAAAGGAGTCGATCAGTTGTGGGAATTTCTCACAGAAACTTTATTTTGCAGAACCAATAATAATCAGGACCACTGCCGCCATTGAAGATTCCAATCATGATCTTAACTCTGTTTGCGTTGTGTGCTCTTATCAAATCTCAGCGCTCCACTCCAGTTTTTGTTATTCATTTGATTCTATCAGATCTCATTCAGATCATTTGTAAATTATCATGGACAATCACATGGTCAGATAAACTGGAAATGGCATATTCTTATAGTTTGATTGTGGGTCTGTATTTTATGGCATGTGTTGCTCTTGAACGATATCTTCTGGTTTCTCATTCCTATCTGGTACAGATCTCATCATTCACTGAAAGTCTGCTGTGTTATTTCTGTGATCGTCTGGTTTGTTCCTCTAATCTTTAAAGACTTTAAGCCTATTCTCTGGTAAGCTCTCTGCCCACATCAATAGGCTGTTTAATCCCCTACCCGATAGTCATTCTGTGTTTTATCGGCACTTGTCGCGGTCTTTCAAGCGCAATATCTCTTACTTCTGTAAAGCGCAGAAAGATTTTGGGCAGTTTGTTCCTGGTGCTTCTGACTTACACTTTTCTCATTCTCCCCATTGTAATCCTGGGTTTTATTATACATTTATATGACGGTCGCAGTTCCAACAGCAATTTATTGATCCATATATTTTGGCATTTTTCGGAATATCTTCTGTTCCTGAACCCGCTGGCTGACTGTGTATTGTACATGTTCATCAGGCCTGATGTCGGAGGGTTAATGAAGTGTGTTCACTGCGGTTGTTGAACTGACACACATCAGGATTCGACACACACACGGGACGAACACTCTCGAGACAGTAGTGCAGCGTTTGCCTGCTGTGTTTCAGTGCTAAAGCCTGAGTCTCATTCACGGACCTGCACTTCAGTTTCAACATTTGCACATACATGAAGTCAATGCCATTCTGTTCACTCACACACCCTTCCTTTCTATGGCATTTAGCTTTATTAGAGACAACTCTTGATTCATCAAACTCTAAACTCAATTGCTCTGTTTGCGGCCCATAAAACACATGCGGTAAACAGAGTTTTATTAAAGATGTGTTGATGTAGTGTTGATGCTTCTGCTGGTGTTCTGGATCAGCAGGACTTTATCATGCGATAGAGAGGACGGGTGTATAAAGCACGAGTTTATTCTCACTTCATTCCCCCGATAGACTGACAGATCAACAACATCAAGTAGTTTCAGCTCGTGGTCTTGCTTGTGTTCCTAATGCATGTACATTATACTTGTTTTACCTAATAACCACTATTCACACTGTTACAAAGATAGTCCACTCAAAAACTGACATAATGTACATATGCTCTCATGTCCATCAAAAGATTAATAACTTTCTTTCTTCTGTGGAACATAAAAGACAATATTGTGAGATTTTTTGTTCATACATTAGAAGTCAGTGGACAGTTTCGGGTGAACTATCCCTAAAAACACTTGATTTAAAGTGCAGAAAGTATATCAGAAGAGATCTAAGTTTATATTAAATATTAACCAGAGCTTGCATGGAAATCAGAAGATAGTTATTTGTAATATTGTTGTGTCTTTATAGAAGTGTTTAATGTGTCACATATGGAGTCAGAGACTGTCCTGTATTCTCTCTCTTCTATCATTAATATAAATAAAGTATCTCTAAGTTCACCTGTGTGTGTTTTTGTCTTATTTGACTAATAACAGCTGAGATGAACTGAGAACTATAGAAGTGTGTGTGTGTGTGTGTGTGTTATCATTCACATCCAACCGGCCCCCAAGAATTAAAGGTTCCTGCATAAGGGAGTAAATGGAGTACGGGTTTTCGGTTTTCTGAATATGAAACAGACTCCAAACTTTAAAAAGACTCTCATAGAAAGGTGGAAAAACAGACAAGTCCATTTTTAAAGGGTTTAGTGTCACGGAATGGGTAATTCAGGATGCGAGGACTCAAATGCAGAAAATGGGTAATTTATTAAACCAACAAATAAACACAAACTAGAAACACAAACTCCCTCGAGGGGAAAATGAGAACCCTGCTTGATAAGGAATGGGCCAAAGCAATCCATGCCGGTATATGTAAACGGAGGCAATGGAACCACCCTCTCTTTGGGAAAATCAGCCATTCTCTGTCCTTCAACAGATCTCCTGTGCTTTCTACAAACAATACAACTCCTAATCAAGGATGTCACAGTTGATCCCTGGTATCCAAAAGCCATTAGATCTTATCTCATTCACTGTAAATCCTTTCCCTTGGTGCGCAACTTTGTTGTGAAAGTGAGCAACAACCATTTTTGTGATCTGATGATCTCTTGGGATCATTATAGAATGTTTCACAGAGTCTGGAAAGGTTGATCCGGCAAAAGTCTACCTCCCACCTGAGTAAACCGTCTTTATCCATGAAAGGGTCAAGAGAGGATAACGCACTGTGAGACGAGAATACTTCTTCCACTCTTCATCCCCTCTCAGATCATCCTTGTGGAAACTAACTTGCTGACACTTGAGTATATGAAGTTCTGCCTTTTGCCGCTCAGACACAGTACTGAGATGGTTAGACTTGTCTTTGTTAACTCTATTTAAAAGATCGAGCTACAGCTCTGATAGCTTTCGACCAACAAGAAAACTTTAACAGAAGGTCTATCAAGCTCAGATTTTTTGTGCAATCAATATTCAAAAGTACAGCATGTCTTCACCTCTGGAGTTGGAGAATGTTCTTCCGATCACAGACATTTCTTGGTCCCACAAAAACTTCAGGCCAGTGAACCAGTTTGAGGTGAATAACTCATTTGCTGGCAAACCTCAATGTTTGGATAATGTCTGTTCATTCCTCAGTAAGTATGGAGGGATAACCTGTCCGGTTTATCGTTCTCTTCCTCTCCCTCGGCAGCACACATCTTAACCGTTTTCAGAGACGGCTGAGAGATCTCGCATGAGCATTTTTGCCTAGGAGCCGTCCTGTATTCACAAAGGACAGCCTTGCGATAGTCAAAACACAGCTTGATGTTGCCAAGGCTATTACTTGGATGTAATTGTTTCGAGTTACATTAGTATATTTAAGAAGCGTCTGTGATTTCCTATAGAAGCTAAATCACATGGAAACTGACCACCAGCAGTAATTACTAAATACATGTTGGACTATTTACTGGTAGCAGTATTTGGTAAACCATACTGATAACATTTCTCAGTTTCCAGAGGGGTATTCCAGAAAGCAGGTTATGTGAAACGTCAGTGAACCCTGAGATGAGGGAAACTTTTCCCTGAATGAGAGGTATCTTACACTCGGTGTCATTCACCATGGTACCTAACCTGCTCGCTGTCGGGTTTACTTGAAGAAACCCTGAGTCTGACGAAGCCTGTCCTTCCCTTTTCAACAGCATCATGTTGAAGCAGAAAAAAATTCACATAGTTTTACTCCAGGGTTAATTTAGATGAGCTTGCGCATTACCTGAGCCGAACATTACCACTTTTCTGCATATCTGTTGGAGGTAAAAGCTGCCACAATCTGTAATATCCACTGAACTTTTAACTTGTTTAATATGCAGAATATGAATAAAAAAGTTTTTTTCATTATTAATTTTAAAAGTGGAAGGATTATTCGTGGCATTATCAAAACGGAAATCAATCAGTAAAGACCTAAAAACCACAATCACATCATCATCACACCCTTGCTCTACTTTACTTTTTCTACTCATAGAAATCACCAATTATAGCTTGTCCAAAAAATACAATTCAGTAATTGAAACTTTATAGGTTGTTTCTGCACATATTTGAAACCAAAACAAAAGTTTCAGGATAAAAATTCTCATTGAACCGGTCACACATTTCTTGAATCAACAAAATGATGTCATGTGGTTTTATCATTTGCAGTCTGATGTAAGGAGGAGGAACTTCTCTGAAATGTTTGCATGTTTATCCACCTGAAGTGCAGGAGACACTCTAGAACCAGATGCGCAAGGACCTCTGAGGTCACAAGGTCATCTAGTTAAAAGGGTTAGTTTGTGATAAATCAAAGGTAGCAGTAAAGGGCCTTGTCTGTGGAAAACTACTGGAAAGCTCTGCAGGGAAAAGGACCTTGAAGAGCCATATAAAGATTGCCCATTTTGAATGGCAGCCTCCTACATAAGAAATATATAGCCTATTGTAAGGATCTTAATTGAATCATTATTATTAATATTATTATTATGTTAGTTTATCAGCTAATTATAACTAATTTACTTTTTTTTAACATGTGTTTTACAATGCAGAAAAGACATTTTCCAAGCGATGTCACACTGATGTGCACATTATTCCCTGCTGTAGGCTACCAATGGTATTCTTCATTCCAGCCGTCCAACACCAACACTTTAGCAGCTAATGTTACATGCTGTTGCTAAGTGCAACCCCCCTAGCTACACACAGTTTTTACGTGAACCATATCAACATTAGGCTACTAGTAAATTAATCTTTCAAAAATGAACTGAAATTATAAACAACGGTGGATTGTGTGACTTTTGTTTTGTACATTTTGGAAATCCATTACTCAACAGTCACCTCTGATAACATGATCACTCGAGATAAATCAATCAATCAATCGTTGTTCTGTTTGCAATGTAGTATCTATTGTGATGAGTGCTGATTTATGCCTGCAGGTGGCAGTAATGTGTTATATAAAATGAAGTGCATTTGCTAGAAGAAGGAGAGTGTTAATGGAGACATGCTGTGTGTAAGACATGTAATAAACACGCCAGTACTCGCTCTTCTTTGTATCTGTATTTGTTGTCTCTGGAACAATACATGGTACCAGGAAGTGGGATCAGAAAGGCTCAATGGATGCCATTAAACCACCGGGATCGTTGAAGTTGAGTGGAAATGTGGATGCACATTGGAGGACTTTCAAACAGCAGTTCGAGTTGTATGTTGTTGCTATCGGACAAAAAGCGGCTGTGGATGAAAGAAAGATTGCTCTGTTACTTACCATTGCTGGAGCGGATGCCGTGGAGGTCTATAACACCTTTAATTTTGATGAAGAGGCAGACAAGAAGAAATTGGATAAGGTAGGCTACTGGAAAAATTTGATGCTCATTGTTTGTCAAAGAAGAACGAGACATATGAACGATATGTATTCAGAACACGCGTGCAGCATGAAGGAGAGGCTTTTGATTACTTTCTAACAGATCTCAAGATAAAGGCAAAGACTTGTAATTTTAATGAATTGAGAGATTCAATGATTCGTGATCAGATTGTTTTTGGTATCTATGAGAAGAAACTGAGAGAAAGATTGTTACGAGAATCAGAACTCACCTTGGAGTATGCTGTTAAATTGTGCCAGTCCAGTGAAGTAGCGAGACAGCAAGTGAAGCAGTTTGATGGGGCTAATGCCGCTACTATGTCTTTTCTGAGTGCCGAAGTTGACGCCATTTCATTCAGAGGCAAGAGAAGAGGAAACTTAAGAAGTTTCAGAGAAAATGAAAATGAAACATTCTCATGCAAGCGCTGTGGGACCAAACATAAGTTCAGACAATGCCCAGCTTTTGGTAAAAGATGTTCCCAGTGTAATGGCTCCAACCATTTTGCAAAAATGTGTTTTTCAAAAGACATGAAGCGGGAAAATAAAGTGCATGTAGTGGAGGAGGCAGATGACAGTGATTTGAGTGACTCATTTTATGTGAACATGATTTCGGAAGAGAAAGTAAATCAGGATGCTGCAACATATGTATCAAGTGAGGATTCAGTCAAGTCTTCGATGTGGATCGTTCCTCTTGTGGCTAATGGGACCGTAGTGCCTTTTAAATTAGATACGGGTGCAAAAGTTAATTTAATTAACATCAGAGATGTGAAAGCATTGAAAGAAAAACCTCTAATTAAACAATCGTACCGTTCCCTCAAAGCCTATAATGGACAACCAATTGAAACACGAGGAGTGTGCAGATTAAAAGTACAAGTAAAAGGAAAGCTGAAAAGTTTGATGTTTGTTGTAGTTCCCAATGGCCATGAATCTCTGTTAGGAGATAAAGCGTGTGAAGACCTTCATTTGGTTAAGAGAGTATATCAAGTCAACAAGGAAACTGTAGTCTTACAGACTGTCTGTGACAATATAACTGACATTGTCAAACATTTTTCAGATGTTTTTGAAGGTCAAGGCACATTGCCTTTTTTACCTATAAAATACAACTGAAAGATGATGAAGCTTCTCCCGTTGTACATGCTCCTCTGCTGTCCCTGCACCACTGCGTGAACCCTTGAAACAGGAATTGGACCGCATGACCCAAACAGGAGTTATACAACGGATTGAACAACCTACAGATTGGGTGAATTCTATAACTTGTGTGAAGAAGCCCAATGGTGACTTAAGAGTGTGCTTAGATCCTAAAGACCTTAATGATAGCATCAAAAGAGAACATTACCAGATACCCACCCGAGAAGAGATCATTAGTGACATGTCAGGAGCTCAGTTTTTTAGCAAATTAGATGCATCTCAAGGATTCTGGCAGATTCGATTGGATGCTGAAAGTAGCAAGTATTGTACATTTAATACTCCCTTTGGGAGATATTGTTTTCTTCTGACTTCCTTTTGGAATCAAGTCAGCTCCTGAGATTTTTCATCGAGCTATGGAAACCCTTATTGAAGGTCTAGAGGGTGTTCGGGTCTATATTGATGATATTGTGGTGTGGGGGTCCACCCTTCAACAACATAATCAGCGACTTGTAAAAGTGATGGAAAGAGTTCGAGCACATGATTTAAAGCTCAATCAGAAAAAGTGTCAATTTGGAGTCACAGAGATAACCATCAGATATCATAAATGACTAGATACCCTATTGGCCGCTGGAAATGCGAGAAATCCGGCCGCCACCTCGAACCGGTTCGCATCCTAGTCCGTCTGCGTGGCAGCAGATCAGATGGCAGGGCACTGTGGAGCATTTTCCCGTTCTCAATCGTCGGACCATCTCAAAATAGGGCTTTTCACAAGTAAAGTCTTAACATTACCGTACTATTGGTTGTATTTTGTGAATAGAATATTACCAGAGAATCAAGAAGGAGCAAGGATATTTGCTATTACTGTACTGAAATCATTGTGAAATGCTGTTTACGGTATTCGTCGGTGTTTACCTTGGCATGGAGAGGTGGGGTAACCTACAAGAGCTTCTAGGTTATCAGATAAAGCATTCAACTGCTCTGTTGTATAGGTTATTTGTGTTTGCCCACATCAGGAAGCAACGTAATATACACGCATGATAGCGATGCGCAAATTCAGTTACCCCTCTCAACTTCTAGTTTTATTGATAACCTATATCTTATCACATGCGATTTGGCTATTGATATTACAGAAGTACTGTGGTATAATTACATTAACTTACTCCATCTACCCTTGTAAAGTTAATCCGAATAGGGCTTCTAGTCTCTTACATTTTCCCTTCCCACATTCACATACAATAATAATAGGCTTAATGTTGTTCGTACTCTAATTTAATTTTTTAGAAATTACTGATGCAAACACGTCTAAAAGCTTCTTCTCAGTTTTTATTACAGTTGGCTGCGTTCGGTGGATTCGGTGGCTGCGTTCTCTGTGTGTGAAAGTGTGTGTGTGTGTGTGGAGAGAGAGAGAGAGAGAGAGAGAGTGTGTGTGTGTGTGTGTTCGCGTGCATGTGTGCGCAATCATAAATTGTTTCTTCTCACTTATTAAAATATCTTACTTTACTTCTACTATCTGTTCCTGCTTCTTTATTATATTTATAGTGTGTGATTTATAAAATACATTATATCCTTCATCACACATTGTGTGTCTGGTCACTGTATATCTTATGTCAGAATATTATATTACTGTTAAACCTACTATGGATATTAAAATATACGTCTGAACCATTAGTGTCCTGTATCATAGCTACATGAATGACCTTTGCAGCAAAAAAACGTGTGAAAATCAGTTCAGTATTCAGTGATATATGATTAATTAATGCGCTGACAGCTCATTTCACCTGTCATTCAGATTACACTGAGTCGTAGCGGATGACTGGTTTAAGATGGCGGCTCTAATTCCTGCCCTGTGCCAATAGGCAGTAGCGGTTCAGAGGCGCGCTCACCTATATGATGTCTATGGAGATAACATTCTTAGGTGACAAGCTGTCTGCAAAAGGGGTGGAGCCACATCCAGCAAAAGTGCAAGCTCTCCTTGATATGCCTCCACCTACTGACAAGAAGGGAATTTCCTCGTGCCATGGGAATGGTGAACTTCCTAGGAAAATTTCTGCCAAATCTTTCATCCAAAACTACCCATATGAGAAAGTTGTTGCAAGTAATCAAGAGTTTGTGTGGACTTCTGTGCATGATCAAGAATGTAAATCAGTTAAAGGAGATTCTTCTCACTGAACCTGTTCTTGTTTTTTTTTTCATCTACACTCGTCCAACTGAAGATCTCAACAGATGCGCTCTCAGGATGGATTAGGGGCGGTGCTTCTTCAGGCCGTTGAGGATTCCTGGAGACCTGTGGCATATGCCTCTCTATCTGATGACAGAGACTGAAAGACTGCTATTCTCAAATAGAAAAGGAGACCTTGGGTTTAGTATTTGGATGTGATAAGTTTCATGGATATGTATATGGATTACCTACTTTTACAGAGAGAAACGGATCATAAACCATTAATATCTATCATTCAAAAGAACTTAAATGATATGGACCCCTCGCATTCAACGCTAATTATGAATGAAATCACAAAGATATGTTCTGAATCTTGTGTATACACCTGGCAAGATATCATTGTGGCTCTGAGCACCAGTAACTTTTGGAGATCAGTAACATGGTACTGAAGTCTGAGAGACATGTGAGCATGGTGTATTCCACCTACCAGTCTCAGATGAGATGTTAAAACTGATTGCGGAGGAAACTCAGACAAGAGATGTCTGAACTTCAGAGGGTATATTGGACACTTCATCACCTGGCAAGTACCAATGCAAGTGTCCAGTACTTCCCATTAAGGGCTGAACTGAGTGTGGTCTGAGGGCACATGTTGCTCAGAAATAACAGAATTGAGCATTCCAGTGCCGATGCCGCCAGAAGAACATGCTTCCTGCGAATTCATGAGGGACATCTTGGTATTCAAAAATGCAAGAGAAGAGCTGAGACAAAGCTGGTTCTGGCCTGGAATTAATGTTCACATTGAGAGCACATCAGCTCAGTGTGACTGTCTGGTCCCAGTCATCACTGATAAAACTGGCTGAAGACCATGATGACGATAGCTGCTCATTCGCTACTTGAACCGTGGCAAAAGTAGGAACCTGATCTGGTTCCAGTTGAATGGTAAGGATTATTTGGTGGTTATTCGACCATTATTTCCACCATCCCCAATGCCGAAACAGCTCCGTTATACAACATTCAATGTATATGCATTCAAGAGCACTAATATGTTCTGCAAGGCATGGGAATTCCTGCATATATGTGCAAAAGCGACAGCTGCTCCGAGTAATATACAGTCGGGCACTTCAGGCTGTTCGCATAACAGATGGCTTTAAAGCATACTACTTCAAGCCCCTGTATCCAAAAAGGCAAATGGTAAAGCAGAAAAAGGAGTACAAATCCTAAAAAGGCCATCGCAAAAAGCCGCAAGCATGTCTTGATGTACATCTGTTCTTCCTGAGTTACCGTTCTTCTTTACTCAGTTGTGTGATTATTCCGGGTGAAGCTTAATTGATGGACCGAAACTGTCGTGCACACTGCGCAAAGTATCCCTGATAAATTCTAAACAACATAGCTCAATCATTGAGAAAGACTGCAACAGCTTAAGAGAGGCCAACAGAAAAGAATATCACGATCAGCGGCAGCTTGAACATTTGAAACCTCTGTTTGAACGAGTAGCAACAGTTAGAGTTGAGGAGCCTACTGGATGGGAGAAGAGAAGCTAAACAGTCCAAAAGAGGTAACCCAAGATCATACCTGGTCAAGTGAGATGGCCAGACATTGCTGCGAGAATCCAGAGCCTGCTCTAGACTGCGCGAACGATCGCCTGCTCGGCGTGACACCAGCTCGCCACCTCTGTCTGCAGAAATGCAGTCTTGGAAGAAAATGCCCTGCTGCTTGGCAATCTGCCACGTCATGAACCGCTATCTCTCAGGTACGAGTCTCCATTCTGCAGAACAAATTCCTGAACCTGAGTGATCTGTAACCAAAGTACTGCCACTGTGCCCTGGTCTTAACTGGAGATGTAATCCAGTTCTTTAAAGGCTACTCTGTTCAACCGTACTCTGGAAAGAAGAGTGATTACTCATTGCTCGACTTTCTACACTTGGGCTGAATCAGAATTATTAGTGATTGTTAGTGATTGTTATTAAAAAGGGGGAGACGTAATGAGTATCTGATTGGTGATGCAGTGGTGACTCATGCCTGCAGGGTGGAGGAAATGCGCTCAACATGAAAGTGAAGTGCATTTGCTAGAGAAGGAAGAAGTGTTAATGGAGACATGCTGTGTGTAAGACATGTAAAAACACGCCAGTACTCGCTCTTCTTTGTATCTGTATTTGTTGTCTCTGGAACAATACACTGTTACATCTTGTTTTTTCACAGTATTAACTTTATTGTTTTTAACATCTTTGGATAAAATAAATGTAGCCTATGTACATATATTTGTTCTGTAAAGATGCTTTAAATCAATATGTAATGTTACTACTGTGAAAAAACTGATTTGTTTGTCATTAATTAGCTAAGTCAATCAATCATCATCATCTCATTCTCCATCACTTACCACAGTCCTGTTTTCTCTCTCCACTTCATCTTGCTTTTTTCCGCTTCTGGCTGCCAGATGGATATGTCCTCTTCATGTTTAATACATGAATTCATGCATTTTCGTATATGATTTTCGGTTACAGAAACGCGTAGTAAAGCGCTGCGTCAGTTTCAAAAATGCGCTGGCGGCCAAGCATAAGCAGCCTCGCGTCGCGAGTCGCGAGAGAGGGGGCCCACTAAGGGGGATGCCGAGGCGTTGGCGGTGTCACTGCGTGTCACATCAATACGAACATTTTTCATTGTTAAAATGATCGTGCCAGTTGGGGCCCCTCAAATGCCGGTCCCAGGCAATTGCCTGCTTGCCTGCCCATTGCAGCGCCTCTGCACAGGGAATCTATGTGTTGGCGTCTGGGCCTATTCTTGAAAGATAAATACTTCACTTTATTAAATTCGATTCTGAGTTTTCTCTTACGCAGTGATGATGTTTAACATACTTTTTTGCCACAACAAAGGACATACAGAGTTGGTATTAGAATCTAAACAGAAATAAAGAAGTTGACTGCAAACTGGCTTCATTCCAAATCTCCTGTCTTTGTTAGTAATGGTGGTTGACATACACTCACCAGCCACTTTAATTAGGTACACCTGTCCAAACTGCTCTGTTAACACTTAATTTCTAAGCAGCCAATCACATGGCGGCAACTCAGTGCATTTAGGCATGTAGACATGGTCAAGACAATCTCCTGCAGTTCAAACCGAGCATCAGTATGGGGAAGAAAGGTGATTTGAGTGACTTTGAACGTGGCATGATTGTTGGTGCCAGAAGGGCTGGTCTGAGTATTTCAGAAACTGCTAATCTACTGGGATTTTCACTGCACAACCATCTCTAGGGTTTACAGAGAATGGTCCGAAAAAAAAAACATCCAGTGAGCGGCAGTTCTGTGGGCGGAAATGCCTTGTTGATGCCAGAGGTCAGAGGAGAATGGCCAGACTGGTTCGAGCTGATAGAAGGGCAACAGTGACTCAAATAACCACCCGTTACAACCAAGGTGGGCAGAAGAGCATCTCTGAACGCACAGTACGTCGAACTTTGAGGCAGATGGGCTACAGCAGCAGAAGACCACACCGGGTGCCACTCCTTTCAGCTGAAGAACAGGAAACTGAGGCTACAATTTGCACAAGCTCATCGAAATTGGACAATAGAAGATTGGAAAAACGTTGCCTGGTCTGATGAGTCTCGATTTCTGCTGCGACATTCGGATGGTAGGGTCAGAATTTGGCGTCTACAACATGAAAGCATGGATCCATCCTGCCTTGTATCAACGGTTCAGGCTGGTGGTGGTGGTGTCATGGTGTGGGGAGTATTTTCTTGGCACTCTTTGGGCCCCTTGGTACCAATTGAGCATCGTTGCAACGCCACAGCCTACCTGAGTATTGTTGCTGACCATGTCCATCCCTTTATGACCACAATGTACCCAACTTCTGATGGCTACTTTCAGCAGGATAATGCGCCATGTCATAAAGCTGGAATCATCTCAGACTGGTTTCTTGAACATGACAATGAGTTCGCTGTACTCAAATGGCCTCCACAGTCACCAGATCTCAATCCAATAGAGCATCTTTGGGATGTGGTGGAACGGGAGATTCGCATCATGGATGTGCAGCCGACAAATCTGCGGCAACTGTGTGATGCCATCATGTCAATATGGACCAAACTCCCTGAGGAATGCTTCCAGCACCTTGTTGAATCTATGCCACTGAAGAATTGAGGCAGTTCTGAAGGCAAAAGGGGGTCCAACCCGTTACTAGCATGGGGACCCAGAGCTGGCTCTTGTGAGTGTAAAGTTAGGCCCTAATTAAAGGCTATTCAAGTAAATCCAGCCCTGCATCTATCATCACGCAAAATTCACATTCACTATGTGCATTCAAATCATTGTTAATCTTCTGCCTATATGATTCCCAGTGATGGAAACTGCTTTGTTAATGTTCTCCTCTGACATTGACAGTTAGCTTGACTATAACTATTACCATTTACATCAATTTTACGTAAATGATAGGCCTATATTTTCATTTCAAAATGGCTAATTAGACAAACTTTTCAATAGCTTCCTGATTATTTTTGTTGGTCGTTTTACATTTCAACAGCTATCATGGAATGTTTATTTAGCTGCTTACGTCTTATATCTCTGGTAATAAAACTGCAAAGTTTTTCCTTTTGAGTTTTCCACGGTGGAAATCATACCAGTGGCAACACGATCGCCACGAAGAAGGGAGCAGGCGGAGGCTGCAGCCGGCAGTTTTCATACTTCCTGACAGTTTTACGCCCCTGACAGTTTTACCGCCCCGCTGTTGTTCCTGATGCGTCCACAAATTGAGGTATTTTAAAACAATCTGAAAATTGCACAATTTTACGCACAATTGTTCATCGTATTGCAACCATGCAATATTTATTATTGATATGCTAGAATTCAATATCAATTCAAAAGATGGGTCTATAGTCAAGAAAGTCTCTATTACTTTCAGAGACAATAAAAAGTTGGCTACTGACGGTCAGGTTGATGTTCTGTCTGGGCTCAACAAGCCTAGCAATGCTTAACTCACATATATGGTTTAAAAGCGCCTCTAGTCTTCTCTTCACCTGCTCTACTCACTTTTAAAATTAATTTAATTTTTATTTCTATCTTGGTCCGCCTTTGCCTTGCGTCTTCTGGCAAGACCAGTTTACTTTGCATTTAAACATAGCCTGACTCCACATGGTTTCTGGAGAAACATTAGAGTGGATACTGGAAATGTGTTAATTACAGTTTATGATACACATTTATAATAGGCATGTATGTACGGATGTATTTGAATGCAAATCTTTTTAAGTAAAGATTTGAACTGCACACTCATATTTTGTCATATAATGCATTATAAAGCCCACATTAAAAACTTTGGTCCCATATAGTTTAAATGTAGATTTTGGTTTAAGCTGTTTCTCATAAATGAGATGATCTAATTTTCCAATGTATATAATCCAGTTTTCTTAAAATAGCTTACTGATCTGGATGAGTGTTTTATCACACTCTGTCTTTAGTTCTTTTTAACTTGTATCTCATTAAGGTGTGTGTTTGCCTTAGCTACAGTACTTAAGAAAATTAAAATCTCTATCTCTAAACTACTTAACTTTTATAAACATATTTTGAACCCCCAAAAATGTTCAACCATGACATCCTGCCATTATTTTAACCATTGTTTCTACCACTATTCAACTTTAGCTTCTTTTTTATTTATTTTTAATCAGTAAGCAGGAGCACTTTGACATGAGGATAAAAAAAAACAAACTTAAGAAGAGTGGCAAGCCATTGGAGAGTCAACTACAGGAATCATCCTATACATGGTGTAAATAAATTTTTTTGTGAACAAAAATATTGTCTCTTTCTTTTAAATGACCCTTGGAATTTTTTAAAAATGGTTAAATTATGTTTGTCTTCATTAAATGTTATGTAGGTCACTGTTCTGTAGCTATATGATGACCAATTGTGAATAGTACAGCAGATATTCATTAAGGATCCATATGATTGCACAGTACAGTAGCCTATATATAATATGGTTAATACCTAAATGTAACTTTATTTAAATTCACAACAACATATGAAGAGTTCAGATGCAAAAGCCTCTAAATGCCATTTGAAATTTTCTTCTAAAATGACCATTTTTATCAAGCTTGTATATTTAAGTTCAGTAATTTCACTTAAATGACAATTAATAGGTAATCTTCATTGCCATTTAAGTGAAATTACTGAACTTAAATATACAAGCTTGATAAAAATGATCATTTTAGAAGAAAATTTCAAATGGCACTTAGAGGCTTTTGCATCTGAACTCTTCATATATTAGCGAGTTCCCTGTATATAAAAACAGTTTAAAAACAATCAATTCTACAGTAGGTCAAATATCATTACTTTGTCCATCTGATCCAACTATGTGTATTAATGTTTTAATCCTTAGTGCAGATAACTCCATTGTCTATAACGTTTATTTAAATAAACAAATACCTAAAAATGAGTAAAAGTCTGTAGCCTCCCCATATGAAAAGAACTACAAACGCTATTCTGCTGTCAGGCCGTTAGATGGCGATGAAACACTTTAGACTAGGGGTCTCCAACAAGTGGCTCGCGAGCTACCAGTAATTAGCATCAAAAAAACAATATCTCATTCACGGCGATTAAAGATTATCGAACGAAAAGATTGAAAACTTGCAAAACCACCAAAGGTGCATGGCGATATATTTAAGTAAATCGGCATTAAACAAAAGAAGAATAAAGGAGTAAAACGGCGAGCTTTTTCCGTCTCGTGAGTTAACCGTGAACTAGGTTGGCTCAGCTGTTATTCCTGGACGGACGTGTATATAAACTTTTTACAGGCTATGATTTAATTGTAAACCTATACTTCGAGTAAGTAAGCTTTGATTTAATCAACCAAGAGTTCAGTGTTTGATAATAATCAAGCTTTATTCAGAGGCAGCACACATGCAGATTTGAATGTTCGATCGCTCTGTGATTGTAGTAGCCCTATATTACCTTAATGGTCAATTGTTGTCAATTGTTTAGTCGTTAAAGTAAGATTGTGTGTTTGAATCGAGATTGCGATCTTTTAATTATTAATCGTGCTGCTGCTATACAATATGTGTCTCTCTCTTTTCAGGCTAGACATCATTATTAAAAAGTGTTTACATTAAATCCGATTAAACCTGTGTATTTCAGTATAAGTATCTCAGTGTGTATTTCAGTATTTTCATAGACGCATCAAATTTTTAGTTACGGATAAGCCCCGCCCACAGAGTGAGGATGGTCCGTGACGTCACGTTCTAAAGTGCATCCCATGACTCTACGTACTTCTAAAGGCTCTACCTCACAGCGTTTACTGTCACTCTGTGACGGTGGACAGTGACGGTGGACGCTGTGACGTCCACTGCTGTGACGTCACAGCGTCCACCGTTGGGGGAAAGCCCCTTTGGACGGTGGACGCTGTGACGTAGAGCAGAATGCACTTTGACATCACAATCGAGTACTGGTTAATTAAAGCAGACTTTCTCACATTCTCTTCATTACTTTGCGGAAAACATTTCTACTGGCATTTATTACGGCGTATTTATTTAGCATTTGAAAATGGGAGCAAACTTTTCTTGTGTTTCTTGTGCATGTGTTTCTGGCAGTGTAGAGAATTTACACAAAAAGGACAAAGGCAAGAGGAGGAAGGCAAAAACCATCAAGACCAGCTCAAGTCATGGTAAGAATCAGGACCAGACATGTCAATGTAATTGGTATATGTAGAATATGTAATGTTCTGTTTTTAAAGTCTTATTAATAATACAAACTATTACTAGAGAATTCAGTAACATAATATACTTGACATTTAATGGAAACTACATCTTTGATGACAGATTTGTGAATGCATCTAAACACATTCAAATGTATTATATTATCTCAAATTTTATTAAATGTGAAATTGCTCACGAATTATAATTATGCTGCATGACGTTTGCCCAGTTGGCCAAATTCATTGTCTGAAAATGAAGATGTTGTGCTAAGCAGATGGCAAATCAATGAATTCTACATTTGCATGTATCTAAGCAACATCTGGATGGCCACACACAACTAAATGAGATTTAATGCAGGGGTCTTGGTGTATGTTTTGAAATTTGAACTATTTTTAATGTGACACTTAAACGGAGAACAGAACATTCTCTCCTGTTCTCACTAGCCACCATGTTTCCATCTACTTGTCAATCGAATTATCTGAAGTTCGGTTAAAAAACACATGCGAATAAAGCTGGTGAAAGTGTGTTTCCATCAAACGGCTTTAAAGCGAATAAAAACCTGTACGCAATGACGTCACATGCTGTTTTGCGATCAAATTGGTATGTCGAATTGATTTGAGACATTTTAAGGTGTTTCCATTCATTTTCGCACTAAAATCGAACAACATTCAAGCAAACTTTTACGAACAAAGTTTTGTTAGACAAAACGGATCATGCCATCTACCAACAAATGATCAAGTATTTCACAAGTTGAATCCAGTAGTGTATGTGGCAGCTGATAGCGACATATGTATGGGATAATGTATGCGAGGCGGTTGTTAGCTTGAAGGGGTTGTATTCGCTATAACAACCGCCTCACTATATATTATCCTGCTTATTACATATAAATCAACCAAATAAATAAATACATCAATAATTTGACACAAAATATTGACTTAAAAACGAGTTTATTGATTTAAAAACGAGTATTGCTTCTGCTAAAGAAAATAGTCTGTTCCGTCATCTCGAACTGCGTCCATGGCAACGGTGTAGCAGCGCCGCAGTCTGTTAACCAGAAATAACAGACCACATTATACATTAGAACTCAACCAAGCCACGTAAAAACAAGCAAAACTAACCTAAGAAAACAACGACGCTATAAACATTGCTATGTTGATGCCGATGCACGTAAATGCCCGACGACAGCGGAGGGGAATGTGGTGTGGGAACGACCAACACAGTCTCATGAAGATGCGTATCTATACCACGAGTGTCATTTCTCGTGGCATTTATACGCCAAAAATTTTTTTTGCGTGTATATGGTACGCACTAAAAAACCCTGGGTTAGGTTTAGGGGGAGGGGGTGGGGAGTTCGTGCATATTATACGCCAAAAAGTGCGCATCATATGTACGCGAAAATCGCGTGCCATATACACGCAAAAACTGTTTTCGCGTATAAATGCCACGAGAAATGACATTCGTGACATAGATACTAACTTTCATGAGATCGGGCTGAAAACGACAGTGCCATCAGTTCTGGGAGATCGTGGTTCATAACCCTTTGGTTGAACCATTTTTTATTTTTTATTGCTTTGTCCACTTACACCTGTCTTTGTTGACATCCGCCATGTGTGCGCAAACAGACTGGCCGGAAATGAACTCGTCTTCTGACGTGTTGCAACCATAAAAGGTCATAAAACTTAATCGCAATTCATTATTTATTCGGCAAATAACGTGTCCATCAGCTTTTATCGCATTAGCCGTATATCGATCAAGAGAAAATCCGATGAGACCGATCGTATTTCATTTGAGTCGATTTTCATGAAATTTCATCGAGTTTCCATAAGGCATTTTTCATTCGATATCACTTAATTCGGATAAAAACGTGTCGATGGAAACATGGCTACTGACCGACAACTGAGGAACAGAATGCACGAATTAGACCTGTGTGAATGCTCAAAAAACTTCATTGATTACAATTAGTTGCACCAATATAGTAATGAATATGGTTATGGTTCTTTTATTAATAGCATTTCATTAAAACCATCTTTTGGTTATGTCTTTTCCCTCTTTAGATCAGACTTCTCAGCATGTTCCCCTCAGCGTTGCCTATAGAGTTCCAGTCCTAGATGTGGCATCCTATAGAGCCAGCATCCGTCGACGTCCAGTCCGAGGTGTGGCATCCTATATAGCCAGCGTCCGTCGACGTCCAGTCCGAGATGTGGTAGACTGCAGTGTGGACGTCCCACAGGTCCCAGTCAGCACCACATCAGCTCCAGGATTGGAAATGACTGACTGTTGTGTTGATGTCCCTTCAGTTCCAGTCTGTGCCACGTCAGACTGGGAGGATGATGTCCCTCCAGTTCCAGTCTGTGCCACGTCAGACTGGGAGGATGATGTCCCTCCAGTTCCAGTCTGTGCCACGTCAGACTGGGAGGATGATGTCCCTTCAGTTCCAGTCTGTGCCACGTCAGACTGGGAGGATGATGTCCCTTCAGTTCCAGTCTGTGCCACGTCAGACTGGGAGGATGATGTCCCTTCAGTTCCAGTCTGTGCCACGTCAGACTGGGAGGATGATGTCCCTCCAGTTCCAGTCTGTGCCACGTCAGACTGGGAGGATGATGTCCCTTCAGTTCCAGTCTGTGCCACGTCAGACTGGGAGGATGATGTCCCTTCAGTTCCAGTCTGTGCCACGTCAGACTGGGAGGATGATGTCCCTCCAGTTCCAGTCTGTGCCACGTCAGACTGGGAGGATGATGTCCCTCCAGTTCCAGTCTGTGCCACGTCAGACTGGGAGGATGATGTCCCTCCAGTTCCAGTCTGTGCCACGTCAGACTGGGAGGATGATGTCCCTCCAGTTCCAGTCTGTGCCACGTCAGACTGGGAGGATGATGTCCCTCCAGTTCCAGTCTGTGCCACGTCAGACTGGGAGGATGATGTCCCTCCAGTTCCAGTCTGTGCCACGTCAGACTGGGAGGATGATGTCCCTCCAGTTCCAGTCTGTGCCACGTCAGACTGGGAGGATGATGTCCCTCCAGTTCCAGTCTGTGCCACGTCAGACTGGGAGGATGATGTCCCTCCAGTTCCAGTCTGTGCCACGTCAGACTGGGAGGATGATGTCCCTTCAGTTCCAGTCTGTGCCACGTCAGACTGGGAGGATGATGTCCCTTCAGTTCCAGTCTGTGCCACGTCAGACTGGGAGGATGATGTCCCTTCAGTTCCAGTCTGTGCCACGTCAGACTGGGAGGATGATGTCCCTTCCAGTTCCAGTCTGTGCCACGTCAGACTGGGAGGATGATGTCCCTCCAGTTCCAGTCTGTGCCACGTCAGACTGGGAGGATGATGTCCCTCCAGTTCCAGTCTGTGCCACGTCAGACTGGGAGGATGATGTCCCTCCAGTTCCAGTCTGTGCCACGTCAGACTGGGAGGATGATGTCCCTTCAGTTCCAGTCTGTGCCACGTCAGACTGGGAGGATGATGTCCCTTCAGTTCCAGTCTGTGCCACGTCAGACTGGGAGGATGATGTCCCTTCAGTTCCAGTCTGTGCCACGTCAGACTGGGAGGATGATGTCCCTCCAGTTCCAGTCTGTGCCACGTCAGACTGGGAGGATGATGTCCCTCCAGTTCCAGTCTGTGCCACGTCAGACTGGGAGGATGATGTCCCTCCAGTTCCAGTCTGTGCCACGTCAGACTGGGAGGATGATGTCCCTCCAGTTCCAGTCTGTGCCACGTCAGACTGGGAGGATGATGTCCCTCCAGTTCCAGTCTGTGCCACGTCAGGACTGGGAGGATGATGTCCCTCCAGTTCCAGTCTGTGCCACGTCAGACTGGGAGGATGATGTCCCTCCAGTTCCAGTCTGTGCCACGTCAGACTGGGAAGATGATGTCCCTCCAGTTCCAGTCTGTGCCACGTCAGACTGGGAAGATGATGTCCCTCCAGTTCCAGTCTGTGCCACGTCAGACTGGGAGGATGATGTCCCTCCAGTTCCAGTCTGTGCCACGTCAGACTGGGAGGATGATGTCCCTCCAGTTCCAGTCTGTGCCACGTCAGACTGGGAGGATGATGTCCCTCCAGTTCCAGTCTGTGCCACGTCAGACTGGGAGGATGATGTCCCTCCAGTTCCAGTCTGTGCCACGTCAGACTGGGAGGATGATGTCCCTCCAGTTCCAGTCTGTGCCACGTCAGACTGGGAGGATGATGTCCCTCCAGTTCCAGTCTGTGCCACGTCAGACTGGGAGGATGATGTCCCTCCAGTTCCAGTCTGTGCCACGTCAGACTGGGAGGATGATGTCCCTCCAGTTCCAGTCTGTGCCACGTCAGACTGGGAGGATGATGTCCCTCCAGTTCCAGTCTGTGCCACGTCAGACTGGGAGGATGATGTCCCTCCAGTTCCAGTCTGTGCCACGTCAGACTGGGAGGATGATGTCCCTCCAGTTCCAGTCTGTGCCACGTCAGACTGGGAGGATGATGTCCCTCCAGTTCCAGTCTGTGCCACGTCAGACTGGGAGGATGATGTCCCTCCAGTTCCAGTCTGTGCCACGTCAGACTGGGAGGATGATGTCCCTCCAGTTCCAGTCTGTGCCACGTCAGACTGGGAGGATGATGTCCCTCCAGTTCCAGTCTGTGCCACGTCAGACTGGGAGGATGATGTCCCTCCAGTTCCAGTCTGTGCCACGTCAAGACTGGGAAGATGATGTCCCTTCAGTTCCAGTCTGTGCCACGTCAGACTGGGAGGATGATGTCCCTCCAGTTCCAGTCTGTGCCACGTCAGACTGGGAGGATGATGTCCCTTCAGTTCCAGTCTGTGCCACGTCAGACTGGGAGGATGATGTCCCTTCCAGTTCCAGTCTGTGCCACGTCAGACTGGGAGGATGATGTCCCTCCAGTTCCAGTCTGTGCCACGTCAGACTGGGAGGATGATGTCCCTTCCAGTTCCAGTCTGTGCCACGTCAGACTGGGAGGATGATGTCCCTCCAGTTCCAGTCTGTGCCACGTCAGACTGGGAGGATGATGTCCCTCCAGTTCCAGTCTGTGCCACGTCAGACTGGGAGGATGATGTCCCTCCAGTTCCAGTCTGTGCCACGTCAGACTGGGAAGATGATGTCCCTTCAGTTCCAGTCTGTGCCACGTCAGACTGGGAGGATGATGTCCCTTCAGTTCCAGTCTGTGCCACGTCAGACTGGGAGGATGATGTCCCTCCAGTTCGAGTCTGTGCCACGTCAGACTGGGAGGATGATGTCCCTCCAGTTCCAGTCTGTGCCACGTCAGACTGGGAGGATGATGTCCCTCCAGTTCGAGTCTGTGCCACGTCAGACTGGGAAGATGATGTCCCTTCAGTTCCAGTCTGTGCCACGTCAGACTGGGAAGGATGATGTCCCTCCAGTTCCAGTCTGTGCCACGTCAGACTGGGAAGATGATGTCCCTCCAGTTCCAGTCTGTGCCACGTCAGACTGGAAGGATGATGTCCCTCCAGTTCCAGTCTGTGCCACGTCAGACTGGGAGGATGATGTCCCTCCAGTTCCAGTCTGTGTCACGGTCAGACTGGGAAGATGATTACCCTCCAGTTCCAGTCTGTGACACGTCAGACTGGGAAGATGATGTCCCTCCAGACTGGGAAGATGATGTCCCTCCAGACTGGAAAGATGATGTCCCTCCAGACTGGGAAGATGATGTCCCTCCAGTTCCAGTCTGTGTCAGCAGATGGAAGATGATGTCCCTCCAGACTGGGAAGATGATGTCCCTCCAGTTCCAGTCTGTGACACGTCAGACTGGGAAGATGATGTCCCCTATGTCAGACTGATAGAAAGATCAGAATACCTTTTACAGAAAGACATGCCACCCGATGTTAGGGATTTTTTAAACATTTTTTATAAATAAACCACAGAATTTACATGAAAATTTGTCGTTTTGTCATTTGTCTCAATTCCCGCTATGAGGAATGGGAAAGTTGCCGTCTGCATTATGGCGGCGCCTGAATGATTGCCGAAAAGCAGGTCTCTGGTCGACGTGTATGACGTCATTGACATTTTAGCAAAAAGTGGCTCTAAAAATCGTGGAATTGCTTTGCATCTCCTTTTCGAATGCAAGATTTAAATTACTAGACAAAAAATTATATCCTTCGCTGGTATGGGTGTCAAAAAGTGTCATAATTTACCGAATGACACTTAACTGACAACAGTCATAAACATTTATAAAGACTCCTTCATGTTCATGACAGGTGTTATGTCATGTTTATGACAGTGTCATGACAGTCGCACACCCTTTCAAATAAAGTGTTACCAAAATATCTTACTTTACTGCTACAATCTGTTTCTGCTTCTTTATTTTATTTATAGTGTGTGACTTATAAAATACATTATATCCTTCATCACACATATTGTGTCTGGTCACTGTATATCTTATGTCAGAATATTATATTACTGTTAAACCTACTATGGATATTAAAATACGCCGAACCATCGTGTCCTGTATCATAGCTACATGAATGACATTTGCAGCAAAAAAAAAAAAACCGCGTGAAAATCAGTTCAGTATTCAGTGATATATGATTAATTTAATGCGCTGAAAGCTCATTTCACCTGCCATTCAGATTACACTGAGCGGAGTGGATGACCGGTTTAAGATGGCGGCTCAATCTCTGTTCGTGCGAATAGGCAGTAGCGGTCGATAGGGCGTCTACCTATATTATATCTATGATGGGAACGCTTTGCGTGATTGCGTCGTGAAGCGTCTGTACAATCAGTCCAATGAGAGAGTAGGACGTCAGGTGACGTCATTGACCAGGAAACTATAAAGCACCCTTGAGATCAGACCGCGACAGCTTCTGTAGCCTTCAGCAAGCGATCTCTGTACTCTGTCCTTGTCTATTTATTGTTGTTTGTCAAAGCCCAATATATATCTATATTTATGGCAAGATAGACTGTGTGTGGTTCCCTGCCCTCGATACATCACGGGTGGGGACACACATCAGCCATTTGTTGCAATGTTTGGGAGTGGGAGCATGCCAGCAGTCAGTTCTCGATGGAGCTGACTGTGGGCATTGTGAAGCGGTCCGCGAGGCGCTCCGCTCCCGCCGGGCGTTCTCCGAGGAGGACGGATCGGCTCCGCGGTCCCCGCGCGGGTCTCTCTGTTGCCGAGGCACGGAGACGACTCGCATTTCTGGGGTTCGCAATGGCATCTAGCGGGGGTTAGGACGGGCTCAAGCTCTATCTCAGCTTTCACATGCCAGATCTAGTGTGACTGATATTGTAGTGTTTTGTTTAAAAAGAAAAGAGTAACAAATAAAAATGTTAAGAGAAAGGCAGATGTTTGAGTTTTCAATGAATAAATAAATACGTCAGCTCATATCGCTGCTGAATAAAGAGGAGCTTTTAAAAGGAGGTTTTATTTGTGCTTTTGCCAGTTAAACATTTTTACTGGCTAACTGAACATTATGAGATTGAAAATAGAAAGCTTTAGATTAATTTTATCTTAAAACAAGAAAACTCTGTATATCAGCCTCTCGTCGGGGTTTGTATTTTATGTGCTTAATTCTCAGTAATGTTTGGGTATTGAGTATTATGGTATTTCAGTGCCTCGGGTTAAAGAGACGCTTGCGAGCTTTCTCTCTCCCGAGTCGGTGTCATCGTTATTAACCCCGACGTTACCCACCAGCCATTTAAATAATTAATACATTAGGCAGCCCTGGTGGGTATGGAATCGAGTTCCTCCTCTCTGAGGAGGGTCGCAGCGCTGCCAGTTCGGTTGTTCCCGCTGGTGGCCACAGTATTGCATATATATATATATATATGTGTTTTTTTACATACTATAGATATATGGGAAATAAATATATAAATATGTCTGTTCTTTCTGTGATGTCTCCTGCTTTCAGAAACGTATCAAATAATCCATTCAGCGGTGTTCCAGATAGTTTCTCCTCACTATATGTCCGAGACTGCTGCGGAGAAGTCTCTACATATTAGCTCTCGCAGTACAAGGTGCATACAGTAACAGTCTAGCGAGTTAGAGACATGCATAGATCTGAGGACTATTCTGTATCTCTAAAGACATTGTACAAAGGAGATAGCCCTGACGCAGAGGCGGTCAGGCTTCTAAGGGTAGGGATGGTTTTGAGAAATCGTTTCTCCTCAGCGCCCTTTGGGGTGAAAACTCTCTGAGGAGGGTCGCAGCGCTGCCAGTCGGTTGTTCCCGCTGGTGGCCACACACTATATATATATATATATATATATATATATATATATATATATATATATATATATATATATATATATATATATATATATATATATATATATATATATATATACATATATATATATATATATATGTTTTTCTGATATTAAGATAAGGGGAAAATAAAGATATAAATATGTCTGTTCTTCTGGAACGCTCCGCTTTCAAGAAAACTATTAAATAATAAGGTTTCTTCCTCACCAATGTTCCTGAGACTGCTGGACGAGAGCAGTCTCAGCCTATTAAGCTCCTCGCAGCACAAGGTGCAAAACTGAACAGTTGAACCAGTTAGAGAGTATGCAAGATATTAGCCTAGCCAGCAGCCATATCACCCTGTAGCCCAAGACTGGTTGCCCACTGAAGCTAAGCAGGGCTGAGCCTGGTTAGTACCTGGATGGGAGACCTTCTGGAGAAGGCCAGGTTGCTGCTGGAAGAGGGGTTAATATGGACAGCAGGGGGCACCTCACCCTGTGGTCTGTGTGGGTCCTAATGCCCCAGTATAGTAATGGGGATACCTATTACTGTCCAAAGAGCACCGTCTTTGGATGATTTGTTTCTGTTTTGTTTGTTTGATACTTTATTTATCCCAAAGGAAATTTAAGACATCCAGTAGCTTATACAACAGATATCCACATATATCACACATACAATATAAGATAAAAATAATAATAAAAATACTAAAATTAAGATGTATACCTAAATATATAAAAATTTATTAAAATTCCTAATAATATTCACTAATAATATTAACTATAACTATGGATATTGGCTGGCTATCAGCTGGCTATAGATCAATCAGAACAATGCATGACAGAGAGAAAAAAAAAAATAATACCTAACAATAACACCTGCTTAAGAGTCCATCTCCCCCTCCCCCCTTGTACGGCATTAAAGAGCTGGATGGCCCTGGGGACAAAAGACCTCCTCAGCCTATCCTGTAGAGCATGCCAGTGACAGAAATCTGCCACTGAACATGCTCCTCTGCTTTATGAACGTGCTGTGCAGTGGGTGGCGTTCATTGTCCATGATCGCGAGCATCCTGCGCATAGTCCGTTTGTCTGTAATAGCTGTGAGTGACTCCAGCTCAATGCCGACAACAATGCCTGCTTTCTTTACCAGTCTGTTAAGTCGCCTGGCATCACTCTTCTTAACGTTGCCACCCCAGCACACTACAGCGTAAAACAGGACACTGGAAATGACCGATTGATAAAACATCCTGAGTAGTTTACTGCAGATATTGAATGACCGTAACCTCCTCAGGAAATAGAGCCGACTTTGCCCTTTCCGATATAATGCCTCCGAGTTGGCTGACCAGTCCAATTTATTGTCCAAGGTTACCCCCAGGTACTTATATGTGCTAACCACCTTCACATTGACCCCTCTATGGAGACAGGTTGCATAAATGGCTTTGATCTCCTAAAATCCACCACCATCTCCATGGTCTTTGTTGCATTCAACTGTAGATGGTTCAGCCTGCACCATTGAACAAATTCATTAACCAGGTTCCTATACTCGTACTCCTGTCCATCCCTGATACACCCCATAATTACAGTGTCATCTGAAAACTTCTGCATGTGGCATGACTCTGAATTATAGCTGAAGTCCGAAGTGTACAGGGTGAACAGGAATGGTGAAAGCACAGTCCCCTGCGGGGCTCCCGTACTACACATCACAGTCTCTGAGAAACAGTCCTTCAGCCTTACGAACTGTGGTCTCTCTGTCAGGTAGTCTACTAACCAAGATACCAGGTGGGCATCAACCCCCATATGCACCAGCTTATCCCTCAATCTGACAGGCTGTATGGTGTTAAAGGCGCTGGAAAAATCAAAAAACAACATTCTCACCGCACTTTTCCCCTTGTCTAGATGAGAGTGCGCTCTGTGCATTAGGTAGATGATGGCATCCTCCACGCCGACCTTCTCCTGGTAAGCAAATTGAAGCCGGTCAAGTGAGTGGCTGACTTGGGGTCTAAGAATGTAAAGTAACAGTCGCTCCATCGTCTTCATTATGTGTGAAGTTAGAGCGACAGGCCTAAAGTCATTTAACTCACATGGAGACGGTTTCTTAGGAACTGGTATAAGACATGATGTCTTCCACAGTGCTGGTACCTTCCCCAGACTAAGGCTCAGGTTGAAAATAAGCTGCAGGGGCTCTGCCAATTCTGCCGCACAGGCTTTGAGCAGTCTGGGACACACACCGTCTGGGCCGGCCGCTTTCCCTGGGTGAAGTCTACTCAGCTCTCTTTTAACCTGATACTCCGTAATGATGGGAGAAAGGGGGGTCCCTATCCTGTGTGCTGGGGGGAGGGGAGCATCGGTAGGTGCTGGCGGGGGGCTAGCAGCTATCGCAGATGCATGATACTGAATTGGTACAGTTGACTGTGAACATGAGCAAGATAGTGGGAAGGCATGCTGTGGACCGACTAAAATAGGTAAGGGGTGTGGTGTTGAAGTTGAACAGGACATTGCTGTGGAAGCAGGGCAATCAAACCTGTTGAAGAACTGGTTGAGCTGATTTGCTCTCACCACATCACCCTCTACTACGCTGGTCTTCTTCTTGCATCCCGTAATCATTTTCATTCCCTCCCAGACATCCTTCATGTTGTTCTCCCGTAACTTCTGCTCTACCTTCTTTCCATATTCCTCCTTTGCCACTTTCAGCTTTATCTTAAGTTCCCCCTGTATGCACCTCAACTTCACCTGATCGCCTTCCTTAAACGCCCTTTTCTTCTTATTGAGGAGGTCCTTGACCTCACTGGTGATCCACGGTTTATTATTTGGAAAACAGCGTACAGTTCTTGTGGGAACTACAATGTCCATACAGAAATTAATATAGTCAGTAGTGCAGTTTGTAACTCCTTCAATATCATCGTCATATGATTCCTGCAGCACATTCCAATCTGTTGACTCAAAGCAGTCCCTCAGCATCTCCTCCGCCTCAGGAGACCATTTCCTAAAGGAACGTATGGCGGTGGGTTGTCTGCGGACAAGTGGAATGTACTGTGGTCGTAGGAAGACCAGGTTATGATCTGATCTCCCTAACGGTGGCAGTGGAGTGGCAGTGTAAGCGTCTCTCACATTAGCATACATCAGGTCAATTGTTCTGTTCTTCCTTGTAGGGCAATTAACAAACTGATAAAAAGCAGACAGGGTTGAATCAAGTGTAACATGATTGAAATCCCCTGAAATCGCAATAAAGGCTTCAGGGTGCCGAACCAGAAGCCCCGCGATAATCGAGTGGATAACATCACATGCGGTTTCAGCCAGAGCACGTGGGGGAATGTAAACACAAACAACAATGACGTGCGATAACTCCCTGGGCATATAATACGGACGGAGACTCACCGCTAAAAGTTCAATGTCCGGGCAGCATATAATTTCCTTCACCGTCACATGTCCTGGGTTGCACCATCTGATGTTGACAAAGAGTGCAAGCCCCCCACCTTTGTTTTTACCACTCAGTATTGGATCTCTGTCCGCCCTCACAATTGAAAAGCCAGTTAGCTCCACGTTAGCGTCCGGGATATTACTAGTGAGCCATGTCTCCGTGAAGCAAAGTAGGCTGCATTCCTTGTACAACTTCACATTTCTCACCAAAGCAGCCATCTCATCCATCTTGTTCGCCAGTGAATTCACATTTCCCATCACACACGATGGAACGGGCGGCTTAAACTTCCATCGCTTCTCCATGCGCCTAGCCTTGACTTTAACTCCCGCTCTGCACCCTCTGTGTTGTCGTTTTAATTCCTCCGGGATTAAGTGAAATATACCGGCATGTCCCATTGTCCTCAGTTCAAGCAGTTCTTCCCTCAAGTAAATTAGTTTTTTACCGTTGTATTGCTGACTACTAATCGCCATATCCATAAGATACAAATACCAGCACTGATACGTAGAAAAAAGAAAGTTATAAAAGACTAAAAAGACACTACAAACAAAGCTACTGAAACCAGCTGCCACTCGCGCGGCGCATGCGCAATCCGACTTGAACCCTGTGAGCTGAGACGTTAAACACGAGGTCTCTGTGGTCATTAGAAATCCCAGGCCAAATTTGCCCAGTGGCCTCTGTCCATCATGGCCCTAATCATCCCCATATATACCAATTGGCTTCATCACCGTCTCCTCTCCACCAGTAAGCTGGTGTGTGGTGAGCATTCTGGCGCACTATGGTAGCCGTCGCATCATCCAGGTGGATGCTGCACACTGGTGGTGGTTGAGGAGATTCCCCTCTCTATGTGAAGCGCTTTGAGTGTCCAGAAAGCGCTATATAAATGTAATGAAGATCTGAGGACTGTTTTATCTCTAAAAAAGCTTGGACAAAGGAGAAGCCCTGACGCAGAGGCGGTCAGGCTTCTAAGGGTGGTCCCCTCTGGAGTCAGGGACGGTTTTGAGAAATCGTTTCTCCTCAGCGCCCTTTGGGGTGCGACTCTCTGAGTTACGGCTGTGGTTGAAGAAAGGCTTGGTGGGCTAATTTTGTCTAAGTTGAAGAAGACAGAGTTATTGTTGGAGGGACGTCACTAGATTGATTTAGTTCTCCAGCTAATAGAAAATACATCATCCACATGTCAATGTTATGTAACCGTGCTAATGTTACTGATCTGTTACCAGAATGTGGAAAACCCTCTGTTAAAGCTCAGTTTGTGAATCTGGATGGGCGGGAGTAAATCAGACAGGTCCACTCCACAAACGTCAGATCATCTGTGCTCTCCATCACCCAGATATAGAAGACTCTGCAGCAACGGCTCTTCCTTTTCTTCAAGAACACCAGGAAGAGCTTTGGAAATGACCACTAAGGGATAATAGTCCAATAGTCCAATAGGTTTTCCTGGCTGACACAACACAGCCTTTTTGCAGGTTTCACAGAAATGCAATGAAGGCCCTGATCAATGAGAGTTGAGGAGTTATATCTTTCTGTGAAGTTGAGAACGTAATCTCCTTGAATGAGAATGGCTTTAATTTTGCCAAATACAATTCCATCATCAAACTGATCAAGCACAAGAAACGTATATATTTTTGTATTTTGGCGATTTCACTTTTGGCCCATGTGAAATGAGTGTGTTTGCCTGACAGGTAAGGAGTGAAACAGCTTCTCTAATATCGCCATTGCAATCGGATGGGCAAAAATCTGTTCATTTTCAACAACAACGTGGACTGGGAACAGACTACCAGCACTTAACCTTGAGATAGCTGATGCCTTTCAGCAAAGAATTGAGCTCATGTTCTTGAACTTGTGCAACTTTCTTAAACACTGCCTGAAATGTGTGTTTGCTGTCAAATCTGAGGGTCCAGAGACGGAATGAGTGGCCCAAACTGGACTGTTAGTTCTGGATAATGGGTAACATGATGGTGTTTTGGCCTCAGAGGAGGGTCAGGAAATAGTTTCTTATGAAAACAAAAGTACAGTAGTCCTCAATCACTTCCCTTTAAGTAGGCGATCTGTCCAGAAGAAGACGGTCACAGATGAACTCTACCGTCTGCCGGAGCTGCAACACATAATTATCAGCTGGGTCCCTCATTCATCCCTATTAATACTGGTAGCAATCTCAAGTGTTGCTGTTTTTTTTTTTGAGGAGAGGATTTATTCAAAACGTTCTGAAAATACAGTATGAGAATTAACTGCACAATTACTAGAATTGTTTACTATGGATATTAGACAATTTGCATGCATACAACATTTGTGTAAAAAAATATTTTTCAAGATGTTTACAACTGCAACTTTAAACTAACTTTGAATTGCTTTTGTCCCCACATTCTTTCTTGTGGTCCCCTCTCAGTGACACACCTGTGTGAAAGGCTCATTATTCACCTCATTATGCGGGTCACTGTCTTCTCAGGTGTGAATGAGGGCATTATTCATGAACATTCACACACCCAAAACATGCCTTACAAAATGTAAATCAGTGTATTGTTTTATGGTTAAGAAGATGAAAAAGATTTACAGATCATTCTGAAGCAAAAACCCTAGGCGACAACATCCATTAGTCAAGTCTTGGGCCAGATATTTAGTATGTGTTTGTGGCCTTTTTTTCAGAAACCTTTACGTTTTTCAATAACCATGCATAAACATTATTCTCTCAAAAATACAAACATCTACATACATGTAGCTCACATACTATGGTAGCCCTGTTTGTGCTAAATAGAGTGTAACGGATGCTCTCAACTCTTTCTCCGTTGTCAATCCCACAATGCACCGTACAGAGTGTGTAAGCTCATCTTCCATAGGAATGAACTGAAAACATCCGCTCTGTGCCAGTGGACACACACCGTCAGCGTTCATTCAGGGGCTGATGATGTGATGAAACCTCAGGATATGGAGCTGTTGAATGCCAGCCAATGAGGATCATCAGATCATCATGACAGCAGATTCAGGATCCCTGAGAGAAGCACATTCAGATTCATTCACAGAAGATTCAAACATCCTTCATCTGTTTCACCTCTGAAATGTTCATGTGATTCAGTCAAACTCTGGCTTTGATTCTACCTGTCTTTCTGAATCACCATCACGCTGACAGATGATCCGATGTTGCCCCTCTGAAAGCATCTGACAACAGAAAGACACTTATTAAGTCTTATTACATTTATCAGAGGTATTTCCTATTTAAGTCAGAGAGACATTAAGACAGTTGTGGTAAAATCACATATAATGTTTTCACATAATGTTAAACTTTAGCTTATAATAATGTAGCTTTCATGACTATTTTAAAGTCTCTCTTAAACAATCAGACGGTAGACAAAGTAGCCAACTCCCTTACTTGTGTGAAAGTATGGATACAAGTTGTAAAGACAGATTTCTCCTTAAATTAACTTAAGTTATAGCGTTAACTTCAGTTAGCTTTATTAGCCCAACTTAAATCCCCAAGTTCAGTTTAAGAGATAAAGCTCAATCTTCTCTCCTGTTCCCACGTCTGATCTGGACAGTTCCCCTGATATCTGCATTGCTCATATTCCTACACTTATTGTATGGGAAGGTGGATGCTCTCTCTGCTAGATCAGTAAGGCTGATCATTTGTAACTCCTCCCTCCTCCTCGGCACCCTCACCTATGGGATACCCCAGGGGTCCCTCTTAGGACCCATTTTATTTTGTTTATGCTCCCCTTGGGTTCGATCAGTCAGTATATCTGACTTCTTTAATTGAAACTGCTGTCTCCATTATCACTAGTAATCTAGATGTTCTATCATCTAACATTCATCATTGTGCCTAGGTGTGATTTTTGACTCATATTTTGAAAACAAACAAGTGCTGTGGTGAAGAGCAGCTTTTTCCAAACAAAGGCAAATAGCCAAACTAAAATCTACGCACTCATTTAAGGATTTGAAGATCGTTATTCTGGCTTCTGGCACAATTCACTTTATATGGGTCTCCAATCTTCCATCGTTGAGGATGCTGACTGGCACTGGGAGGTGGGATAGTATTTCTCTGGTCCTAGCGTTCTCTTCATTGGCTTACAGGTGCATCATAGGATCCATTTTAAGATTTTATTATTTGTTTTTTAAACCATTAAATTGTTTAGCATTATACTTGTCATAAACTTCTCAGCTACCAACAATCTTCTGTCTCTCAAATCCTCTGATAAACCTTTCCTGCATTTACCTCTCTGTTCTAATGTTTAAGGGGGATTGAGCTAGACTGGTGCAACAGTATATTTATATTCCTTGGCTTTTGGATAATCTGTGTATTTTAATGTGTTTGTGTTGGCTATTTGTTTTTTTAAGTCTTTTTTTATTTCCATTATGTGTGTATGTACAGCAGTTTGGCACACATGAGCTGTTTTTAAATGTGCTATTTAAATAAACTGACTTTGACTACCATTGCGAAAGTCTAAGGCCAATACCCAAGTAAATGTACCTAGTTACTGTCTTCTGGAAACAATAAAACGCTCAAGACTCACCCAGATTGCCTTCTCCGCAGCATGAAACAGTATCAAGATGATGGTGAAAAGAACGATGATTAAAGGAGCAAAAAGCCACAAAAGCTGATCTACACAAGCAATACATTGAACAGCATATTCAATTCATCTGATCAGCAGAATTAATAAGCCAGTGAAATGTAGCTGATCTATTGTGTGAAAATGACAGAACAGTACTAAATGACAAGTTGGGTATTTTACAATTAAAGCCCTGTTTTAAGGTCGTTTCTGATGAAATAGAATGGTTTAGATCTGTTCTTTAGACAAATGCTGCTGTCATGAAATTGCACAATGGTTGCAAAGGTGCACTGGAACAATCCTTTATAAAACGCATAAAACTTTAGTTTACAATGACGTGAAACGCACTCGGGTGTTCACTGATATGCTCACACAAAAATCGCTGCAAAAGATGCTTTCCAACAGGTTTTATCGTAGTTTTTGTACAACTCCATTGACTTGTATTGTATGTTCTGTGATGTACGGTATTACTCCGCCGCTGGAAACGGAAATGGGGTTGTTTGTATTCTTTCTGTAGTCTTATGCAGTCGCGGTATTGTAGGCTACACAATACAAGTGGTTTGCTTGCAATTGGCAAAGGTGCATTATCGCCACCAACTGGGCTGGAGTGTCTATTATTCAAGCTCTCAACGGAAGAATTGCGAGGCGAAGGTTGTGAGGCGTTCGGAAAAATAGGTCTACAGTTTTAGTGGTAAAACACCTGTTGGAAAGCATCTTTTGTAGTGATTTTTTGTGTGAGCATATCAGTGAAACGCCAGACCACTCGGTATGTTTCACGTCTTTGTAAACTAAAGTTTTATGCATTTTATGAATGAACATTGTTCCTGTGCACTACCATTGTAGAGGTGTGGGGTGCTACCACATAGTCAGAAAATTATTGTGACAGGAGCATCCGTCTAGAAAACAATCTTAACCATTCTATTTCATCAGAAACGATCTTAAAGGTGCCCTATAATGTGAAATTGAATTTATGTTGGCATAGTTAAATAACAAGAGTTCAGTACATGGACATGACATACAGTGAGTCTCAAACACCATTGTTTTCTCCTTCTTACTTAAATCTCGTTTTTGAAAAACACCCCTGAAAACAGGCGAATCTCCACATAATACCGACTGTTACGTAAAAGTCGGGATTCATTAATATGTACGACCCCTAACATTTGCATATGCCAGGCCCATGTTCAGTGACAGACGAGATCGGAGCTGCGCAGCCGAAGCATGGCAGTCGATCAGTGTTCGGATGTACACATGCAACACTTTATGTGATGGGAAATAGATCTACATACTTCAAAAACATCTCACGATTCGTTAATCTCGATAGCTGTAATAGTAAAAACCTATAATAGCTGTAGTAAAATCATTAAAGAGTTTTCACATGTAATACATAGCTATTTCATATGCAAGCATGTCAGCCAATCACAGCAGAGGCCGGTTACACACAGCAGACACGCCCCTTCAATCAGAGTGTTCAAAGCAGAGGCTAAAATCAGGCTAGGAAAAATGCCTTTTATTTCTAAATTATGACTATTTTTGATCTAAAAAAACATACTAACATTATAAGGGCAACCCAGGAAAATTATAAAATAATTTAAAAAAACATTATAGGGCACCTTTAAAACAGGGCATTAATTGTAAAATACCCAACTTGTCCTTAAAGGATTCGCATCTGTTGTGCTTTTGAGTCATCAAGTCACCTGATGATCCTGGAGTCCCGTGTCAGTCAGACTAACGTCTGTCTGATCCTCACTGAAAAACACACCCAGAATCATGATGGACTGATTCAATTAAACACATTGCAGCTGTATCAGGGCAGATGCATGGAAATGTGGAATGATTACCAAGCTAATTCATGCATTTAATGTTTATTTAGGGGACAATTCACACACATAATAAAACGTATGTCACCGGTTAAGTTGCCAGTCCTGTATGACTTTCTTTGCATGGTCCAGAAAACACTGAGATGTTCTTAAAAAATATCTTTTCTGAAAATGATTTAGGTTTGGAACAACATGAGGATGTTTCTGTGTTAAGGATCATCTGTCCATCATAGACATCATGAGTTAAAGTGTTTCTCTCACCTCTGAACATGATCTTGATGACTGTAATGAAACTACAGAAAGAAGAAGGATTAGATCATCATGTTCATGAGAATGTTGGATTGTTTAATGCTGTGCCAAGTTTATAGTGTTTGTTTTACTGCTATCATTACATAATTAAAACATGATCATCATTTTTGTGTTTCAGAATGAAAACGTGAATGTTGAGAGAAACTGAGTTGCGTTACTCCATCAGCAGAATCACAGCCAAATCTCGTAATACAGATTCACACATCTGAGAAGTGAAAAGCTCGATAGATTTCACAGCCGTCGCAGGATCAATCAGTCTGAGAGAGGACAGATGAAAGTGCTATCAGACTCCTGTCCTGATACAAACCAATCACAAAACAAGAGGATCATGTGTGTGTGTGTGTGTGATGTTTGAGTTAGTGATGTGTGTATAATGGTGCAGCCTGAGACAGAAACACACACACCTACTGAATACCATTTTTGTTCACAGTCTTTCTAGAGTGTGTGATTCAGTATATGGTCGGCAGAATGACATACACAAACCCCACTGCAGTCACTTCACATGTCATATCCACCATCTCCATGTTTTACCAACTGAAGAGTGTTTCATAGAACAAACATTAAACCTTCAAATATTTGGCAACAATGAAATTATGTATTATAAAGGATTTCAAATATTAGGTCTGCATCATTCTATGATCTCTCATAAAAAATTATGTTTTTTGGTTTAAGCAAATAATAACTTAACTCCGAATATGGCACACAGGTCACATGGGTTACTTAGGAATGGCTTGATACAAACAAACACAATGATCATAATTAATATTTTTCCTTCAGTTTAAAGGGTGATGAACTAAGAAATCAAATTTTCCTTGAGCCTTTGACATCTAAGAAGTCATCATATTATAAGAATATCCTGTAAGTTTCAGAACTGAAAGACTTCCTTGTTAGTCCAATAAAAGCTTTTATTGACACCAGCCTCAGCAAACGACTCATTTTGAAAAGTGGGAAATGTGGATGTCAAAGAGGATAAACACCACCCGCAGAAGAAGATCAACGCCTGCTTAGACACGGCTGGTTTCAGCCCCGCCCACCGATTCAGCGCATTACACACATAGCTAAATAACATAGATGCCTACCTCATGATGACAAACCGGAATAGAGCTACCGAGCAATACAGGATATTGTGCAGCGCCTGGTTGTGGAAGAAGACAGTCGCTGCATAAGCTTCCTCTGGATTCCAATTGGACTGCATGGATAAACTTTATTTTTAATGCCAGTTCCAGCTGATGAGGTAAAACATCATCATCTAGTTTTGCTTCATTTCACTGAGGATGTGTTTATAAACTAGACTGAATTTGCAGAACCGATTAAGAGTAAAGGACGGTGATGTCGTCGTCTATATTGGATACTGACAGATTGTACATACACACGGACTATGGGTCGAATCATGTATGGGCGAAATGCGTTTGCCATTTTACAACATTGACAACTTTCCCCACTCTACCAACGGGTGAGTTAAAGCTCATTATAGTATGTAAAATGTGTTATCCACTCGCAGCAGTGGGCGTTTACTTTCCAGATCTTCAGTGCGAACTGTCCGACTGTTTTTCAGGTAGGCTCACAACTTGGGTACAAAATAGCCTATTACTTATTCATTTTGATGTTTTTTGAATGCAAAAACCAAGCGGACGTCATAAGTTGACCTCAGACAACAATATAATACAATTTAAAGAGCCAGTTCATGACCCCTTTAACAGTTTTTTTATCTTGCATTTAAGCACTTGTGTTAGTGGATAAAATGTAATGTACAGATTCAAATAAACATACCTGGGTTCAACTAATATAACCTCAGTTCTCTCAGATGAGTGAACGAGTATTGTATAAGTTGCTTACGCTATGGGTAAAGTAATCTTTCTGAGATATTTTGCCAGCAATGCAGGCGTCACACGTAAGCAAGCACCCATGTGAACACCAGAGCAGCATTGCCAGTCTATATGAAAGCATATCATGGTGGTATGTAGCAAATGAGCCATACACTTTCTTTCCTTTAAATCCTCTCTTGTCTGTCTCTTCTGCCCACTCTGAGTAATGCCTGAACTTTGTATTTGAGCATTTAGGCATTGACTTTGCCTTGCTTGTTCAGTCCTCAGATGTTAAGTCACTTTGGATAAAGTCTGCTAATGACTAAATATAAATGTAAACAAAACAAAAAACATAAAGCCATAACCAAATTTATAGACTCTAAAAACTTCTAATTATTGGCTGTTTGACAGTACTATGCTGGCTGATGTAGGCTATTCTTGCCACAGCTCTGACATATATAATATATATATATATACCCTGTATGTATATATATATATATATATATATAAATATAAGATATATATATATATATATATATATACCCTGTATATATATACCACTCATAGAGGCCACTCTATTAGGTACCCCATGCTCATAACGGGTTGGACCCCCTTTTGCCTTAGAGAACTGCCTCAATTCTCGTGCAGCATGGGTTAAACAAGGTGCTGGAAGCATTCCTCAGGGAGTTTGGTCCATATTGACATGATGGCATCACACAGTTGCCGCAGATTTGTGAGCTGCACATCCATGATGCGAATGCCCGTCTCCACCACATCCCAAAGATGCTCTTGGATTGAGATCTGGTGACTGTGGAGGCCATTTGGTACAGCGAGACTTAGTCGTCATGTTACAGACCAGTCTGAGTGATTGCCAGCTTTATGACATTCGCATCTCCTGCTGAAAGTGGCCATCAGAAGCTGGGTACATTGTGGTCATAAAGGGATGGACATGGTCAGCAACAATACTCAGGTAGGCTGTGCAATTGCAACGGATGTCAAATTGGTACCAAAGGGCCCAAGAGTGCCAAGAAATATTCCCCCACACCATGACACCACCACCACCAGCCTGAACCGTTGATACAAGGCAGGATGGATCCAGTGCTTTCATGTTGTAGACGCCAAATTCTGACCCTCATCCGAATGTCGCAGCAGAAATCAGACTCATCAGACCAGGCAACGTTTTCCCAATCTTCTATTGTCCAATTTCGATGAGCTTGTGCAAATTGTAGCCTCAGTTTCCTGTTCTTAGCTGAAAGGAGTGGCACCCGGTGTGGTCTTCAGCTGCTGTAGCCCATCTGCCTCAAAGTTCGACGTACTGTGCGTTCAGAGATGCTCTTCTGCCCACCTTGGTTGTAACGGGTGGTTATTTGAGTCACTGTTGCCCTTCTATCAGCTCGAACCAGTCTGGCCATTCTCCTCTGACCTCTGGCATCAACAAGGCATTTCCGCCCACAGAACTGCCGCTCACTCGAATGTTGTTCTTTTCGGACCATTCTCTGTAAACTCTAAGATGGTTGTACAGTGAAAATTCCCAGTAGATTAGCAGTTTCTGAAATACTCAGACCAGCCCTTCTGGCACCAACAATCATGCCACGTTCAAAGTCACTCAAATCACCTTTCTTCCCCATACTGATGCTCAGACTTTAAACTGCAGGAATTGTCTTGACCATGTTTACATGCCTAAATGCACTGAGTTGCCGCCATGTAATTCGGCTGCTCAGAAGTAAGTGTTACGGGCAGTTGGACAGGTGTACCTAATAAAGTGCCGGTGATGTATGTACCGTGTATATATATGTGTATGTATATATATATATATATATATATATATATATATATATATATATATATATATATACATACATATAGTATATATATATATATATATATATATATATATATATATATATATATACATACATATATATACATATATATATATATATATATATATACATACATATATATACATATATATATATATATATATATATATATATATATATACCCTGTATATATATATATATATATATATATATATATATATATGTATATATATATATATATATATAAATATAAATATATATAGATATATATATATATATATATATATATATATATATATATATATATATATATATATATATATATATATATATATATACCGGCAGTATAAATGGATATATTATAATTATTGAAAGTATAATTTATAAATATAAAACGTAGCCTATTGCACAATGCTATCTACTCTGGCAATCCATATCAATTGTACTTACTAAGCCATAAATGTCATCTGCAGCATGTGCTGTTTGTTGGTTCTTTCCAGCGCACAGGACAGTGTGGTGGAAATAACCTTTCTGTAGTTTTTTTTTTTCTATGGAAGATAGCTTCACTGATTAGCTTTTAATTAATGCTTACAAAAATGTAAAATGTTTTCCTTTTTAAAAACAGCCTTGGAGGTATACAGCATGTTTGGAAATGAATAAATAAATGTATTAACTGATCACGGACCCAATATTTACCCTGATATTTCTTTTTTTTGTTCTTGATGAAATTGTAATTGCTTCCCTGTCCAACATGTGCTCTGATATCACTGAACATAGGAACCACCTATAACAAACTTTCACACATACTTTTGTTTTGTGGCATTAAGCATATTAATACAGAACACAGACAACAGAGATGACATTTAGCATCGCTCTATCAACACCAAACGATTCCAGCAGGATATTTGGTGAAAATACCTTATTTTATATAAAGAAGAGTACCGAATACATCCAAGAAGTCTTCTGCAATAACCGGAAACACACTTTCAAAATCACCACTGCATAGGTTCGGGAACCTGCGGATGTCAAAGATAAAAACTAACATAGTCAAAATCCCCCTGCATCACATCTATGATGAAGACGAGACTTGTGTCAGAGCTTTTTTTGCTTTATCGTTTATGCTTCATGGTATACATGTGTGTGTGTGTGTGTGTGTGTGTGTGTGTGTGTGTGTGTGTGTGTGTGTGTGTGTGTGTGTGTATAGCTTTCAAGTCAAGACTTTAAATGCGAAAGGCTCAAATGGCGTGACTGTGAGCTGGACAGAGCATGCGCAGCCAGTTCGATCGGACCACGCCCTTTTCCTGACATGTTGCGTTATGTCTTGGCACGCGAGAGACGAGACGGTCGGCAGCCGATTTTCAGTTACCAAGTCTCAGCTTCAGGTTTGTGTTCGTGTGACTTCAACCCGCATTACCGATGGACTTCATTTTCTTAACTAAGTGAAATCCCGAAGCTGCTTAAAGTTAGACTCCGAATTACTCACCATAAATGCAGTAGTTTCTCCTTAGCTTCTTCTATAGCATCATAATCATATTATTTCATAGTTCTCTTCAGTTGAAATGGTTATAATAGTGGTTTCAAGTTTCAAACCCTGAAGAACTATGAGAAGTATAATGATATTAATAAAAATGAAAGGAGTAGGTCACCGTTGTAGTGATATTAATTCGCGCTCTTACTTTAAGCGGTCTTGGATTTACTACGAGAAAATGGTCACGAATGTGGGTTAAGGATTGTTAGGGAACCCATGGCTCTTGGGGTTCCCCTGAAAATGTATGAAGGTCTAAGCATACAACGACCACAAAATGATGAAGAGCTAGCCTGCTACATTATAGCCTATTGCCGAGTAGGCAAAAAAAAAATATTGAGACCAATGTTCAGGGGTTTTCCCTGGCTCAGAAAAATGAGAGCAGATGTGGTAAAATCGTAACACCGGGAGCCCCACAATTTTGTACATTTTAAAGATAAAATTCATTAATCTGGTGAACTTTTTGAGTCAATCGATATTGTTGCTTCAAAATCGATAATAATCCACCCGCCAACAACCCATGAGGCTATTCATGGATTCTAGATATCTGCATCTGATCACATAACGATTTCTTCAGATTAAGGAGAGAACATAAATGGAAACATATCACATGAAGTAGGCTGACTTACCAATGAACATTATTGAAATTAAAAGTGCTTCTTTTGGCAAAATTACATTTCCTTTGTAGCCTGACCAGAGGCTTTACTCCCTTTAAACTTAAATTGTCAGTGATTCATTTTTGAAAAAACTCTAATCTGCATCATTTTTAGTACCTTTATAGGAGGGCACTTTTCCCCCTAATGTTATTTTAATATGTGCTTTAAATTTAGTTTCGACTCTTACATTTCTCTAAACAGATTACATTCGAACTAAAATAATAAGACAGCCTAGCGGCTGGTTCCCCAATCAAATGGATTAATTGACATTGAAAGATTATAACTGTATTAAATGAGATTATGATCTTGCTAAATATTTTTTTGAATATACAAATGAGGAATGAATGAAAAGAAATGAATTTACTTTGAAAATAAACACGAGGAAGCGGCAACAGGCGCTTAAAGGATTAATTCACTTTGAAGAAGACTTTTGCTGATAGTCTACTCAGGCCCCGTCATCCAAGATCTCCATGTCTTCCTTTCCTAGGTGGGAAAGAAATTAAGGTTTTTGATGAAGAAACGTCCAGGATTTGTCCTCCATATAATGGACTTCATGGGAAGCACAGGCGATTCCAAGCTTTCCAAAAGATCGTACAGCTCAGGATGCAGCTTCAAATGTCTTTAAACAACACCAGATGATGAATAAGAGTCTTATCATGCGCGAAACGATGAGTTCTTTCAAAACTTACTCCAAAACTTTGTAACTTTTCTAGGGGACAAATGGTGACCTAGCTCTATTCTGGAGGCGCCGTTTGTAACATCACATAATTAGTAATTGACGTTCAAAAGGTCACGGCAGCATAGTCGGAAGTACAGAATCAAAATAGTCCGACATCGTTATTTTACCTTTTAATTCCTTTTTTTTGTGAAACGGCGTTTGAGTTAGTTTGCACGTTCAACCTATGTGTTCAACTTACTGACTCTGTATTTCCAGCTAGTCGCCCGTGACCTTTTGACGTAATTACGATGTTACTTCAGTGGCTCAAACGCACCTAGCAGAACAGAGCTCAGGCTACAATTTGTCCTTAGAAAAGTTACAGTTTTGGAATAAGTTTAGAATAACCCATCGTTTTCGTATGATAAGACCCTTATTCATCATCTGGTGTTCGTTCAAAGACATTTGAAGCTGGATCTGAAACTGTTATTAACGATCTTTTGGAGCTTGGACCGTCTGGTTCCCATGAAGTCCATTAGCCTATATGGAAAAATCCTGGAATGTTTCATCAAAAACCTTAATTTCTTTTCACCCGACTGAAGAAAGAAAACATGGACATCTTGATGACATGGGGGTGAGTAAATTCTATCAGCAAAAGTTTTTTCAAAGGTGAACTACTCCTTTAATGAGCGAGTCATTGAGTCATAAAAAAATACTCTAAACCCTCATAGATGGACACAAACTGAGAAAGTCAATGAATGAATGAATAATTCAAGACAAAAAATCTGATTTCATGATCAATATATACCTGCCTACAACTGCTGCTGTGTGCATGCGCATCGCACCCGCGCGTGCATGGACAAATATCGTGCGCAGCTTCGCACCTGTCACAGTGCTAATGTTCGGAGCCATGACACACAGAAAAAGGACAGAATCCCTCTCGTCCCGAAGAATGGAGGGAGAAAGGTCAGAGGAGAGAGCAGAAGCGGGAGAACTGCCCCCATAACGACCGCATTTCATCCTCTGTTTGGAACGGAAAGTGGTCAACTTCTGTCGTTCTCGTATGTATAGCGCGAGGACAAAGAATTTTTAATATCGAGGTCCGGAATAGAAAAAATCTATTTTAGGATCGTGAAAGAAAAAAAAAAAAATGATGATAATGATAATAAGTGGTAAATCCCGGTGAATTTTTTTTTGTTGAAAAAAAAAAGTTGAGATGTTGTTTGCCAGAGAGAGAAAACTATTATCCTGCTGTCGGAGGAAAAGTTGCCACCAGAGAGATGGCGTAGCTAAAAGTATCTAATTCTTCTTGGATTTTTAATTTAATACTGTGAGGAAGAGCCGGGGTGGTGGATATAGCAAATGAGTCATATGGGCCTACTGTACACTTTTCTTTCTTTCCTTTAAATCCTCGCGTGTCTGGCTTCTGCTACTCTGAGTAATGCCTGAACTTTGTATTTGAGCACTTCTGGCTTTGATTTTGAATGAAAATGAAATCAATGAAACGGCGCTGCTTGAATCAGGTGCGTGCCTACATGATGTTTATCATCATTTAGTAACACTTTACAATTAGATAAAAAAGTTTGTAGACAAACTTTAAGTTCTCTTGAAAAAGCCCCACTAGAAAGTTTGAAGTAGCTAGTTTTAAAAGCTTGAAGTTTGAAGATTTTCAGTTGGAAAGTTTTAGTTTAGTAAGACAGACTTTGTTTAGGCGAGTGAGAAAATGTATTTTGGCAAAACAAGAGCTTTTATTGTAAGTAAATGTTATTTTTAAATCAGCCTCAGTGTGATATTTAACCATATTATCATGCTTAACTCTGATATTTTGAATAATTGTAATGTCGATGTTTAGTATATCTAGAGAATATCATGTTTGGGCAGTTGATTATTTATTTTTAACAGTGGATTCCGGACACTCAAAAGTGCACCAGATTAATTAATATGTCTGGACTACATTTTCTTACGAGGGGAGGAGGGCTTCTTTCTTTCTTTCTTTCTTTCTTTCTTTCTTTCTTTCTTTCTTTCTTTCTTTCTTTCTTTTCTTTCTTTCTTTCTTTCTTTCTTTCTTTCTTTCTTTCTTTCTTTCTTTCTTTCTTTCTTTCTTTCTTTCTTTCTTTCTTTCTTTCTTTCTTTCTTTCTTTCTTTCTTTCTTTCTTTCTTCTTCTTTCTTTCTTTCTTCTTTCTTTCTTTCTTTCTTCTTCTTTCTTTCTTTCTTTCTTTCTTTCTTTCTTTCTTTCTCTTTCTATTTTATTGCTTTAAATTTTGTCAAAAGAAGAACTTTTAATTTCAATAAATGAGGCATTCTACCGAAAGTTTAAAAGCATGTTAATTAATTCCTTTGTTTTCCCCACAAGAAAGTGTTTATTTTAAAGAAATTGTTGGTTATATGTTCAAAAAAATGTATATTTTTGCCAATAATTTTTTTTATTTTAAAGACGACCGAAGCCTCAAGCGTATATATACAGCTATGGAAAAAATTAAGAGACCACTGATTTGTGACCAATTAAGTGACCACTGATGCTATATATATATATATAATAATTAATTAATCAAATAATTGTATAAAGTATGGACCAAACAAACTGATAAAAATAGTGGTTAAATTTTATTTTTTTAGAAAAAAATAATAACAGGACTGAAGGTAACAGGATTGAGGTTTTTAAGCAAAGAGCAAATATATGACATATGCTTGGCCGCATAGCATTGATGCTAATAGCGTGACCTTCTCATTCATAGTTATAATTTCATCAAATATACAGAACATGAAAATGAGAGGAGTGACTTATAGTCGCCCCATTGCCTTCAGAAGATCCAGATGATGCAACTTCATGTTGAAAATGTGTCTTGTGAAATATTCTTCGTTTTTCAGAGGGGTGGGGGAGTAATAGTCTAAAAGGACTGAGTGAAAACCCGGGGACATGACTAAAATGTGTATTTTATCTAAAATATTAGATTTTTTTTTCATTTTAAATCAGATTTCTGAAGGATTTTAATAATAATATTTCATGGTAAAGTTTAGAGATAGAGAGTTGGGACATGCAGAAAATGCAATTTTTTGGTGTTCTGTGTCGTTTTGGAATGTTTTTAATTATACGTTTTAAATGTGTAATTAATGTGCATTACATTTTGCTCAATAATAAAATGTGTTTTAGGGTTAATTTTCATGCAATTTTATACATGGGAACAGAAATGTCACCCTTTCGGTGGTGGAATGGCTCAAATGTTAATTTTAAATCAGCCTACTTTATGTTTTCATATTATTTTAAAATAAATAAATAAATAAATAAATACATAAATAAATAAATAGCATTTTAAGCCAATTAAACAAAAATCTGTCAACATATTTCTGAAGAAAAAAAAACTGCTATTAGGCCTACACTTGACATTCTGTCCTCTAGGATATTAATGCATATTTCATACCTTTTGCCAACATGATTTGAGAGTAGAAGAAGCAGGAACTTCACCTGAAGAAGCGGATGGATATAGCGTCCTCGAGCTTTTAATCGCGAGTTTTATAGTCCGAAATCCGAATGATAAGAGAAATTCGAGTATCAACATCATCATCGGCACTGCTGCACAGAGGAGGGATGATGAGAGGAAAGCTGATGCTCTCGCGATGATTGATTGACAGGCGACAGGCAGGACTGCATGATTAGGCTCCTCCCCCCGAACGTACGTTTGGAACTTTATTTAAATATCAACCAGTGATTGGTGGAATGAGAAAAAGAGGGAGGAGCCACAGAAAGATTGATGCAAATGAGATTCATGCTCTGCATTTTTTTTCGGTATTTTCGCTTTCCACTTCGTCAGAGAGGATCAATTAACTCAAAGGTTTACAAGCAAAGCCTACAATCAAAAGAAAAGTTCGAAATGTGACAATTATGTATTCAAGCTCTGGAGATTATACACAGTGCTATTTTTATATAAGAAATATTGAAATTAAGTTTTATTTGTATGTGTTTTGAATAGGGCTACAGGGGCACATCATCTGTTGATGTATAATGTTCAGTTAGTATTGAGATTGGAAAGTGTTTCTATTATGTTGAAGTTTTGATCGTTACTATTGTGCAGAAGAGGGCTTTATCTTTGAAATAACCGAAATAATTTATATATATATATATATATTTATTCAAGCTGTACCGGTCGGAAGGTTGATAATGCGTTTATGAATACTACTTTTGAACAAATACTTGAAATATGTTTGTTTGTATTTGGTAACGAGAAACCTTTATTAAAAAACTAACTTTAGTCACGAGACCACAAGTGTATAGATGATGACGTTCAAAAGACTAACACCAACAACGAGACTTCGGCTGGCAGAAAAACATTTAACTATACATCACTGTTTTGTTGAATGGGTATGTTGTACTAAGTTGGGTTTACCGGAGCAGGTTTATAACTTTGAAAATGATTCGATCGGGAGGTATTCATGCGCTGCATTATTGATGTCTCTCTGCAGTTGGACTCGGCTGCTTCTCATAGACTTTCTCTGAGCGGCTCTGTTAGCTCAGTAATCTTTGGTTTTTATTATGGCTTGGTTGAATTATAATGTGGAATACGGTTTGTTATTTTCCATGGTTCTTTCTAATAATGGACCGCTAATTATGACACGTTGCACATGAACACCTAAACATAAGAACGGAACAACTTTGCGGAAGCTATAGCCTACAATTGTTTTTAAATCAATAAACTCCTTTTCAGATAAATGTTTGAGGTCAATTATTTGATGTATTTGGTAGTCGCATGTAATAGCAATAATGTTATAGCGAAGTTGATTTCTTGTAGATACAAAATTACCTCGGATTTGGGCTAATTTGCGAGTTTTCCTGCCACTTCAGGTCACATAAATCATCCGCCTCGCTATACATTATCCCCGAACTAGCATTACTGTATCTTCAGCATCCTAACAAGGACACAGGTGGTGGTGGGATGTTCACGAATATCTTTATTGGTTTCGTTTGGCTAAGTCATGAATTCGGTGATGATTTGGTGTTTTCTTCAATACGTTCTTGTTACTGGGATCTAATCATATCAATTGTCTTGACTGTGTTGTAGGAAGACAAATGTCGTCTAAGTCCACGTGCTGTTCTTTCCAGCGCAAGCAGTGTGGAAGATAGCAAAATGGAAATAGCTCATGATTCATTTGGTCATATTAGCATTTGGTGTTGTGAAAAAACAAAACTTGTGAATTTAAAAATGTTTATCTTGAAAAAAACACCTGAAAGATTACAGCATATTTGGAAATTCGGCTCTTAAATACATGTATTTGGTGATGGACCGATATTTACCCTGATGTTCTTATTTTGTTTCTTATGAAAATTTTGATTCC
>JAQIUQ010003982.1:0-18814 GCA_030378365.1 Hybognathus amarus | reverse complement strand
TTATTAATAACAAGTGAAATCAGCATTTGAAAAAACATTGAAACAGAGGCATGATGTGATTGGCTGCCAAAAACACTCATTAATCTGAAGTTTTTTTATGAATTAAGATTTTATTTATTTATTGTAATGTGTTGTTTCATTTATTTTAGAGCTTGTTATGGGATACCATATAAAATACACTACCTATAATTAGGTTCTTAAACACAAACTTCCCTCCACCCATTGCTATTCTATCCAGTTACATTTTAACACACATTGTGTGTTAAAAAAACTACACAACTTGTGTCAAAATACCATCAACACATGATGTGTGTTGTTTTTTAACACATCTTTTTTTAGAGTGTAATGCCCACTTGCACTGGGAAATAAAGTTTATCCTAGCCATCTTTTCAAACAAAAACAAGACCGCTTCTCAAGAACCGAAAATGTTAATGCTAACGTTAAGCCAATATAGTGTTTAAAAGTGATTCGCCCCCAATTCTTTTCCGATTCAGTTCCACGGCTCAAGGCTTGACATTTTAGAGGCTTTTGGGGAAATCAATGGGGATTTACTTCAGGTGTTGTGCCGAATTTCGATTACCCCTCGTTGAAGTCAGTACCTGATTGCCTAATCCTAACACCTCCCCCACAGTTTATCCTAAACCTACCGATGGGAACAAAACTCGCTCTAGATCTGCTGAGTTTCTTGATAGCAAAAATGGCACAAACATACACACTCTCTTTGCCGGGCCAAGGACAGCGAGCTACTGAGCTAGGACTTTCATTTTTATGATTTTCTGAATGTATGGACTTTCTGAACAGCATATATATGAGTTTTGTGGTGCTCTTATTTTGTAAAACAACATCAGAATGTCTTGAAACTGTTTAGGGGACACCTTGAAAAGGTGTAGGCCTACTTCTCCATCTGAGGTGGAATTGGTCTGTGGAAGCTAAGACTTTTATTTTTATGATTTTCTGAATGTATGGACAAAACAGCATAGGCCATAGGCCTATGTGACTTTTGGGGGGCTCTTATTTTGTAAAACAACATCAGAAAGTGGAAACAACTTGTAGTAAACTTTTCTTTCCTTGTTAGAAAAGTTAGCAACTCAGGAGACCAGGAGACAATGGACGTTTTCCAAGCAGAAGTTGTTAATTGCTCGTAGCTGCAGTCACGTTAACATCGTCTGAGTAAGTTAAAATAGCCTACTCCATCATTTCTGGTCATACAGAAAAGAATAATAGTAGCAACTACTTTTATTTGTGTAAACTCAGAACAATAAGAAAACGTTGTGCTTTTGTAAAATACAAGAAAACGAGCAGGGGCGGCCTATCTGTGAATTGGAGCACGTCTCAAAAATGAACAGAAAAACATAGACCTCACAGACGAGAAATATGAGCTTCTATACAAAGCTAATAAAAAATGTCCATCAATGAAAAAAATCCAATAGAAAGCAAATAGGTTGGCTAGGGTAAGCCTAGTAGAGTTCTCAACGGGCCTGAAAATTATTACCCGACCCGACCTGGCCCGTGGCTTTCGAAGCCCGACCCGATGTAACCCGACACATCAACATGAATTATCCGCCCGAACCCGGCCCGCGGCCCGAATCGGACGCGCCAAGGCATTCTCACCCCCAAGGCGTCACCTAACTGACGCCTTGGGAAGCATTTGACCAAGCTTCAATATCTGACGCTTTGGGCGCCCTCTAGCGTCAGTCCATGACGCCCTAGGATTGCGTGTAACCCTACCCTACCCCAGACCTAAACCTAACCGCGCTCATCCAACTGACGCTAAAGGAAAGCGTCAGTTAGATGACGCTGTAGGATCGCGTCATGAACTCGACGCCAAAGGGCGCCCAAAGCGTCAGATATTGAACGCGCACGCGTTCTAGTACAGTCTATTGCCGTTGCAGCGTCTATTCATTCCGGTGAAATCACAAAATAAAATGAGCACAAACTTAGAAAGGTTGACTTACTAGTCCATCAACAAGATCGCCAGGTCAGCATCACCGTTGCATCCAGTGCTGCTTTTGAGCTCGCGCCAATGAGTATAAAGCTTCGACCGAGAGCGGGACTCCTGTCAGGTTTCTCACGCAGTCAGATTCTCTTTTCCTTTTCCTAGTCTTCCGACCGCGTTTTGAAACTAGCAGGCGGGCTACGAGTTTTGAAACAAAATAGACCTAGCCTACAAACATAATCATATGCTTATAATAGGCATCGTGGAGGAAGATCAGTGCGTCCACAGTGGATAGACTGAGGCGTGTTCTCCTCTCTGCCAGCCACCCGCGATGGACTTTGCACGCAGCAGCCAGACTTTCTTTACGGTGAACAGCAGCGATGATTATAATAATTTGTTTGTTTTTTTACTGGGTGGAAAAGATTAAGCCCGAGGTCCGACCCGACCCGAGTCATTTGCTTATATCTTCTAACCTCGAACCCGGCCCGAACCTGCGGGTCTTGTCGGTGTTCTGTCGGGCCGAATCTCGACCCCGTTGAGAACTCTAAAGCCTAGCCTATGTGATTTTGTCCATGAAAGGCGCAAATAGGCTACATTAGAGGATATGTGGAGACAAGTTTGCAGGCAGCCTTCACTGATTTAGAAAGACTAGTTTATTAATAAATATTTAAAATGCTTCTTATTTTTTTCAGACACATTTATCATTAACCTACTTTCGCCGGTGCTTTGCGGCAAGTTTTATGCATGCGCTTGAGTGCGGAATAGGCTATGCACCCAGGACTGAATTGAATATAAACGTGCGATTCATTTAAAATATAATAAATGACTACAAGTCTAGAACAATCTTTAGTCTATGGCAACTCTAATCAATAGCCTAAAATGTTATATTTGACATTAATTATCCAGCTATTTAGGCCTATTTAATTAGTTGACTTGTAATAGGGGTTATGCGGGAGCGCCCAGCGGTTCTTTAACCGGAAAACGGGTATAAGCATTTCCCGTTTTCACTTCTGGACATCAGCAGCTGTATTTGCTTAGGTTATCTTGAATAACTGTTCATTTTGTGTCAATTTTCGCTTGTTGTAATAAAAATTATTATTTCTGATCAAAATTTTGTGTATTTGTTTTAATTAAAATGTCACTGAATGCTAAAATACCAGAAACGGGAACATCCGAACAGCAGTTTTTGTTGTGTGCCGATCTGCTCTGTGTCGGGGAAAGTTAACTCTGGGTAAGTTTCCACCAGTTCCCAAAAGATGAGTCAGTCAGGGCGATATGGGTCCGAAACATTAGGTGTGACAATTTAGCGATAAGTAGATACACCACTGTCTGCAGTCGGCATTTTATGCCTGAAGACATCATTGAAGGGGGCCGACGCCGTCGAAACCCGGGGCGATTCCGGTGTTGTTTGCCTGGAACAACTTCAACTTGCCTGTCTCTCGGCCGAAGCGTGTGGCAGAGGACACAGCGGCAAGGGGAGGAAGGGGAGGATGAGGAGATGATCGATGCCAGCGTGCTTTGAGGTGTCATGATTATGACAGCAGACCAGAACCTTCAGCTCTGGATCTGGCCTGTCAGAAAATTCACGCACAGCAGCAGGCCTTCTTAGAGCTACAGAAGCAAATGGAGGAGTTGTCGCTGAGGCAGTCCTTTGGACTAGAAGGTTCAAGAGTCTCCAATGAGGACATCAGGTTTTATACAAGGTAGGAAAAAAGTTATCAATTTACTTCAGTCCTAAGTAAATTCTGTTACACTCGCTTATCATTAGTCTGCCCATTTCTAATTTCAAAACAAAGCCAGAAATGACTTGAAGACTTACATCATGCTATGAGTGACAAGACTATCCTAGCCCAGAGCTTAAGCAATAGAGAATGTTTGTTTTCAATAAAGACATGACCGACTATATATATATATATATATATATATATATATATATATATATATATATATATATATATATATAATTATTATTATTTTTTTTGCACAATTAGCTTCAGCAAATAGATGAAGATCATATTCCATTTATTGACCAATTTATACAGAAAAACAAAATAAAACCAAGGGGTTTCATAAACTTCCAAATGGGACTGTATACCGCTTATCAAAGAAAATGCTAAAGCTGAAGCACAAATGTAATGCATGTGACATCATGAACTACTTCATGGGAGACATTTTGAAAAGTTGATTTATTGTTTATTGATTTATTGATCTATTGTGCTTCTCATGCTGTATGGTTACAATCCAACATGGTATTACACTGCAATTTGATCTTTTTCATAGATTTGCCAGCTACCGCCATTTTCAGGCATTTTGGCTGCAGATTGAACCTGCCACTAGGAGAATTGCCCGTGCTATACAGTCATCGACAACCATAGTTCCTGATATCGACTGCTGACCCACCACGTAGACCAGTAGGTTTGGGGTTAGAATTGTTGCATTTTTCCAAATAAATAGATTAAGATTCATAAATAAATGTAAAGAGTTTCACTCAAATTTATGAAATTCACAAATAAATAAAATGTATATATATATATATATATATATATATATATATATATATATATATATAGTTGCTTTGTACTTGTACTCTGCAGAATAACAATAGAGTTGAATCTAATCTAAATGCTGTTACAAACACTTTTGTCTTGTACAATGTACAACTATTACTACATGTCTACCAACAGAGCCTTTGTCTACCGCTGGTTGATGAGTTGTTCCTCTTTTTGGTCTATCTGTCTCTGGGTCGGAAGGAGAAGGATCTAGCGGACCGCTTCAACGTTCATCAGTCAACTGTTAGTAGAACAATTAGAACCTGGGCTAATTTTCTGTACACAGTTTTGGGTGCTGTGGGCATTTGGATGTCCCCTGATGCAGTCCGTGCCATGATGCCTAGTGTTTTCGAAAGGTACTCTGACACACAGGTGATAGTTGACTGCACTGAACTAAAATGTCAAACCCCTTCCTCACTGCTTTTGCAGAGTGAGATGTACTCCCAGTACAAATCTCACACCACAGTAAAGGGAATGATTGGTGTGTCCCCACACGGTGCTGTCACCTTTGTGTCAGCACTGTACTCAGGTTCTGTTAGTGACAACGAACTGTTTAAGCAGTCTGGAATTATCCCTTTATTAGATAAAGACATGGCTGTAATGGTTGACAAAGGCTTTACAGTTGATGATTTTAGTTCCGGGTAAAGTACACAGAACACCTTTTCTGGGAAAGAACTCTCAGCTGTCTCGTGAAGAGGTTTTAGCTACTCAGGACATTGTGCGGCTGAGAATACACGTGGAGAGAGTGATTAGGCGCATTGAAGAGAATAAATTGTTTGATTCCATCATCCCTCTGACTATAGCTGGTAGTATCAACCAGCTTTTTACAGTAACCTGCCTTCTATCGAATTACCAGAACAAGCCACTGGTCAAGGCTTGGGCCAAATAGATGATCTAAAGCAGTGATTTTCAATCCTGGTCCTGGGGACCCACAGCTCTGCACATTTTATGTCTTCTTTATCTGACACACCCAGTTCAGTTCATAGAGCTCTTTCCTAAATCCAAACCATTGTACCTATTGTAAATATTGTAAAATACATGAAGCACAATTGTCAAATGTTTGCAGAAAATGTTTTTATTCTGTCAAATAAATGTTGTGCCTGGTAAATGAAAGCTTTAAGCATTAAGTTCTGCCAGGAAGACTTAATCACTACATCATTATTACCTTCACATCTATCCAATCACATCTCTAGACTCGCTGCATAAAAGACCTGTACTCACACATGTTTGAGTTCGCAGATACCGACAGTGACAACTCTTGCTCACGTTCATCTGCTAAACCGCCATGTCCGACAATACGCCTATTGTCTGCGACTACTCAGACTCCGATGACGAATTCGTTCCGCCATCTCCTCTTCCAACACGGCGCAGCACGCGCCTCCAATTTCGAGAACTCGCCATGGACAACGTGGTCCACGGAGGACATATCCAGTTCTCTGGAAACAGCCGGCATTCCCACCAGCCAAGGTCTGTCCAGAGAGGATCTACTTCTCCTCGCTCAGAACACTCTGGGTAATCCACCTGAGTCCGTCACTACTCCAGCGACTCCTTCTGCGTCCGGCCAACCAAAACAAGCCGGCAGAAAGAGAACTGCCAAGTCATCGTCACCACATCCTGCTAAAAGAACCACGCTGCATACACGGGCACCCGCCGTACCGGATTCCGTCCAGCCTGACGGAGTTAACACTCAAATTCTTCAAGCGATCCAAAGCCTCTCCCAAACCGTCAAAAGCCTGGAATCGAGGATGTCAAAATTCGAACACTCAACAGCTCAATCTCGTCCTCCGGCCAGCGGATTAAGCGATCCCTCGAGCATTGCCTCTACTTCTTCAGCCCAGTCAACTTTTCATCAACCGGCTCTGTCACCATTTCAGGATGTTCCCGCTCCACCTGAAACTTCTGTTTTCAACCTCTCTACAGCCGTACAAGCCCAGTCATTCGGTAGGCGCTTTGTTTCTCCAGCCGCTGCAACGATCTCCCCTCATATCAGAACAAACATCATCCAAGGTAAGGATATTAACCTGGCTTCACTTCTGCTTCCCTCGCCTGCTGCTGACAGAAAAATGGTCGACTGCGGTGACGTGGCAGTACTTCTTAAAACTTCCGATCCCAGATTACTACGAAATCTTGCTTTCGCAGAATTCGTCATTGCTTTCAGCATATTCAGAGATATTTTGTGCCAGGTTTTCCCGGATCGAAGGGAAGAGTTGGATCTCTATTTAGCCATGCTGGCAGACTTTAACCAAAGATACGGGGGAACATTATTCTACGAATACCATAAATCATTCTCCGCCAAATCAGCTTCTTTCATTTCGCTCTACAACTCCAGACTAGACTGGTCCGTTACAGATACTGAACTTCTAGTTCGTCATTTTGGCGGCCAAAAAACACTGGCTTGTAACATTTGTAGCGCTTACGGACACAATGCTCCTTTCTGCCCGAAAGCTTTCGCTAGCCAAGAGCCGGACGCTGTCCATGGTGCTGAGAATGTAAGGCGTTCATATGACAGCAAGAAACGTTATGTCCCAGATCACAAAGGTGGTACTATCTGTAACAAATTTAATGAATCTGTTTGTTCTTTCCCCCAATGCAAATATGACCACATCTGCAGCTTTTGCAAGGATCCGCACCCCAAAATCAGTCTGCCCACGCCGGTACAATCCTGTAATCCGAGGAAAAGGGAGGAAATTCTAAAAAGCCACCCCTCTACCCCTATTAACATTTCTATTCTCTCTAGCTACCTCTACTCCCACCCCGATCCGACTTTTGTCGATTACCTAATTACCGGCCTGTCTCAAGGGTTTCGGGTGGGCATCCTTTCCCATCTTACCACCTCTGTCTTAGCTAAAAATCTGCAATCAGCTATCACCGAACCAGACGTGGTTACTATGCTGCTAGAAAAAGAGGTCAATAAAGGATATGTCATTGGCCCCTTCGCTTCCCTCCTTTTTCGCCTTTCGCATCAATTCTATCGGCGTCGCCACACGGAAATACTCCGGGAAAAAACGTCTCATTTTTGATATGTCTTCTCCTCATTCTGCCATCACAGCGGAGCGTGAACGAATGCATACCTTTAGCGCCCTTCTCCCTACACTACGCCTCGGTAGACAATGCTATTCAATTAATTAAAATAGCCGGCCAAGGTGCTTGGCTAGCTAAAGCCGACATCACGGACGCTTTTAAAACCATACCAATTCACCCCTCCGACTGGCCACTTTTCGGCGTCAAATGGAATTCAAAATTCTATTTTGCAGTAAGGCTTACATTCGGGTGCAGGAGTAGCCCCCATATTTTCAATAGCCTTTCCGAAGCGCTCTGTTGGATCTTGTTGAACGTTTGCAGACTGCCCTTCGTCCTACACTTGCTCGATGATTTTCTGCTGATCGATTTTCCATCATCTCAATCTCCAATTCTCGACATACTCAAACAGATTTTTAGCGATGTCGGCGTTCCCCTCTCCGTTGAGAAAACGTTGGGCCCTTCTACTTCGCTAGAATTTCTAGGCATTTCCCTCGACTCAGTTCTAATGCAAGCTTCTCTTCCCTCAGAAAAGCTTTCAAGAATCAGGTCCTTTCTGGAATATTTTTCCTCCCTACATTCCGTATCAAAGCGCGAAATGCTTTCGCTACTCGGCCACCTTAATTTCGCCATGAGCATCATTCCCCAAGGCAGGGCTTTCATTTCACGGCTGTTAACTCTGGCCCATTCGGTGGAAAAGCTAAGCGACCAGATCCTAATAGACGATGGCTGTTTGTCCAACTTAAACTTTTGGAAGAGCTTGTTAAATGCTTGGAACGGTATTTCGTTCTTCTACAACGATGATTTCGAATCATCGTTACAATTACAATTATTCACCGACGCGGCTCCATCTATCGGCTTTGGCGGGTTCTTCCGAGGGCAGTGGTTTGCGGAAAAATGGCCTCATGATTTTCCTAAAACAGCGTCCGACTCCGTGTCATCTGCGCTCTACGAGATTTATCCTATAGCTGTCGCTAGCGTCATCTGGGGCCCAGAGTGGTCACGCAAACGTATTATGATGTTCTGTGACAACGAAGCCACAGTTGCCATCATCAACAAAGGAAGATCAGCTTGTCCTACGATCATGCCTTTCTTAAGACGATTAATCTGGCAATCCGTCGTCTTTAATTTCATTATCAAAGCCGTACATATTCCCGGTCACTGCAATGTTATCGCTGATGCGCTCTCTCGCTTTCGATTTCAGACTTTCAGACGGCTGTGCCCTTCAGCCAAACCGGATCCAACAACCTGCCCCCCCTTAGCAGAAATCACGCTAGATTAAACGATCTGCTCACGTCAGCGAGACATTACATTTCTAAAGGCGTCGCTCCCTCTACATTTAAAGCTTACACGTCAGCATGGTCAGCTTTCCTCATGTTTTGCTTCTCCCTCCAAATTTCCGTTTTCCCTATTCTAATTTCGACAGTTTGCTCCTTCCTCGTCTTTAAATTTGAAAAGCGCACTCAAAAAATGTCTTCTATTCGCAGACTCCTCGCTGGCATCCAATTTTACGCAAAATATCACAATCCCAATTTTCCAAGTCTCTTTTTCCGAAACTTCTATTCGCTTATTACTTAAAGGGTTGGCTAAATCTTCCAGTAAAACATCAGATAAACGTCTACCTATTACCCTGCCTTTACTGCGAAGATTAATTAATTCTGTCCGCAAAGGCCTCTTTTCCACGTACCTCAATATCCTACTAGAAGCCGTGTTTTTATCTGCATTCTATGGTTTTATGCGTCCAGGGGAATTCACCTCAGGAACTAATAAATTCGATCCTGCCCACGGTATCTCCTTTTCCGATCTACATTTCGCACCCAAATTCTTCACACTCTTTCTAAAGCACTCCAAGACCGACGCTCAAGGCTCTGGCGTCACCCTAACAATTTCAAAAATTAATAACAATTTTTGCCCCTTCACATCCATGGTTAAATTCCTTAAAATCCGCCCTAGAACTTCAAACCACGCACCACTATTCATTTTACCTAACGGAGCACCCCTTTCGAATGCCTGCTTCAGAACCCTCTTAACCACCGTCATAAAGAGCTGCAGTCTATCCCACTCCCTCTATACCGGCCACTCCTTCAGAATCGGGGCAGCTACCTCAGCAGCCGAGAGGAATCTCCACATCAGCCATTAAGACCATGGGCAGATGGTCTTCCTCAGCATTCGAATCATACATCAGACCTGATCCAAAAACCATTCTCGAAGCTCAGCAAGCTCTCCAGTAACAAACCAGGTAAATACCTATGCAACTACTGGTGGTGGTGTCATGCTATTCCATTCTCATTTGGCTACGTCTTACGATATCATGGCCTCATTCTCATCAATGCGGTTTATGCATGGCCTAACGTGGCACCGTTATGTGGTTTAACGTAACCTGTTCATGCACGGCCTAACGTGGTACCGTTCTATGGTCTAACGTGACCTGTCTATGCATGGCCTAACGTGGCACTGTTCTGTGGTCTAACGTGACCTGTCTATGTATGGCCTAACGTGGCATTGTTCTGTGGTCTAACGTGACCTGTCTATGTATGGCCTAACGTGGCTCCGTTCTGCTGGTCTAACGAGACGTGTCTATGTATAGCCTAAACGTGGCACCGCTCTCTATGGTCTCACGAGACCTGTCTATGTATCGCCTAACGTGGCATCCGTCCGCACGGTCTAACGCGACCTGTCCATGTATGGCCTAACGTGGCATCGTTCTGTCGGTCTAACGTGACCTCTCCACGTATGGCCTATCGTGGCACCGTTCTGCTTGGTCTCACGAGACCTGTCCATGTATAGCCTAACGTGGCACCGCTCTCTATGGTCTAACGAGACCTGTCCATGCATGGCCTAAGCAGCACTGTTCCGTTCGGTCTAATGAAGCCCGTCTATGTACGTTTCAAAGTGGCACCATCATTTATGATCTAACGAGGCCGTCTACGTCTAGCTGAACGTAGCACCGTCCATGCAGCCTCGCTCCACGCATCCTCAGGTTGGAACCGATAAATCACGTAAAAGTGCATAGAATCCTACGTCAACTTTCCATGGCCCCACATTGTACCACAGGTCAACATTTTACATATGTGCGTAGCTCTCTTGTCTATCATACTTCCATAGTAACCCTCCTTCTATTTTTCAGGAAGCACAAGATCCAAGACCGGTGGGTACACCTTCCGTTACAAATTCTTGGGGGTTGGCTGGCCCCGTCCTGGCGGATCCATAATCCACCTATTTTTGGGGGTTTGGCTGCGCCCCTGCCCGTGCTCCAGGCAGGAAATGCAGATCCGCTACCCGCGGATTACGAACTACGGACGGGGCCTACGCCAAAGAACTTTATAAATAATTGCTTGCTGGGCCGTCAATAAATTTACGCTTGTTTCATCACTATATCTCCCGAGTCTTTCTGGTAGAAATGAAAGCTTTAAGCATTAAGTTCTGCCAGGAAGACTTAATCACTACATCATTATTACCTTCACATCTATCCAATCACATCTCTAGACTCGCTGCATAAAAGACCTGTACTCACACATGTTTGAGTTCGCAGATACCGACGTGACAACTACCTCCACCATCCCCACCACCAGCAGGATGGTCCCGTCCATACCTCCCTGGGGGTTCGGCTGCGCCCCTGCCCGTGCTCCAGGCAGGAAATGCAGATCCGCTACCCGCGGATTACGAACTACGGACGGGGCCTACGCCAAAGAACTTTATAAATAATTGCTTGCTGGGCCGTCAATAAATTTATGCTTGTTTCATCACTATATCTCCCGAGTCTTTCTGGTAGAACTAATGTCTGTTAGAAGTCAGGTACTTGGGCATATAAATATTGAAGTAAAAGCTGTCTGCCTTTTTCTAATTACTTTTGTGACCTCTGGGTCAACAACTATACGTTGGATTAGCATGTCTTCTTGGGTACAAATGACAAAGTCACACCATGCCATTCCTGTCAGCATAAGTTGCCCCTGCACTTGCCAGTAGTACATGTGGCTTTCTTTTAACAGCAGTGTTCCTTCTTGCATGTTTAGATACTTGCATTCAACGTAGCTGGTAACGTTGGGCACTTGATCTCAACTAAGCCAAAAGGTGGCTGCGCAAGAGGGTCAAATACTGAGGCCATCTGGTGAGGTGCCAAGCCATGGGGCGTCAGGGTGAACAATTAGGCCACAGGGCATGTAGTTAACGTTCCTTATTTTGCAGTATTCTTGTGCTGCCGTAAACTCCATTTCTGCACCTGTTTGAGTACACGTTGTGGTAACTTTATAATAACTGCACACTATTAATCATTTGTTAAGCATGAGTAAACAGTTAATTCATCATTCATACAGCATTAATAGACATTAATAAGCAGTTTATAAATACAGCTATACTTGCTTTTTTCCTGATTTATAGGCTTATCTATAATGCGTTTAATAATTGTATTCTCATACTTTTTTAATGATCAATTAAAAATTTCTAAATGAACTATAGCATTATTTACAAACCAGTTATTTAAAAGTTGTCGGTCATTCATAAGATCAATTAGAAAGTGTAAGTAAATGTAGTAAATACATGTAGTTATAAAGCGTTTAGTAGTGGTCAGTTAACTATGTGTGAGCTGATCTAAAGTGAGGACTAGTCATGGCTTGTAAAGCATTTATAAAGGAGATTTAAAGGCACATCAATCTTCTAAACAGTAAAATGTAACAAACACAACACAGTGATACAGAACATAGTAATATTTAACAGCCTTTAAATCTCCTTTATAAATGCTTTACAAGGCATGAATAGTCCTCACTTAAGATGAGCTCACAAACATAGTTAACTGACCACTACTAAATGCTTTATAACTACCCTAATTAACCCTGAATTACAGCATAAATACATGTCAATAAAGCATTTATTAACACACTAAGTAACCATCATTATATGTCTGAATAATAAGATGTATGAATGTACATTTAAATAGTTTATTAATCATTTACTTACACGCTCTCAGTAATCTTATGAACCACTAAAAACTCTTAAATAACTGGCTTATAAAAAAATGCAATTCTTCATTTAGAAATGATTATTTGATCATTAATAAAGTATTAAAATGCAATTATTAAACAAATTATAGATATGCTTTTAAATCAAGAAGAAAGCCTTTGAAGTTGTGTTTATACACTGCTTATTAACGTCTATTAATGCTTTATGAATGATCAATTGACTGTGTACTCATGCTTAACTAATGATTATTAGCGTGTAGTTATTATAAAGTGTTACCCAAGTTGTTTCTAAATTTGAGTTGAATCATCGCAATAAAGTGATCATAATGCAAAGTATTGTAATTAGCAAATGAATGTCATTGCAAGGTAGGCTAACAGTTAACTTAGAAATGGACAGGTATGTGTGTGTGCACCTCTTTTCATCTCGGCTGTCTGCCTCGTTCCTTTGAGGATGCGTTCAGCCAGAGACTGTGCTGAGCCATCTCCCCTGACAAAGCACACCTCCCTGAAGTGAGAGGAGGTTATTCGAGGCCTGCACAGCTGATGCCACTCTGAATTTCCAGCATGCTCTCTGGTTGCCACCTCAATCTTTCTTGCCATTTCAAATGTGACATTCAAGCTTTTCAGGTGGAAGTGTTGTTCCTCAGTTAGCTCATGTGCCCAGTCTGTCGGGGCAAGCCGGCAGTCATCTATGGGAAGCTGTGGGAAAGGTGGAGCATCCATATGGATATTTATTACCTTAGTAGGTACTATCGGCTGCTGGTAAGAAAGCATGCTTCCCTTTTGGGCTAAGCCAAGCGATGTCTCCACCAGTCTCATCACTGATGGCCATTGTTGCAATGAGGGGCCTCTCTTCAATCTCAAAGTCTTTGTAAGGGTCCTCAAATATATAGCAGCCCAATATCACATGGGTTCCCAATCACACCCTTGTAGAGTGTACTTCTGTGAGAAAAAGTGATACACTAAATATCCTACTGTGACAAGGTTAGTTATTAAAAAAAAAATAAAAAAAAAATATATATATATATATATATATATATATATACAGCTATGGAAAAAATTAAGAGACCACTGCCAAATCAGCAGTTGCTCTGGGATTTATTATTTATAATATAAATAATAAATCCAGAGCAACTGCTGATTTGGCAGTGGTCTCTTAATTTTTTCCATAGCTGTATATATATATATATATATATATATATATATATTGTACAAAATGGCACATAGTGTCACTTGTGGTGTTCCTGGTTTAAAATTACCGGACACAAAAAAAATTGCTTATTGGATTGAATCTTTTTTGTCACGATTAGAGCCCTTGGACCTGTGCATTATGTGGATAATGTTATTAAAATTGTAATGTTTTGGAAATAGTTCTGTTATTTGATATGTTATATTATAACGTGCTGTGCCCCAGCTAATGTTTACATGAATGATCTCAGTGACTGCAGTGCAGCACCTCACCTGATTCCTCCTTCCATGCGCCTGTTAAGCCTGGGTCTTGTAATAATCATGCTGTTTATGGGCCCGGGTTTCACTCCCTTATGAAGTAAAGAAAAAGAAAAAAGTTCTCCACTATATTACGCTGTACCTCTAATGATTCTGACCTTAGATCACTATACTTTCTTTTATCAATTTACTATTTGTATTGCTGCATACGTAGCCTAACTCTAACATATACAGCCAGTATTTGCCTCAACCTCTTACTGCAGTTCTGGGCTTGTGCCATTGTTGTTCAGTTTCTGTGCAGGCATGAACAGGGGGACAACCTGGATATTGAGCTCTGAGTAATGAGCTGTCTGAAAGAGTAGTCCAACAGTGTCGATTACACACTGCTGTGCCAGCTTTGCACGAACACTGACTGGAGGTCATGACTGGAGGTTCTGAATCACGAAGCACTATCCTGTAGAATACACAAAGAGAAAATTGGACAAACATTGACACTGATGTATCCTTTCAAGTGTTTTTGAAGTGAATTTTGCAACTTAAACAGTCATCAGAACAGAATTAAGAATTGGTCTAGTAAGGTTGCTGGGGTAAGTTTGTTGACAAGGGGTTTCCTACAAATCTACTACAATACGAGGTGAGGTATAAATATGTTGCAATAGAAAAATTGGTAACACTTTAATAACTGCACACTATTAATCATTATTTGAACATTAGTAAACAGTAAGGTCACTTATAAAGTGTAAGTAATTGTAGTAATTTCGGGTAGTTATAAAGCATTCAGTAGTGGTCATTAACTGTTTGTGAGCTCATCTAAAGTGAAGGACTAGTTATGTCTGTAAAGCATTTATAAAGGAGATTTAAAGACTTGGTTATCTTCTAAACAGAAAAAGGAAACAAACACAACTCTGTGATAAAGAACATAGAAATATATAACTGAGCCTTTGAAATCTCCTTTGTAAATGCTTTACAAAGCATAGATAGTTCCTCACTTTAGATGAACTGCACAAAAGAGTTAACTGACTACTACTAAATGCTTTATAACTACCTGAATTACAGTAGAAATTCATGTTAATAAACCATTTATTAACACACTAAGTAACTATATGTTTGAATATGTATAAATGCACATTTATTAACCATTTACTTACACTTTCTAAGTGATCTTATTAACCACTGACAATTCCTAAATAACTGGGTTTTAAATAATACTTCATTTATAAATGATAAATTGATCATTTATAAAGTATGATATATATATATTATATATTATATATTTGTGGCATATTTGTGGGGGTCTAAGAAATAAAAAAAAATGGTTTAGCCTATTAGATGAATACAAATGCTGCTTTGTAAATGTTGAAAATGTTTATTAATATGACCTGATTTATGGTTCATATTCATAATCGTCTGTTGTTGCCAGTTTACAAGGCAATGTTTCCAAGCACTTTCAGGCTAAAATAAAGGCTATTTTCATTTACATTACAATGCCTAGTAGCTACTGTCTATTTAACGGTCGCGGGTGCGGGGCGGGTTGTAAAAATAGAGACAGTGGTGCGGTGCGGGCTGGGGCGGGCCAAATAATTTCATAAAAGCGGGACCGCGGGTTGGAAAAAAGCCGACCCGCGCATCACTAAAATATATATATATATATATATATATATATATATATACAGCTATGGAAAAAATTAAGAGACCACTGCTGATTTGGCAGTGGTCTCTTAATTTTTTCCATAGCTGTATATATATATATATATATATATATAAATATATATATATATATGCTTTTAAATCAAGAATAAAGCATGTATAGCTGTATTTATAAACTGCTTATTAATGTGTATTAGCCTAATGCTTTATAAATGATAATTAGCCTGTTTACTAATGTTTAACTAATGATAAGTAGTGTGCAGTTATAATAAAGTGCTTACCAAAAGGGTTACTGTCAATCAACTTTGCCCCAATTACCTGACCTCTCCATTAACAGTAGTAGACCATAGACATTTATCAAGTGTCTCAGAAGAATGTGTGTACCATTGTCTTTTTGATCATGGGTGTTAAACTGTAGTCGAGAACATGCTCTTGTCCAGATGAAAGCAGTTGTAGTGTAAATGTTTCCGTTCTGAGAGGCTTGATGAACGCATGCTATGCAGTCATTGAACTGGAACAGACTGCCAAATTGAACAGAATACCCAAAACCCATCCCTAAACATTAGCCTACTATCAAGCTGTTTGGTTTTTCATTCTTCTGCATGGACCTGTGACAAGCTGCTCTAACACTGACAGTACCTGTCACCCTGTCTTTGTTTGAAACTGGTGGACAAGACTGATACATCATTCATTCATTCATTCATTCATTATTCTAACAATGTTTTAGAAATCTGAAACACTGACAGTTGTCACACAACCAGAAGGACACAGACGGGTGAGTAAACAATGTTTATTGAAATGAAGATGGCGGAATGAACAGGTGAGTTGCAGATACTCAGAACAGCTGAGTGTTGGCAGGGTGGTGGAATTAAAGAGTCTCTTATCTGTTTGCAGAAGTTGGAGAGTGGACGAGAGGATTGATCTGAGCCGGGACAGGATGGACACAGGAACGGAGACACACTCGGAGGTGGACACGGACAGGTAGGTAGCGGGAGTCTGTTGTCTTGAGCATTGACGAGACCAGACAGTGCAGAGGTGAGTGAGCGAGTCTTTTATGGGAGTTGGTGATGGGCTGCAGGTGGCGGTGACAGGTGATGGTGATGATTAGTATTCTGGGGAGCGGGAACGCGTGGGTGGAGTGATGGTGTCTGGCACTGAGGTGGGTGTATCCGTGACAGTACCCCCCCTCCACGGCCAGCTCCAGCTGGCGGAACAGACCGACGACGGGGCGGCCACGGCCTCTGGGTGCCGGGACGGTCAGGGTGAGTGGTGTGGAAGTCCAGGAGGAGGGATGGGTCCAGGATGTCCTCTCTGTGGACCCAGCACCTCTCTTCCGGTCCAAAGCCTTCCCAGTCGACTAGGTACTCGAGGTGGCCGCCCCGACGTCGGGAGTCGAGGATGTCGTTGACTCTATAGATGGTGGCGTCATCGGGGTCCACGGGAGGAGGAGGTACCACCTCAGCGCCAGAATCTGGGGAAGAGGGAATGAGAGGGTTAGTGTAGGGCTTGAGGAGAGAGACATGGAATGAAGGTGAGATTCGGTAGTGTCGTGGGAGGGATAGCCGGTAGGTGACATCGTTGATCTGTCTCTGTATTGCGAACGGACCGATGTATCTGGGACTCAGCTTGCGGCAGGGCTGTCGGAGGCGGATGTCCCGGGTGGAGAGCCAGACCAGCTGACCTGGTTGGTATTGCGGGGTTGGAGAGCGTCGAGCATCGGCCTGGTTCTTGTGCCTCCGGACAGCCTGCTGTAGGTGGATGTGGGCTGAGTCCCAGACCCTCTCGCTCACCTGGAACCAGTGGTGGACTGCTGGAACGTTGGAGGGCTCGCCAGACCAGGGGAAGAGGGAGGTTGGAAGCCGAGTATGCACTGAAAGGGGGTTAGACCGGTGGTGGGTTGACGGAGTGAGTTCTGTGCATACTCGGCCCAGGGAAGGTAACGGCTCCAGCAGTCCTGATGGTCGTGGCAGTATGACCGCAGGTATCTCCCGATCTCTTGTATCTTCCGCTCAGTCTGGCCGTTGGACTGGGGATGGTACCCGGAGGTAAGACTGACGGTCACTCCGAGCAGGTGGAAAAAGGCCTTCCACACGCTGGAGATGAACTGTGGGCCACGATCAGAGACGATGTCCTCCGGGAGGCCGAAGTGTCGGAAGACCTGGTGGAAGAGGGCCTCCGCCGTTTCGAAGGCAGTGGGTAGCGCAGCCAGGGGAATTAGCTTGCAAGCTTTGGAGAACCGGTCTACCACTACCAGGATGCAGGTGTGAGTCTCTGAAGGTGGCAGGTCGGTGACAAAGTCCAGCCCCAGGTGGGACCACGGCCGGGATGGAATGGGCAAGGGGACCAGCTTACCCTCCGGGAGGCGACGGGGCACCTTGGCCATGGCGCAGACCTGAGCAACCCCTTGACGTACCGGGAGACATCCTGGGCCATACCTGGCCACCAGTAGCGCTGTTGGATGAGCGAGAGGGTTTGGTGGCTGCCTGGGTTCCAGAGCCCGGAGAGGTGTGCACTGAGTCCATGAGGGACGGGCGCAGGCGAGTGGGGACATAGACCCGTCCCTCAGGACCTCCCGGCAGAGCTGGTTCGGATTGGGTGGCCTCGGTGATGTGGTCATCGAGGGTCCACTGGATGGGACTGACTACCATGGCTGGAGGGAGGATGGTGTCCGGTTCTGAGATATCCAAGGGGGGTTGAAACTGACAAGAAAGGGCGTCAGCTTTGACGTTCTTGGGTCCAGGGCGGTAGGTGACGGTGAAATTGAAACGTGTGAAGAAGAGGGCCCACCGGGCTTGGTGGGGGTTGAGGCGTCGTGCTTCCCGAGATAGGCGAGGTTACGGTGGTCAGTGATGACGGTAAATGGGTGTTTGGCTCCCTCCAGCCAGTGTCTCCACTCTTCCAGGGCGAGCTTGATGGCAAGCAGCTCTCGATTCCCGATGTCGTGAGTTCAGCTCCGCCGGGGACAGTTTCCTGGAGAAGAAGGTGCATGGATGGAGTCGTGGGGGATTCCCCTGCCGCTGCAGATAGCACCGCTCCTACCCCGGTGGTAGAGGCGTCGACTTCAACCAGGAAAGGGCGGTCTGGATCGGGCAGGGCGAAGGGTCAGGGCGGTGCTGAAGGTCCTCTTGAGGGTCTCGAAGGCTTCGTTGGCTTGAGGGTTCCAGGACAGAGACTTGGCCCCACATTTCAAGAGGGAGGTTATGGGTGCGGTGATTTGGCTGTAGCCCCTGATGAATCGTCAGTAGAAGTTTGCGAAACCTGGG
>JAQIUQ010003981.1:0-97323 GCA_030378365.1 Hybognathus amarus | reverse complement strand
ACGTCCCGGGTTACGTATGTAACCCTAGTTCCCCGAAGGGACGGATGCTGCGTGTAATCGCAGTGGGAACGCGCCAGCGTCACGCGTCTGAAGCATGAATGAAATCAGTCAATGGAGAAGTGAGCGTACGGCGAGTGACGTCATTGACCAGGAAGCTATAAATATCCCCTGAGCACAACAGACGCCAGCTCAAAGTTTCTGAAGCAAGCGACCCGAGGGGATGCCGGGAGTATGGCAGGACACGCAGCATCCGTCCCTTCGGGGAACTAGGGTTACATACGTAACCCGGGACGTTCCCCTTCAGGGACTACCGCTGCGTGTAATCGCAGTGGGAACGCAATACCCACATCCCCATACGACCAAACCCCCGTCGTGTGTCATTAGGAGACACAAATCGACGAGAGAACTTGAGCCCCGGGAGTGGAGCTAAGGTCAAGGGAATAAAATCTGACGAAAGTGTGCGGTGAGGACCAACCTGCCGCATCACAAACGTCCTGAAGGGAAGCTCCTGAAAGAAGAGCTGTAGAGGCAGCCATACTCCTAGTAGAATGGGCCCTCACGGCCAAAGGTGAAGGCTTACCGGCCGAAACATAAGCAAGTGAGATGGCCTCAACCACCCACTTGCTCATCCTCTGCTTAGATACCGGACAGCCCTTCTTAGGTGACCCAAAACAGACAAACAACTGTTCCGATTTCCTCCACGGGGCCGATCTGTGGACATACGCATCTAAAGCCCTAACGGGACACAGCAAATTAAGTTTCTCCTGGTCTGACGTCACAAAAGGCGGAGGACAAAAGGCCTGCAGTACTACAGGTCCAACAGAAGTGGTTGGTACCTTAGGAACATACCCTGGTCTCGGACAGAGAAAAGCCTTTACCATACCAGGAGCAAATTCCAGGCACGAGGGAGCCACCGACAGTGCTTGAATATCCCCAATTCTTTTTAGAGAAGAGATAGCGAGAAGAAGGATAGTTTTAAGAGTAAGAAACTTTTCTGAAACTTCCTCGATGGGCTCGAAGGGAGCTAGGGAGAGACCTTCTAGGACGATGGCCAGATCCCAAGATGGTACCCTCGTGCGAACTGCGGGCCTCAGCCTCAAGGTGCCACGAAGGAAGCGAGATATCAGTGGGTGTCTCCCGAGGCACCCTCCACTTGAAGGGGCGTGGTAGGCAGCTAGGGCCGCCACGTACACCTTCAGTGTGGAGTAGGATAACCCAGTGGAGAGACGGTCCTGCAGGAAATCCAGCACTGTACCAACTGGGCAGTTAACTGGGTCCTGCTGGCGCTCTCCACACCAAGAGGTGAAAAGTTTCCACCTCGCAGCATATAACCTCCGTGTGGCGGGAGCTCTGGACTGGAGGATGGTCTCAACGACCTCAGCCGAGAGACCGGAATCTATGAGCTGGGCCCCCTCAGCGGCCAAGCCCACAGCCTCCACAGTTCTGGGCGGGGGTGAAGGATCGACCCGCTCGCCTGAGAGAGTAGGTCTCTCCTGATCGGTATCTCCAGGGGAGAGCCGTCGAGCAGAGAAATCAGGTCCGCAAACCACACTCGAGCCGGCCAGAATGGGGCAATTAGCAAGAGACTGAGCCCGTCCCGGCGAACCCTCTCCAGAACTCCCGGGAGCAGAGCGATCGGGGGAAACGCGTAGCAACCGAGACCTCGGCCACGGATGTACCATCGCATCCAACCCCAGCGGGGCTGGATGGCTGAGAGAGAACCACAGCGGGCAGTGTGACGTGTCTCGAGAAGCAAATAGGTCTACCTCGGCACGACCGAAATGTTTCCATAAGAGCTCCACCACCTGGGGATGAAGACTCCATTCCCCGGGCCTTGGCCCCTGCCTCGACAGGATGTCTGCCCCCTGATTTAAATACCCCGGGAGATAAATAGCTTTCAGAGAAAGAATTCTCCCCTGGGACCATAGGAGAATCTGACGTGCCAGTTTGTAGAGTGGGCGAGAACGCAGACCCCCTGATGGTTGATATAAGAGACCACCGATGTGTTGTCTGTTCGGATAAGAACATGGTGGCCCCTTAGGTCTGGGAGGAAGTGTTTCAGAGCCTGAAACACTGCCAACATCTCTAGACAGTTTATGTGCCATAGACGGTGATGGTCCTTCCACAGACCCCGAGCGGGGCGACCACTCATGATCGCCCCCAACCCGTGAGAGAGGCATCTGTCGTTAGCATAACACGACGACAAGGAGCTCCCAACACCGGGCCTTGGGACAGAAAACAAGGATCCTTCCACATAACCAGGGCGCGATGACACCGTCGCGAACTCCTGATCATGCGAAACGGATTTCCCCTCGGGGAGAATCCCTTGGTTCTGAGCCACCACTGTAACGGTCTCATGTGCAGGAGGCCAAAAGTGTATGACGTTGGACGCAGCTGCCATGAGACCTAACAGTCTCTGGAACTGTTTTACAGTGAATGACTGGCCTAGCTTGATCTGATCTACAGCTGTGAGAATCGAAGCAACACAAGCAGGTGACAGTCGTGCCTGCATTGACATCGAAATCCCACACGACACTCGAGAAAAGTGGTTCTCTGTAATGGAGAAAGAACACTCTTCTTGGCGTTAAGCCTCAACCCCCAATCTCTTGATGTGAGCAAGAACGACATCTCGATGTCAAACCGCCTGATGTTCCGATTCGAGCTAGAATTAACCAATCGTCTATATAATTCAGAATACGGATGCCCTGCAGCCTGAGTGGAGCTATAGCTGCATCCATACACTTCGTAAATGTGCGGGGTGACAGTGCTAGGCCGAACGGAAGAACCCGATATTGGTATGCTTCGCCCCCGAAAGCAAACCTCAGGAACTTCCTGTGTTGTGGGAGGATAGATACATGGAAGTAAGCGTCCTTCAGATCTATCGTGACAAACCAGTCCTCGGATCTGATTTGTGACACGATCTGTTTTAGAGTGAGCATCTTGAATTTGAGCTTCCCTACAGTGCCATTTAAGAGACGCAGATCTAAAATGGGACGCAGCCCTCCATCTTTTTCGGAACAATGAAGTACCGGCTGTAATATCCTAACTCCCTGCTGGGTGGAGGAACCCGTTCTATAGCCCCTATTTGCAGCAGAGTTTTTACTTCCTGATCTAAAACCAGAGCCTGCTCTGGGCCCACCACCGTGGGCAGAACCCCTCTGAACCGAGGTGGACGCATTCTGAACTGAATAGCGTACCTATTCTTTATAATATTCAGGACCCACTGAGAAACATTGGGAAGCATTTCCCATTCCGCCAGGAACTCTACTAAGGGAACCAGCCTCTCGAGGCTGGCCTCTGGATGAACGTCCCGAGTGACAGACACAGCGCCCTGTAACATATTGGCTGGAAACAGCTGGTCTGAGCGCTCCACAACCCCCCTCGGAGGGGGCGAGCGTCCCTCGGGAAATCGCTCGCCGAGTCTCTCTACGCCCTGTATAGGCAGGGTTAGTAGGACAGACCCCTGAGGGCATCGAGAAAGACAGGGCACCGTGTTCTTGTGCGGTGAACTCAAGTCTTTCCCGATGGGGACCACCCTCAGAGTCCTGACGTTCAGCCCGTCAGGATTTTTTCGACGCGGCCTTCTTAGCGACAATGACTGTCCTCAGATCAGTCCTGCCCCGAGACGGCCCCGAGACGGCGGGAGAGCGCCCCGCCTTGTCCCTCCAGTTTCTCTGTGGGGGGCACGAGACGCGACACTCTGCATCTGCTGTGTTCTCTTGCGAGACGAACTCGATGGCTGGTGCTGCGCTCTATCAGCAGCCGCGGAGACACGCACTTTCAGCGGGATATATTTATGAAAAGCAGCCGCCTGTTTTTTCTCCTCTTGGAATTTCTCCGTGACTGAGTGTAACGCGTCACCGAAGAGTCCCGTGAGCGAAACTGGCGCGTTTAAAAAGAGAGCCTTATCTTTCTCCTTCATAGATGTTTGGCTTAACCATAAGTGCCTCTCTGTAGCCACCAAAGCTGCCATAGACCGGCCGATTGATTTTGCAGTCTCCTTAGTAGCGCGGAGGGCGAGATCTGCGGTCTGCCTGAGCTCGCTGATAGGCCTATCTGCAGAAATCCCCCCCCCCCTCGCACACATCTTTCAACATTTCAGCCTGATAAGCCTGCATAATGGCCATAGTATGCAAGCACGCAGCCACCTGCCCAGCCGCCGAGTAAGCTTTCCCCGACCAGCGCAGAAGTATTTTTCAGTGGTCTGGAGGGAAGTGCCGGTGCTTTAAGTGAAGACGCCGAAGACGGAGAAAGATAGCTCGCAAGCGTCTCCTCTGCCTTCGGCATCGTCACTGTATCCAGCCGATTTCGCACCAAAGATATTTGACTGATTTGTGTAAACTCTGCTGGAAACCGGTCTAACCCACGTCTTCGATACCTCAGTATGAAGATCCGGGAAGAATGGCAAGCACCGGCGAGAGGGTTGAGGTCGTGCAGACAGAAATCTATCGTCTAATTTGCTTTTGACTTTAGACTCCTGTCTATCAGCTGGCCACTCAATACAGAGCTTTTCGAACGCACGAGACAAAACATCCATCAACCCTTCTTCCTTTACAGTACAGTGTGACGAACTGGTTTCTTCTGATGTAAAACTCTCGACATCCAGCTCCTCAGAGCTGGATAGTCTCAAGTCCACATCATCATCAACCTGTGCCTCCACCCGGGCAGAAGTAACCGCCGCAGCGCATGCTTCCAGAGCCGGGTGAGAGGCACTGGATCCCGCCGGAGAAAGCTGAGATAAGGCGGAGCCCGTCTCAACCTCGCCGGTGAGATCCATCTGCGATCCCCAAGACAAGCGTCGCCGCCCTGCCTCAACAGAAGCGGGACCCGAGCCTTGGGGAGCTTGCAGCATACCGCTCTCCTCGAAGAGCGATCGCCGCAAGCGCAGGGTTCGCAGAGGAAAGCGCTCGCAGTGCTCACAATCGACTCCCTCGAGAGCCGACTGGGCATGCTGCACTCCCAAACAAGCCACACACAGCTCGTCTGTAACGAGTACAGGGGGAACACACTTTCTGTACTGTTCTCTTTTCTCACTCATTTTCTGTTTTTTTTTATATATATAACTATATATATAGTGAAAAACTCCTGATATATCAGACAAACACAATCGACAGATTTCAGACACACACACAGAGCTTGCTGAAGTAACAGAGCTGGCGTCTGTTGTGCTCAGGGGATATTTATAGCTTCCTGGTCAATGACGTCACTCGCCGTACGCTCACTCTCTCCATTGACTGATTTCATTCATGCTTCAGACGCGCTATGCTGGGGGCGTTCCCACTGCGATTACACGCAGCGGTAGTCCCTGAAGGGGAACATTATTTAACTACATTGGTTAACATGAACTAACAATTAAAAATTGTATAACAACATTTAATATAATAATGAATAACTAATACATTATTCAAATCAAAAGCTGTACTTGTCCATTTTTGTAATGGCCCAGCGTTGACATGAACTAACAATGATCATTTGCATTTTATTTAAATAATGTTAACTAATATTAATAAAGACTGTAACAAATGTATTGCTAGCTCTTAGTTAATGTTAGTTAATGCATTGATTGACATCAACTAGTTATCAAAATGTCTCTTTTTTGGCTAATTGTATTTTATCTTGTTGAGAAAAGGTTCAAGCTTAAACCAAGGGACAAAAAAGTGAGAAAAATCTACTTTTTTTTCTACATTATTTCATATACTATTTCACATAATAATAATAATAATAATAATAATAATTAATAATAAATGCTTCTTGGGCACAAAATCATCCTACTACAATGATTTCTAAAGGATCGTATGTGGCACAGAAGACTGAATTAATGGATGCTGAAAATTGATCTTTGCCATCACAGGAAAAATACAAAATTATACTTGTATATTTATATTCTATTAATATAAAACAGTCATTATGTGTATAAATATTTGAGAAAAAAGAAAGAGTTCGACTTAAGTAGTGAAAAGATATGGGTGAATCTCTTACAGTGGTCCTCCTTTTCGTCACTGCCATCCCCACAGTCATCTTTTTTGTTGCACATGAGACCACTATAAACGCAGTATCCATTATCACAGCGAAACCTGGCCGGCATTTCACATGTAATGTTCCCTGATCACAAAACAATTGTGACAGTAAGACAGTGTTATCTTATTCCTACCAAAATACCCATCATAAGCCAACATGAATTTCCAGGTTTAAGTTGTAAGACCTAAGGGCTTGTAATGTGCCATAAAGAGACAAATGTATTACTGTAATGGTTTAAGTTATCTGTAAAAAAGAGAATAATTTCAGTTTCCTATAATGTCTTACAGCAGAGGCTGAGTTGCTCATCTGAGCGATCTCCACAGTCGTTGAAGCCGTCACACAACCATTGCTTGTTCACACACAGCTTGTTGTTACACTGGAACTGGTGTGATGGACACCAGCGTCCTCCAGGAAATCGAGTTGCTGTTGGGAAAACAAAAAGTACAGAACCATTTCAACATTTTCAGTATATGGAATAAGAAGACTTAAAGGTCCATATATTTCTAGCTCAGCATACTCACGGCAGGTGGACTCATCAGAGAAGTCCAGACAGTCGGCATATCCATCACATTTCAGAGCTTCTGGGATGCAGTGTCCAGATGTACACTGGAATGTCCCAGGACGACAGGTTCGCAGCTCTATGAAATCCATGTGTCTTAGCATTTTGTAATCAAATTTTCTTTTTATGAAGCATTTACTTATATTTCATTACTTTTATATTTCTGAGTGAAGCTTTATATTCAACAAGAAGAAGAAATATGGCAAGAGGGACTTATTATTGTTATTTATCAAGAGTTGTTTGGATCATGAAAAGTGGTCTTTAATGACGTGGTTGAAGGGGAGGGGTTGAAAATGGGTGCCAGTTTCGAACAGTCAATAAAGAGATCAGATTTTATTGACTTTCGCTAAGCTAAGAGAGTAAAGTGGGTTAATTTTTACTTCAACTTACCGCAATCCCGCTCGTCAGAATAATCTCCACAGTCATTGTCATGGTCACAAACCCAAGATCCTGGAATGCACTGCTGGTTGTCACAGCGATACTCGCTCTCAGAGCAAGGTCTGGGTTCTGTGAGCACATACATAAAAACTGTGAGCTACAAAGACAATGTTAAGGTGACCTACAAGAAGTAAATGGATGGCCAATGCATTAATCCCTGTTCACACTACAAGCAACACGATACCATTCAATTCAATAGGGAGCGGGCGATTTCCGGCAAGTGGCAATGTCACTCACAAACATTACTAGGCAACCAGTAGTGGGAACGCCCTCTGGTGACCTGCAGCAAGTCAGAGTCTCGGTCCAACTCTGACTCGCTTGTAGTGTGAACGCAGCTTTAAGCCCAATTCACACTACAGCGACTTTGCTGCAGGTCACCAGATAAATGGAATCAGTACATAATAATGCATAATATTAAAGATGAACGAGAAACAGTGAGTGCTCTTTGCAGTAAACAGTCAAATACCTATCCGGGTCCATATACCCGGTCTATCTTGGTTCCCGAAACCATTCAGGCACGGAGTCAGTACAGTAAATAACACTGTATGTACACGGATATATATCATAAATTATAGGACAGTTGCTAAAATGACCTTCTCGGTTAGCTTGCCTCGGTTTGACTCAGCACTACTGACGCACTCCACTGACTTCACTCCAATTGGTTGTTGCTCCCAAAAGTGGCTCCGCATTTGCATAAAGTTAAACAGATTAAAGTTAAACAAAGTTAAACTCGTCATCAGACACGCCCCACTGGTCACTGTTGCGAAAATCGCCTGGTCCCTATTAAAATGAATGGTATCGTGTCGCTTTGTCGCTTGTAGTGTGAACGGGGCTTTACTCACCACAATTTCTCTCATCAGATCCATCTCCGCAGTCATTGTTCCCATCACAGCGCCAGCGAATGGGCACACAGCGGTGATTATCACAGCGGAAATCTCCCACAGGGTCACAGGTCAGCTCATCTGCATGAAGCAAAATGTGCCGGTTCATTTGCAATATTTTAATTATAATCCCTTTTATGCAATACATCAAAATAAATATTGTTTATTTGTTGAATCATAATAAAATAACTTTGACAAAAGAGTACAGGCTCTGATATTAGCCTGTTTGGTTGTTTATATTTTTATTTTTATATTTGCTTCAAATCTGATATTTAAGATCTTATGCAAAAATCATATACATAAATAATGAGGCATTTATATAGCGCTTTACTATGTACTACTGTACACCCAAAGTGCTTTACAATCATATCAGAGGGTCTCTCATCAACCAGCACCAGTGTGCAGCATCCACTTGGATGATGCGACGCAGCGCCAGTGCACTCACCACACACCAGCTATGTTGAGAGGAGAGAGACGGAAAGAGAGAGCCAATTGAAAAAGCAAGGGGAATATTATTAGGTGGCCATGATTGATAAAGGCCAAATGAGGGAATTTGGCCTGGACACCAGGCTTATAGGATGTGAAGAGAGTTTCAACCAGAATAGAAAAAAGTGTTTATTAAACAAATTGCCTAACCTACCTTTAAAAGAATGTGTTTTTGTTTTGAGTCAACCTGTCTCATGCAAATATTTTGAATCATTATATGGGACTTACGGCAGCCCTGCTCATCACTGTTGTCTAGACAGTCATTGGCACCATCACACACAGCCCACAGAGGTATACAGCGATAGTTTGTCTTGCAGGAGAACTCAGTATCTCCATCACACTTGTGATCAGGACCCACTACAAAAAGAGATGCAGGAAAGAGACAAAATGTCAAAGGTCAGTTAACACCAAGCTGTTAAAGAAAAGCCATTTTTCCCAAAATGACACTCACTGCACTCCTCATACGGCTCATCTGAGTTATCTCCGCAGTCATTCTGTGCATCACACACGTAGCTTGGTGGTATGCAGAGTCCGTTTTTGCATTGAAACTGTCCAGGTTTGCAGGTCTTCTCTGTACAACTGTCAGCTTCCTCATCACTACCATCTGCACAGTCCTTCACACCATCACAGTGCCAGGATATTGGGATACAGTGCTTATTTTTACACTGGAACTGGTTCTCGGAGCAACGGTGGTCACCTGGGTTACAAAGAGGATTTAAAAAAAAAATCAATAACAACTTAAGAAAACTTAATTTTATTATTCTATTATAACAATTGCCCCTTTCACACATGCAGTCTTTACTAGTAAATTACCGTTTAGAGATCGTACTTGAAACTTTTGAAAAATAACCAAAGCAATTTTATGGTGTGAGAAGTTGTAACATTACTAGTATTAATTACCATTATGATGCTATGTGTGAACAAAGAATATGACTTCCTGTATAAGCATGTACCACGGCAGACTCTGTTGTTACTTTTGTGTACTATAGTAACTGCAATACTATAGTAACTTTTATGCATCTCATGTTTTTAAGAGCAAAACTATTCCTTAGGAATGTTTCCCTTACGCCATCACGATGTTTGCTAAAAAACTAAAAGCGCTTCTCATCTAGGTGGAAAAAAAAAATTAAGCAGCATTTAAAGGTTATTTGGCTTACCGGAACAAATCAATCTGGTTATTTTTATGGATATTTTCCAGGTTTAATGTGTGAAAGGGGCTAATGCCTAAACAGCCATGGTTAGGACAAACTGAGAATATAAGTGTTGCATACTGCAGAGTGCAGCATCTTCATCAGATCCATCAAGGCAATCATTGTGGCCATCACACAGGAAAAACGGATAGGTGCAGTTCCCATCCTGGCACTGGAACCGTCCAATTGGGCAGTAACGTGGAGGACATGTTTGAGGTTCATCAGAGCTGTCCCCACAGTCTGACTGACCATCACACTTCCACCATATGGGAATGCACCTGGAGACAAAAGGCAGACAGAAAAAAAAAGTGAGAGAGGAAGAGCACAAGATTATCATCCGGTGAGCTGGAAAAAAAATCCTCATTATCACCATAAGAGAACATATTCACTTACCTCTCATTGTCTCCACAACGGAACTGAGTGCTGGAGCAGTCAGCCACGCACTGGATCTTAAAGCCAATAGCCAGACCAATGAAGTGATCCGGACACTCACATCTGGCCGTTGTTCCGCCCGGGCCAATCAGACACAGGTGACTACAGATCAGGTCATGGTCATTGCAGGGATTTTCACCTAAGAAAATGTTAATAAAACTTTTTAAAAAACCATCATGCAATTAAAGTTATTAGTGAAATGTTTTATATATTATCTTACTGCGTGGCTGTCTGTAAGGGTGATAGATGTGAATGTCATTAGGGCGGTGTGTGTTGTTGCCCATTACTACACGGTTAGCGCCAGTGTACTTGTGGGCTTTCTCTATAGTGTGGGTGTTCCAGTCAGTCCAGTACACAAAATCTTCAAACAGGGTCAGAGCATAAACATGGGGCATGGAACCTGTTATAGCTCTATGTCGGTTTTGTCCATCCATATCGGCATAACTGTAGGAAAATAGACATTAGGCATTAAAATAGTCGTTAGAATAATAGTCGTAAAATAGACATTAAAATAGTCGTTTTTAGGGATGCACAATAGATTGGCTTGTCAGTGCATCCCTAATACTTTTGTTATTGTGCCTCAAAATGCATTTACAGAGTGTGGTGAATGTTACCAAATCAACTTAAAATAAGTATTTTGCATGAAATTGCCCAAATTCATAATATTGTAATTTTAACATGAAGCAGGCTATCTATTACTGCCTGGAAATCAGATTTGGTTTGGATACATTACAGGACACAACTTACTCAAGGAAATTTAAGTGAGCATCAGCAAAAAAGATTTTGTTGTTGGTGTAATCGATGGTCAGGGCATGAGGCCACACAAGCTTGGTAGTGATGATAGCTGATGTGTTAGTTCCATCCATGCCAGCCCTGCCAATGAAAGCCGTCCGCCCCAGTCTGTCCAATATAGCCATCTGACCAGGAATGGAAAAGGATATGTTTACAAAGATAAAAATAGCAGATGTCCAAGTTCAACTAACCAAATAAAATAAAAATAAATGTTTAACCTCACCCATATTTAGGGTTAACAGCAATAGCCCGGGGACTGGCAAAGCAGTACGTAGAGTTGGCATCAACACAACCTTTCAGGAGTTTTTTCCGGTAACGACCGTCAAGTTCAGAGACATGAATGGCTCCAATAGTCGCATCTGCCCAGTACAACTTTCTGCAAGGAAAAATCCACCCATAGATTAACATTGCACAGTTGTTTTTAAAAATTAACTTCACTATATCAATGAATCAGCTCCTCATTAACCTACCGGCCCACCCAGTCCACAGCCAAACCTTCTGCTCCATTTAGGTCATTCTGCAATATGACCTCCCTTTCTGTCCTGTCTAAATACATCCTCTCAATGTGCAATGTTCCAAGATCCACCCAGTATAAACGCTTCTCAGTGTAATCAAAGTCTAGAGCCACAATATTTGACAGGCCCTGAAGCACCAACGACAAGGACGAACCATCCACGGTCAGGTTACGGATGTCAGTAACGGTTGCTGTAGAGGAGGTATGGTGCAATTCCACTGTTCTGACGGCAGGTGCGTCCATCAGGCTCCCGCAGGTATCCTGGAGCACATTTGCAGTAGAAGGAGCCCACAGCATTCTCGCACACCTGACTGCAGACTCCCGGTAATTCCTTGCACTCGTCTATGTCCTCACAGGCCTTGCTGTCTGGCATGAGTTTGTAGCCGTCCCTACAAGAGCAGTAGTAGCCCGTCAGTGTGTCTGTGCAGGTCTGAGCACACTGGTGAATGGCTGGGTTACTGCACTCATTTATGCCTGTGGAGGGACAGAAAGGCACATCATTACCTAATTCATCCAGTTAATTAGATTCATTGTAATTTATATGTTTGTATATTTGCAATAACAATATGATCTGTATTTGAATGTGGGCGGAGCTTAAATCAGAAATGTGTCAAAACTAAATACAAGTCAAGTCATTTCATATAAATGCTGTACTTTTTACTTTCTATTCATTAAAGAATCCCGAAAAACATGTATCATGGTTTCCACAAAAATATTAATCAGCACAACTGCTTTCAACATTGATAATAATAAATGTTTCCTGAGCACCAAATCAGCATGTTAGAATCATTTCAGATGGATCATGTGACACTGAAGACTGGAGTAATGGCTGCTGAAAATTCAAGCTTTTTCCATCACAGGAACAAATTACAATTTCAAATGTATTATAATAGAAAACAATTATTTTAAATTAGAATAATATTTCACTTTGTTTGATCAAATGATAACAGCCTCGATGAGCCAAAGAGAGTTTAAAAGAATGTTTTTAAAAAATCTTTCCGACCACAGTTTTTTGAAAGGTATTGTTTTAAAGTATATATACTCATTTTAATCATGACAACTCTCAAAATAGTTTTAGCATGTTATTGAATATGGCAATGTTAAATGTAATTGGCTGCTGATGTTAATTATTGCTGCTGCAGTGCAAATTTGGACTTGTTACTGCCAATAGATACATAGACACGCTGCTGTGAGCATGTAAGTTATGCTGCTGCATATAGACATACATACATACCACAGAAGATCTAGGCAGGTGGAGCTGGTGAGTTTTCACATTTTAGACATATTGGCTTTAAAGACTCCTCATTGAAATGTAATTTTAGATATACTCATTAATATTTAGCTTTAACCATGTGTTTGTTGAATAATCAGTCACAAATTTTTTTTTCTACTAAACAATAGAATTCATTATTCATAAATAACTGATTTGCTGTTTCAGGCACATTTCTAAAATTAGCCTTTTCCCAAACACTAAGTGGTGTCTTACCGCAGCCCTTCTCATCACTGTTGTCAGAGCAGTCTCTCTGCTGGTTGCAGACATTGTGTATGTCAATGCACTCCCCAGAATTGCACATGAATTGCCCAGGTGCACAGGTGGGTTCTGGGCTCCAGCACAAGCCCTCGAGTTCGTCAGAGCCATCCTTGCAGTCTGTATAACCATCACATGCATACGTTGATGGGATACACACTCCATTCTGGCAGGTAAACTCCCGGCTGGAGCAGGTGCCATACACGCAGCCGATCTCATCACTGCTGTCCCCACAGTCATTCACACGGTCACAGCTGAGGAGTTTTACACACACAGTATATATTTTATGAATATTTTATGAGTAGCATTTGATTTGATGTGCATTGTTGGCTACTTGCGGAGAGTAAAGACTCACTGGAAGGGCACCAGAATGCAGCGACCATTGGCACAAGCAAACTCGTTCATGTGGCATGTGCGGTTGGGGCAGTTGTGCAGCTCATCTGCAGCATCTGCACAGTCCTTCTCACCATCGCACACATAAATCAATGGAATACAGCGAGGAGAGCCTTGGTACCAAGTGGGGCATGTGAAATCATTGGGATTGCAAGTCCTTGATCCTGAAATTCAAAATACAAGTCAGACTAACAAGTAACAAGTGCATTGACTTGCTGGTTTATACAATCTTGAATGACAGACTTTACCACACTGTAGTTCCTGCGCCTCATCACTGTTGTCTCCACAGTCGTTACTGCCATCACATACCCACTTTTCCAGAATGCATTTTCCATTCGCACAGCTAAACTGCAGAGGGTTACATGTATAAACCTGATCCTCTGTGTAAAGAGACAAAGAGAGTATTAGATAGTGATTCCAAGCTCTGCTTTGCAAGTAGAAGAGGGATTTGACATGTACCGCAGGTGGGTGGCTCATCTGTTTTATCCGAACAATCTGGGATGCGATCACACACCCATGACTGGGGAATACACTTCCCGTTATCACAGCGGAACTCGTCTGTAGAGCAGGTCCGGCCAGCTGTTGACCAATAGCAGTACAGGACATGACTTTGAGGACATGCAAGAGTATTTTTATATTAAAGGGACATTTAACTCAAACATAAAACTTCTGTCATGAATGGCATCTACGGGCAACATCTAAAAGATGAGACCCTGTAACTCACCACAGAAGAGTGGATTTTCATCACTGTTGTCCCCACAGTTGTTAAAACCATCACATAGGCTACTTGAAGAAATGCAGATGTTGGTGGTGTCACATTTTACTAAGCCAGGCGCACATGTTCTGTCAGCTAATAAATAAAAAATATGATTGTTCTATGTCCAGAAATTGCACACTTCACATTTAATATCATACCAGTTAAAGAGTATCATATGCGGGGCTTATAACATCAACTTTTTTTTAATTCAAAAGGGAAGAAAGATAGAAAATGATATGCAAATGTAGAAGTTGGTGTCAATGACCCAGTGTTATTATTGTTAACTCAAACAACTATTAAAACAACCATTAAAAATCATTTTCACTAAAAAAAATTTAAGTTTAAATTTTAAACTTGAAAAACTTAAATAAAATGAGTTTAGGATGAAGTACTAAAATGAATAAAACTAAAGCTAAAAAGAAATAAAAAAAACTATGACAAAAGAATGTAACAAAAAAATTACAAAAGCACATAACAGAATTACTAAAAATTTAAATTAAAACTGAAAATCTAAAAACAAAAGCTAATTCATAATATTAATAGATAAAATAACACTACACTCACGGCAGTTAACTTCATCTGTAGTGCCGTTGTCTCTGCAGTCATTGAATCCATCACACACAAAAGCCGCACTGATGCAGCGTCCGTTAGCACAGGTGAACTCTGTGGTAGGGTTACAGGTTGGGAAGGGACAGCCATGCTCATCACTGTTATCTCCACAGTCATTTGTGAAGTCGCACACATAGTACAGAGGCACACAGCCTCCGTTATCACAGGTGAATTCCGTAGGTGAGCAGGTGTGGAAAGCTGTAGAACCCAGAATTCATGTATAAAGAAAGAAAGAACAATTATGCAAAACTAAATTCAACTATTTTTTTAATTGCTAAGGTCACTTACCACACACTCTCTCAAGCTCATCTGAGCCATCCAAGCAGTCCCTGTAGCCATTACACTTCCAGCGCTGGAACAAACAGCTTCCATCCAGACAGGTGAACTGATCCGCATGGCACCGCTGCCCATTGTCGAGGATGCAGTCTTTCCCATTATTGGCCAGATACCAGTTGCCAGTGCTGGGACACTGACACTCTGGACCAGATGGACCTGAGAAAGTGATAAACAAGAGACATGAGACATGAGAAAAAGAGAAAAAATAAACACACTAGAATTTGGGTCCGAAAGTCTGAGAGCACATAAAAATGGTTTCATGTTGCAATCATATCATATATAGGTATCGTTTGACTGTATGTACAAATATTTATTTCACAAATACTCTTATTTGAAATATTTAAAATTCCTTTTCAGTTATAACATTTCATTGTTATATATAACATGCACACTTGGCTTGGGACACCAGACCGACCTGGGACACAAACATGGCTGCATCCTCCATTGAACAGCTGGCAAGGACTCAAGCAATTCTCCTGCCTACTGGCCGAGAAGACGTGGATGTCATTGGGTCTATATTGGAGATCAGTGGCAATTATAGTCAGGCCAGAACCGTCGTTCTTGTTGGCACGGTACACAATCCTTGTGTTCCAGTCAGTCCAGTAGATATCCTGTTGGAACACGGTTACAGCAAACGGGTACTGTGTCTGACTAAGTAGGACCTCCCTGTTTTCTCCAGTCAAAGAGGCACGCTCAATCTTATCCCTGTGAGTGAGAGAGTGAAACAGTTTTATTAGCTGAATGTTTCTCATCTGTCTGCACTAAATATGATGTAAAATGACTAGTAGGTGAGTATAAACTCACAGTGTTGCATCAGCCCAGTAAAGCAGTCGTTCCTCGTAATCCAAAGAGAGAGCATTAGGCTGAGAAAGACTTGTGTTTACAATAGGGACCCGGAAGTTTCCACCAAGTGTGGCTCGTTCAATTTTAGCAGGGGATCCCCAGTCAGTCCAGTACAGGTATCTAGAGATAAAAAGTATATATATATTTTTTAAACGAATTTGGCTGGAACTATCTGAACCAGTCTTTTAACCCTGGGGGTTTTCACACTTGTCATTTTGAAATGGGGTTAACACTTTGTTGTGGTTTTAAATATATAAGGTGCAAACAACCAATTACATACTGAACAAATTAAATATTCATAAATATTCATGGGCTGTTTTTCATTTCAGCATTTAAGGGCAAAATCTAAATTGTCAAAATCATGGAAAACACAACAATTGGGTTATTCCAACAGTTAAAGTACAAAATGTCTATTCAGGACAAGCCATATACGCCATATGTTTAACCAAATAACCACAAACCGAATATATAAACCAAATTAATGTGCAAGAGTGAGATGAGGAATTATAAAATTCCAAATAAAAATGTCAACAAGTTTACAAATGTACAGTGTGAAACCATGAAAATTGAGTACAGAATTAAAGGCCAAAGTGTGCTTTATTACGTGTACACTATATGTGCACAGTACACAAATTTCATCATCAGCCATGCACATGCCAGATACTCTCTATGCTCAAATCGTACATGCTTCTTGATTTTTGTTTATTTATTTTTTTTACATGTCAGTTTGTGCAGAAGGTGGCCAACACTACACTGGCCCGTTGTTTCACAGATGAACAATATAGGAATGAGATGTAACAACAATATGGCAACAAGGTCCGTGTATCTTTTGGTCATTTGATTTCCTGTTTGGAATGGAATAATGAGAAATGAAAACTAGCTCGTTTATTAGTTTTTTTTGTTTAGTTTAAAAAACGAAAAATTAGATTTTGGCTCGATTTTTCATTTTTCGTTTGTGGTTTACAAATCGGTTTATGGATTCGATATTTCATTTGCACACGTGGGCGGTGCTGAAACGCCCCTTTCATCTGATTGGTCAAAGCGTTCCGCCTTCATTACGAGCTTTTCTTTCTGTCAGGCAGAATAAGAGTCACGAGTGCGGCACTGACAATACACTTAGTTAATAATGTCTGAAACCACTCACTTTTAACTACGCACAATATTTGAAGCAGAAATATGTTGCTGGTCACGTAATTCGTGCTTCTGCGACTTGCAAGCGACCGAGCATCCACTTATTATCATGCTTTCTATCGTTTCTTTATAGGGAAATAATGTAGACTCCATACAGACCATAGACAGTTAAAGAAAGATACAGACAGGCTGCAGAAGACCGCCAAACTTGAATGACGATTGATTTAATAGGCCTATTGATTTGCTGAAGAGCAGACTAATAAAAATTCTTCTAAGGCTTTTTCTAACTGTACGGTGCGTGTAGCGCGCCTCCCCCGACAACGCCAAAAATTGCGTTTAGGACAAAAATATGATTCAACAACGCAAACTCTGTTTTTAGGTTACTCTGTAAATTTATTTTCCTTTCAAGTAGGCTACAGCCTAACAGTTAGCCTGCTTTTTGCCCTTAAATGCACTGCTCTCTCTATGAAAAACTTGATTGTAAACATTTATGCACAAAGAAATAAAGCTTACCGGGGTCTGTTATATTTCACAAAGGAAGCGGCCATTTGTGTGGTCGTTGGCATTATACGAGAAGGACAGAATAATAATTAATTAACTAATTAGCCCTGCCCTTCTGTAAAATTAGCTGTCTTAAAAATGCGGATTGATCATTGCACAGTTATTCCAGACGCCTCCCGGTGCTATTCGTACTAGAATTGTGTAATCACAGATTATGAAGTTTTACACAATGGGTTGGGTTTTCATGTTTTATGGGAACTTAGACATACATAGCCTAATGATTTTTATACTGTACAAACTATCCCCTAACTCCAATGTAACAGTGGGTAGCTAGGTCATACGGACATCTAATGTTACAGACATAGGCTATTATGGTACAGTTCAGCCATTTATTGATTTTTATTTCCTCTACCCAAGTTTGATCCATCCAAAGAGACGGAACTATTTGTACTGTATTTATCAATGGTGAATATATTATGCTAAAATAATCTTACTGTCTGTGGCTCACATTAATGGGGTCGCTTGCAAGTCGCAGAAGCACGAATTACGTGACCAGCAACATATTTCTGCTTCAAATATTGTGCGTAGTTAAAAGTGAGTGGTTTCAGACATTATTAACTAAGTGTATTGTCAGTGCCGCACTCATGACTCTTATTTTGCCTGACAGAAAGAAAAAGCTCGTAATGAAGGCGGAACGCTTTGACCAATCAGATGAAAGGGGCGTTTCAGCACCGCCCACGTGTGCAAATGAAATATCGAATCCATAAACCGATTTGTAAACCACAAACGAAAAATGAAAAATCGAGCCAAAATCTAATTTTTCGTTTTTTAAACTAAACAAAAAAAACGAATAAACGAGCTAGTTTTCATTTCTCATTATTCCATTCCAAACAGGAAATCAAATGACCAAAAAGTACACGGACCCAACAACAATAGATGCCTGTGATGATGATGAAAGCATGGGAAAGGAAATTAAGAGATACCCGAAACTCAAAGTTTAAACAAGCACAAATTCATTGGTCATACCTTCTGAAGAGAAATAGCGGAGACACTGGCAAGAGTGAAACTTTGGTCCCCTTCGTAGTCACTCCGAGTTACGTCGGATGATGGAGAATGGAGGTTTCGACATAGAAAGCCAATCCTCTTTGAGTATTAAAAAACGAGCCAATAGCGTGGAAATGCCATGGGTCTGCGGAATTTGCATGGCGTATCTCCGCCCCACCTCGTGTGTATAAAAGGAGGAAGCGGACGCAACCGCACTATGTTTTTGCTTCGGAGCCAAAGAGAACCTTTTAACTGCACAAGCCACTGAGTTCTACTCTTCGAGACGAGCGTCCTCTCCAGTGTTGGTGTGACAGCGGTACCCAGCGAGATTCTGCATTGCCTGCGACCTGTGCAGTGGTCTGCCAGACTTTGCGCTTCTCCCTGGTCGCCTCAGCGCTGCAGAGTGAATTTCCTCCTCTCTCTGAAAGAGCTGCACGTGGCGCGTCTTTTTCAAGATGCCTTGCCCGTGTTCTTCTGGTTGCGGTCGTTTCCTCTCCTCTTCTGATGGGCATGAGCGCTGCTTTGTGTGTCTGGGCTTTGAACACGCAAAGGCAGCGCTTGTGGATGATTCATGAGTCCCCGTCTCCGCTACCCGATCTGCTTCCTCTTCGAGGGGAGCTCTTCGGTTCGCGGACAGGGTGATCTGATGGTTACAGTGTGGAATAAAGCCCCGAGCGCCTGTTCCTCGGTCCACACCCCCGTCAAATGTGTTGCAACCCGCGAGTGCTGGGGTGATTCAGATGAGTGCTTCTTCGCAGGTGCCGTCTGTTTCATTCGGGGCTCCAGAGGAGGATGCGATGTCGATCACAGCATTACAGGGTGGGCTAAGACTCCTCGGGAAGTGAGGATGCGGCTGCGTTGCCTCCTTCGGGAGTGCCAGCGTTGCCCGTGTCTGACGGCCATGCTATCTCGGGCTGCCGTAAAATAATTCTAAGCACATCCTGCCCCGATGGCCAGCTGCTGCCTCCACCCAGCCGCCGGCACAGACGCCTCAGCCTGCTTGCCGCCGAGGGGCGCCCCCTGCGGCTCCCCTCCGTCCCGCATGGCCTCAGCAGCAGCCTTCACCTGGGCCACGTCGTGGAGAAGGTCGCAGGAAGGCACCACAGCCCCCTCAGGCTCCGCGCCCTGCTAAACGCCAGGCCAAGCGGCGTTCCTGAGACGGGCTGCTCAGTGTTGGCTTAATTTTTTCTCAGGAGGCGGTAGCAGGCCCCCTCCTTCCCCCAGTGGAGAGCCGGGGGAGAATCTTTTGTTCTCAGCTCCCTGCTGCTCACCCACAGGTGGGCAGCACCCTGAGTTGGTTAAAGAAAGACTTGACACCATCACTGAGCACACAGAGCAGGACGGGGGCGTGCAGACAGCCCTTCGTCACAGGATCGTCGAAGACAGCCCTTGTTCCCCTTCGCGAACACGGGGTTCGCATCCTGAATTACCTCAACGATTGGCTGATTCTCAGCACACTCTCGAGATCAGGTCTGCGAACACAGAGACCTGGTGCTTCAGCATCTGTCCCGTCTGGGCCTTCGGGTCAACTGGGAGAAGAGCAAACTTTACCCCATGCAAAGGATCTTTTTTCTTGAGATGGAAATAGACTTGGTCGCCATGTCCGTGCAGCTCACAAACGAGCGCACACTCTCACTGCTGACTTGTCTTCGACAGTTCGAGGGCAAGAGGGCAGTCCCACTGAAACTCTTTCAGAGGCTCCTGGGGCATATGTCATCCGCAGCCACGGCAACGCCGCTCGGTTTGCTTCATATGAGACCGCTTCAGCTGTGGCTTCGCAATCGAGTCCCGAGGTGGGCATGGCATCGCGGTATGCTCAGGGTCCCAGTGACCCTGACCTGCCATCAGACCTTCTTCCCGTGGACGAACCTCAGCTTTTTACGGGCCGGTGTCCGTCTCCAGCGAGTTTCCAGGCATCTTGTTGTCTCCACAGATGCCTCTGCCATGGGTTGGGGAGCCATGTGCAATGGACATGCAGCCGCAGGTTCCTGGACAGGACCCCAGTGCCTTATGCATATCAATTGCCTCGAGTTGCTGGCAGTACGCCTGGCCCTGCACCGCTTTCGGGCACTGCTCAGGGCTCAACACGTACTTGTCCATTCAGACAATACCTCAACAGTCAGCGTACATCAACCGTCAGGGTGGTCTACGCTCACGGCGGATGTCGCAATTCGCACGCCACCTCATGTTATGGAGTCAGAAGCACCTAAGGTCCCTTCGTGCTATTTACATTCCAGGAGACCGGAACCTGGCAGCAGACGAGCTGTCACGGATCCGTCCAATCTCTGGCAAATGGCGACTGCATTCCCAGCCGGTCCAGCTGATTTGGGACCAGTTTGGGGAGGCGCAGATGAGATCTGTTTGCTTCCCACGACTCATCGCCATTGCGCCCTGTTTTAGTCTCTGACCGAGGGCACGCTCTGCACAGACGCTCTTGCGCACAGCTGGCCGCGGAGTCTATGCAAGTATGCATTTCCCCCAGTGAGCCTTCTCGCACGGACTCTGTGCAAGATCAAGGAGGACAAGGAGCAGGTCTTGTTGGTAGCCCCATATTGGCCCTTCAAGACCTGGTTCTCCGAACTGGTACTCCTCGCGACAGCACCTCCTCGGCCAATCCTTCTCGAGACAGGATCTCCTCCCTCTGAGATGGGGCACCCTGTGGCACCCTCTTCCAGATCTGTGGAGGCTACATGTGTGGCTCCTGGATGGGACGAGGCAGGTTTGAGTACCCTGCCACCTGCGGTGGCGGCTACCATCAATTCTGCGAAGCGTCGTCTACCAGATATGTCTATGCGTTGAAGTGGAACCTCTTTATCAACTGGTGCTCTTCTCGCGAGAGACCCCGGAGATGCTCGATCAGTGTCATGCTTTCCTTCCTGCAAGAAGGGTTGGAGCGGAAGGCTGTCTCCCTCCACCCTGAAAGTCTATGTGGCTGCTATTGCTGCATTTCATTAAGCAGTTGAAGGTAGGTCATTGGGGAAGCATGACCTGATCATTTATTTTTATTTTATTTTATTTGTTTATTTTACTGGGACAGTGCTCATTAATTAACAGTAAAATAACTGTAAATGAGCCAGAGTTAGCTCAACAGGCTAATTTTCATCTGTTGTCCCAGGCCAGTTGTTACAATGGCAACCTAAAATCAAGATATAAAACAAGAAATGACTTTTACAGTCCACAAAATACATAGAAAAGTAATAATAAGACAAATACAACACAACAATAAGTAACAGAGACAACATCAGCACACAATATAAGCTAAAAAAATAAAAAAATAAATAAATAAATAAACAAATAAATAAATAAAAAATAATAAATAATAATAAATAATAACCAAGCCTGACACAAGACAATCTAATAGCAAGCCACAATTTTCAGCAGGCAGTCGATGGTTTAATGTGCACATATCTGATTATCATCAGGTTCCTGAGGGGAGCGAGGAGACTGAATCCGCCTTGCCCACACCTCGTACCCTCTTGGGACCTCTCTGTGGTTTTAAGTGCCCTGCAGAGACCTCCCTTCGAGCCTCTGCAATCAGTTGAGATTAAATTCCTGTCAATGAAGACAGTGCTCCTGGTTGCACTGGCCTCCATCAAGAGGGTGGGGACCTGCACGCATTCTCCGTTGACGAAGCGTGCCTGGAACTTCGGGCCGGCCTATTCTCACGTGATCTTGAGAACCCGGCCTGGATATGTGCCCAAGGTTCCTACCACTCCCTTCCGGGACCAGGTGGTGAACCTGCAAATGCTGCCCCTGGAGGAGGCAGACCTCAGCCTAGGTCTAGCTCTTTGTCTGTTATGGTGGGAGTCAGAAGGGAAAGCGCCTCTCTGAAAGCAACGGCTGTCCCACTGGATAGTGGATGCTATTGCTTTGGCTTACCAGCAGCAAGGCCGACCGTGCACCCTTGGTGTGACGGCCCAGTCCACCCGGAGTTCCTTGAGTAGGGAGCGGAGACGTCATGTCCCCTGCCACTTCCGCTGTACCGCTGGGTAGACGCCTGAGTTCAGTCTCGGCTCCTCAGCGAAGACATACTGCGGTTGCATGTCCGCTTCCTCCTTTTATACACACGAGGTGGGGCGGAGATACGCTATGCAAATTCCACAGACCCATGGCATTTCCACGCCATTGGCTCGTTTTTTAAATACTCGAAGAGGATTGGCTTTCTATGCGAAAACTCCCATTCTCGCGTCATTCGACTTAACGCCTCAGTTCCCTACTCAGGAACGAGGTCCTACATACGTAACCGAGACAGTTTTAACACATATGTCTAGGCGTTTGCGTTTCAGAAAAAGTATATGTTACCCAAGGACAAAGAAGAAATGCGAAACATGGAAAAAAGATAACCCAGGGTTTAGATGACGATTTTAAATTTGAAAAGCCCTAAAATGTTTTTACCCATAGCAGGGATCCACCACAATAGCTCGAGGCGGTCGCCATGTGCATAAAGGAACGATTTTGGCTATTGATTCCCATAGACAGCACACTCCGATTGTAATAATCTGCTGAAATAAAGACGCTTGTGGCATCCAATTGTAGGCCAGACCTTCAGGATCATCCAGATCTAACAGATTAAGAAGAAGCAGAGAACTCTTTAACATTGTTATTGGCTGTTTTCTGCTTATTCATTTAGAAAATGTTAAAACATCAGACTGTACCGCTAGCTATGGTGATCGGTGGGATAGTGCTGCTGGTGGTTATGATGTATCCTATTTTACTCCTGCCTAAACCTACATACTGGGTGAAGAACACTCTCTTGTCTTGAAAATCAAACTCTGTGGCTAAAACGCCGTAGCCCAGGTTAAAGGTAGGAAATGGTGCACTGTGGTCCTCTGGGTCCAGCCTCATGCTGTTCACAGTGTAATCCGTGGTGAAGATTCAGGTACTCATCCAGCCCGAAGCCACACGAGACTCCATTGCTGAGCAAAGAGCCATGGGCACAGCGGCATTTGGGCTGCTGCTGCTCAGGCATTGCAAAACAAAACTGTTGGCAGCGCCCATTGTCCTCATGGCATGGGTTGAAGCCCACCAGGTTGGCAGAAGTGGGCTGAACATGCAAGTCAAACACGCCAACATCTGTCAGATCCTCAATGCCATCTCGGATCACTCAGGTGTGTCTGTATTCCCAGGACGCTTGCTAGCCTGAAAGAGTTTGCCCAGCTTGCAATTCGATCCACAGCATGTACTCACCAAAGATGGCGACACTGTATGGCGCAGGGTAGCGACTACCGTAACGCACAATCTGCCGCTGAGAACCATCAGCCGCCATGCAAGATATCATATCCAGAGTATCGTCAACCCAGTACAGGAAATCATTGGTGTAGTCTGAATCGAAGGCCTCATGGGGATGACAGGCTCTCAGAGGCAAGAACTGTCCTATTAGTACCATCCAAAAGCGCACTCTCGATCTTAGGTGTCTGGCCAGCATCAGTCCAGAAGAGGAGACGCAATTTGGGACTGACGGCAAGATGTCACGGGACGATCCACTGAACTCTTCAAGCAGGATCAATTGAACGCTTGTGTTCAGACAGCGTAACACCTCAATGTATGTCTGAGAGGGGAATGCATTAGTGAAGTACAAGTTTCCTGACATAAAAAAAACAAGGATCAGACCGATAAATACAAACACATAAAGCTATTTCACAGTATACATGGTGTCACTTCATTTCACAGTAATTTACCCGCAATCCAATCTACTGCCAAACCCTGAATCCTTCCGGTGCCCAACTGGCTGATGACAGTAGAATCAGCGTGAGCCATCTGTCTTAGTCCTGTAAATGCCTCTGTAGGATGAGTAAGTGCTGTTATTAGTCCAGTACAGGAATCCAGAGGCAATGTGCATGTCCAGCTTGTCAATAATTGAGTAAGTACCTACAGAATAAGAGCACATTATATTTTGTAGTACACAACACTACACCATAGGACTAACCTATATTTATTATTAATATTTAAATATGAATTATTATTATACTATGTATTCCAATTAATAATTAACATTTATACAACTTCCTCTCTAATGAGAATTAAACTTCTTAGCATATTGTAATCAATACTCACTTGCTCCTACAGGAACCATGGCCTCAGAGTGGTCAGAGCTGTTGATGTGGAATCCTCTCAATAAATTTAGAAGAGGACACTATAGCATAAGAGTCATACTGTTCGCACTGAGACCCATCCTGAGATGGGATAAAACGCTGTGGTGCAGGCGCATGTCTTCTGTCCATTAGGTTTAGGCAGACACAGGTGGGGACAGCCTCCATTGTTTGTACTGCAAGCATTGGCAGTGCCAGCAGAGTCTGGATTTAACGGATTGTGGGTGAACAGAATGTAATGAATGATTTTTAGAAAAGGAAAAAAAAATACAGAGGATTAAGCTTTTGGCTGGTCTTATATTGCACTATTAAATGTATTATTTTGTTTTTGAAAATAATACTTGTTTCTCATTGGTTAATATTGGGATTTAGATGTTAAATATTGTTTAATAAATGCTATACTGAATATTGGACCACTGTCCAATATTTCTACTTTCAATTATGTTGTATCACTCCGGGGTCGCTCTTTTACATGCCAACAAAAGTTATTGTATTATTATCCTTTACTTCCAATAAAGAGCAAATTGCATTGCTTCACTCACTTTCTCTGGCATGCACTTTGAGTGCTCGCACCCCAGACATGCCGCTCCTCATCACCACCATGTCTGCGCCAGTGCTCTTTCCACTCTCTCAATGACCTCATAGTCAAGGTCAGTGTAGTAGAGGTAATTTTGGTAGACAGTGATACCCCAGGGATGAGACAGGCCACTCACGGTAGTCACCCTGCTCGCACCATCCATGGTTCCACACTCAATCTGCCGATCACAGAGAAATACCAATACCAGGAATATAATGCAAGTGCATAATGAATTATTTCTGCATGTGGATTTATGAGCACATAATGTCTCACCATCCCAGTTTGAGGGACAGCCCAGTAGATCTTCCTAGCCTCTATGTCTGCCAGCGATATATTCAATGCTGCCCAAGTTACCAGTGTAGAGGTTTCTGAGGTTCCCACCATCCATGTCTGCACTTGCCACCTTTGGTGGAACTCCACTGTCTGAACCTCTGTCTGTCCAGAACAGTGTCCTGCATGGGTGAGAGGATGATGACAGTACATTAATAACTAAAGAATAAGCACAGGCCAAATGTCTACTAGTCACAAAAAGTGTTTACCCCCTGGCTGGATCAAGAGCTATTCCTATTGGCTCTCCAGCTCCTTCTGGTTTCCCTGTGTTTGTGATGATAGTCTTCCTGTAATGTTGAGATCCATTAACCCTGATGACCTTTTAGGGGGAGAAGAGCAAAAAAACCATAATAATAATAATACAATAAATAATTAAATCAATTAAAAATTTAAGTCACGCTTTCTATTAGGTGTCCTTAACTACTATGTACTTCCACAAAAATGAGTACAATGAAGATACTGTATTGATGTTTTATTGCAAAACATTTGTGCTGCCATTGAGATGGAATATGGGTTAGGACAGGTTTGATGGTATTGGTAGGTTTAAGAGTGGGTTAAGGGGTAATGGAAGGGTCAACAGAGTAATTATAGATGTAATTACAGAGTTTAATTACAGCTGTAATTACATGCAGGTATTTTAAAAAATATAAGTACATTGTAAAAACATGTATGTACACAATAAGTCAAGTGCATTGAATCAAATGATTAATTCAAATGTTAGTACATAGTTATATACACCTAATATAAAGTGGGACCCAATTTAATTAAATAAATTGATATGTATGATATAATATGCTGATGTGTGCTACTGATCTTAAGAAATTATGATGTTCACCTCAATGGCTTTAACAGAGGGATTAGTGTAGTACATGATTCGTGTAATCCAATCAAAGGCAAGACCGAGAGGGAACCAATGATAGCAGCTGGTGCAAACTGAGTTCGATTGGCTCCATCTGTCTTGCTTCTATAAATTGAACCCTAGGAGAAAATTTCAACCTTAGTTTCATGATAAACATTACCATTTTTTATAACTATTTATTCTCAATAATTTTCAGTTAACCTTTCAGTGTTATTTTGCACTAATTTGACTTTAAAGTATTGATTAATAGTTGAAAATAGTGTTAATTTAAGAGTAATGTTATGAGTTAATTCCAAAACAATGTTATGGAATAGTCAAGATTTTGACTGGTTTACTGACAGTGCCTTGCACCCAGTAGACAAACTGCTCTTGGTCATCAAAATCAATATCTCGGCCCTGTGTGATGCCTGAAATTGGTGCCATGGCATTGTTGGACGTGTCATTGGGGTTGAGAGGGATTCCCATAATCACTGTATCTCTGACGACCATCAAGAATGGTGTGTCATCTCAGGGAAATAATTATTACAGCATAATTAAGTCAAAGTAAAAGGCCATAAGACCTCAAGAACTCAAATGGCACACAGTCATTTTGTGAAGACTCTGACCTTTAGTACAAGTACGACCATCGCTGGTTAGGGTCCAGCCAGACTGGCAGTCACACATGTAGTATCGGGTCTTAAGGTCGATAGCAGACACAGCTCGACTGCATGGATGGTTCTCACAGGGGTTGAGTGCTGTATGGGAGCCAAAAGACTATGTTAGTCAAGTGAAAAGAAAATAACAGCCAGATATCCTTTCATAAATAACCTGCTTGAAAACCTAACCTAAAGGCTGCTTCACGGGTGATCCATGACGATATCCATGCACTGGTACACACTGGTCAGAAGGGTGGTGATGTTTCCACCATGAAATTTGTTGGTCCTCATAATTTGACTTGTGTAGTGGTCACTCCAGTAGATGTTGTCTTCGAAGATGGTTATGCCATGTGGTTGCTGAAAGAACCTGCAGATTGAGAGATTTGCTGATGAGTGATAAATACAACACCAAATAAACTCAGACTGTGCCCTTATACTTCATGTAAAACATAGATGGATTTTAACCAGGCACTTTAACTCCTACCATGTCACTTGCAAAAGACTTGATGCCTGTTTTTGCGTCATAGTCACAGTAGTCAATATATTTCAGGTAGGCGTCAACGAAGTATAGTCTTCTAGTTGTGTAATCCAGGGTAATCCATTGGGCCAGTATACCTTGCTAGTCACAATTGCTCTTCTTCCGAATCCATCCATACTAGCCTGTTCTATGCGAGGAGTTCTGACCCCAGTCTGACCAGAACATTAGATTGGTACTGAGAAGAAAACAGAAGGAATTATGATTTTATAAAAACAACACTCCACTTTAAGTGATCTTTAAAGGACAGTTTACAAAAAAATTAAAATGCTGTCATCATTTACTAATCCTCATGTCATTTCAAACCCATAATACTTTTGTTCATCTTCAAAACGCAAATGAAGATATTATAAATAAAACATGAGAGATTTCTGTCCCTCTATCGAAAATTCATTCTTGACACTTCAAAAAGTCAATAACGATTGTAATCCATTTTTTTTTTCACAGAAGTGAAGCACAAAGCTTTGTTTACAAAATAAATAATAGGTTAGCAAATAAATGTTACATTGCAGCCATGGAAACATTTGGATTCATTACGAATGAGAGAGTTGTGCAATAAATTTAAGCTTTGTCAGCTTTGAATTCTGGTTTGCGATCTAGTCATCTGATCATCAGCATACAGAAAGCTTGAATTGCCCACTTCAAAATGACAACAAAAAGACTATAATTCAAAATGAAAAGAAACCGGCTAGCCTTTGCTTATACATAAGGCTAATATGTATGAAATGTTCCCTTTCGAAGGGAACTCGACAACTGCGTCGAATGACGCAATGGGGAACCGGACCATTTCAGCCCTCCTGCCCAGTGTACGCTGAGCTGGTTGACATTATGGGGCGCGCCACAGACAGATTGCAGTTGCAGTGGAGGCGCGTCTGGGAGGAACCCGCTCATGGTATTTTGGGTGGCTGGTTCCTCCCCACCCCGTAAGCCGGGGAGAGGGGCGTTAACCTCGCGGATGATCTACCAGCTGACGAGGGTGAGTTACAGATTAATGTTGAACATCTAAGAAGAGTGAAAAGGAGTGCTTTCTCTCTCTGGTGAATCTGTAACTGTTCTCTTCGAGAGAAGAGCACGCGCGGGAAGCTCTCGAGGGAGTTTACTGCGCAAACTGGGAGAGTTTTCCTTTCAGAACTCTCTGCTCTCGTCTGCCCACTTCCCTCGAAAGTGGGACAGACGAGAGCAGAGAGTTCTGAAAGGAAAACTCTCCCAGTTTGCGCAGTAAACTCCCTCGAGAGCTTCCCGCGCGTGCTCTTCTCTCGAAGAGAACAGTTACAGATTCACCAGAGAGAGAAAGCACTCCTTTTCACTCTTCTTAGATGTTCAACATTAATCTGTAACTCACCCTCGTCAGCTGGTAGATCATCCGCGAGGTTAACGCCCCTCTCCCCGGCTTACGGGGTGGGGAGGAACCAGCCACCCAAAATACCATGAGCGGGTTCCTCCCAGACGCGCCTCCACTGCAACTGCAATCTGTCTGTGGCGCGCCCCATAATGTCAACCAGCTCAGCGTACACTGGGCAGGAGGGCTGAAATGGTCCGGTTCCCCATTGCGTCATTCGACGCAGTTGTCGAGTTCCCTTCGAAAGGGAACATTTCATACATATTAGCCTTATGTATAAGCAAAGGCTAGCCGGTTTCTTTTCATTTTGAATTATAGTCTTTTTGTTGTCATTTTGAAGTGGGCAATTCAAGCTTTCTGTATGCTGATGATCAGATGACTAGATCGCAAACCAGAATTCAAAGCTGACAAAGCTTAAATTTATTGCACAACTCTCTCATTCGTAATGAATCCAAATGTTTCCATGGCTGCAATGTAACATTTATTTGCTAACCTATTATTTATTTTGTAAACAAAGCTTTGTGCTTCACTTCTGTGAAAAAAAAAATGGATTACAATCGTTATTGACTTTTTGAAGTGTCAAGAATGAATTTTCGATAGAGGGACAGAAATCTCTCATGTTTTATTTATAATATCTTCATTTGCGTTTTGAAGATGAACAAAAGTATTATGGGTTTGAAATGACATGAGGATTAGTAAATGATGACAGCATTTTAATTTTTTTGTAAACTGTCCTTTAAAGATCACTTAAAGTGGAGTGTTGTTTTTATAAAATCATAATTCCTTCTGTTTTCTTCTCAGTACCAATCTAATGTTCTGGTCAGACTGGGGTCAGAACTCCTCGCATAGAACAGGCTAGTATGGATGGATTCGGAAGAAGAGCAATTGTGACTAGCAAGGTATACTGGCCCAATGGATTACCCTGGATTACACAACTAGAAGACTATACTTCGTTGACGCCTACCTGAAATATATTGACTACTGTGACTATGACGCAAAAACAGGCATCAAGTCTTTTGCAAGTGACATGGTAGGAGTTAAAGTGCCTGGTTAAAATCCATCTATGTTTTACATGAAGTATAAGGGCACAGTCTGAGTTTATTTGGTGTTGTATTTATCACTCATCAGCAAATCTCTCAATCTGCAGGTTCTTCAGCAACCACATGGCATAACCATCTTCGAAGACAACATCTACTGGAGTGACCACTACACAAGTCAAATTATGAGGACCAACAAATTTCATGGTGGAAACATCACCACCCTTCTGACCAGTGTGTACCAGTGCATGGATATCGTCATGGATCACCCGTGAAGCAGCCTTTAGGTTAGGTTTTCAAGCAGGTTATTTATGAAAGGATATCTGGCTGTTATTTTCTTTTCACTTGACTAACATAGTCTTTTGGCTCCCATACAGCACTCAACCCCTGTGAGAACCATCCATGCAGTCGAGCTGTGTCTGCTATCGACCTTAAGACCCGATACTACATGTGTGACTGCCAGTCTGGCTGGACCCTAACCAGCGATGGTCGTACTTGTACTAAAGGTCAGAGTCTTCACAAAATGACTGTGTGCCATTTGAGTTCTTGAGGTCTTATGGCCTTTTACTTTGACTTAATTATGCTGTAATAATTATTTCCCTGAGATGACACACCATTCTTGATGGTCGTCAGAGATACAGTGATTATGGGAATCCCTCTCAACCCCAATGACACGTCCAACAATGCCATGGCACCAATTTCAGGCATCACACAGGGCCGAGATATTGATTTTGATGACCAAGAGCAGTTTGTCTACTGGGTGCAAGGCACTGTCAGTAAACCAGTCAAAATCTTGACTATTCCATAACATTGTTTTGGAATTAACTCATAACATTACTCTTAAATTAACACTATTTTCAACTATTAATCAATACTTTAAAGTCAAATTAGTGCAAAATAACACTGAAAGGTTAACTGAAAATTATTGAGAATAAATAGTTATAAAAAATGGTAATGTTTATCATGAAACTAAGGTTGAAATTTTCTCCTAGGGTTCAATTTATAGAAGCAAGACAGATGGAGCCAATCGAACTCAGTTTGCACCAGCTGCTATCATTGGTTCCCTCTCGGTCTTGCCTTTGATTGGATTACACGAATCATGTACTACACTAATCCCTCTGTTAAAGCCATTGAGGTGAACATCATAATTTTCTTAAGATCAGTAGCACACATCAGCATATTATATCATACATATCAATTTATTTAATTAAATTGGGTCCCACTTTATATTAGGTGTATATAACTATGTACTAACATTTGAATTAATCATTTGATTCAATGCACTTGACTTATTGTGTACATACATGTTTTTACAATGTACTTATATTTTTTAAAATACCTGCATGTAATTACAGCTGTAATTAAACTCTGTAATTACATCTATAATTACTCTGTTGACCCTTCCATTACCCCTTAACCCACTCTTAAACCTACCAATACCATCAAACCTGTCCTAACCCATATTCCATCTCAATGGCAGCACAAATGTTTTGCAATAAAACATCAATACAGTATCTTCATTGTACTCATTTTTGTGGAAGTACATAGTAGTTAAGGACACCTAATAGAAAGCGTGACTTAAATTTTTAATTGATTTAATTATTTATTGTATTATTATTATTATGGTTTTTTTGCTCTTCTCCCCCTAAAAGGTCATCAGGGTTAATGGATCTCAACATTACAGGAAGACTATCATCACAAACACAGGGAAACCAGAAGGAGCTGGAGAGCCAATAGGAATAGCTCTTGATCCAGCCAGGGGGTAAACACTTTTTGTGACTAGTAGACATTTGGCCTGTGCTTATTCTTTAGTTATTAATGTACTGTCATCATCCTCTCACCCATGCAGGACACTGTTCTGGACAGACAGAGGTTCAGACAGTGGAGTTCCACCAAAGGTGGCAAGTGCAGACATGGATGGTGGGAACCTCAGAAACCTCTACACTGGTAACTTGGGCAGCATTGAATATATCGCTGGCAGACATAGAGGCTAGGAAGATCTACTGGGCTGTCCCTCAAACTGGGATGGTGAGACATTATGTGCTCATAAATCCACATGCAGAAATAATTCATTATGCACTTGCATTATATTCCTGGTATTGGTATTTCTCTGTGATCGGCAGATTGAGTGTGGAACCATGGATGGTGCGAGCAGGGTGACTACCGTGAGTGGCCTGTCTCATCCCTGGGGTATCACTGTCTACCAAAATTACCTCTACTACACTGACCTTGACTATGAGGTCATTGAGAGAGTGGAAAGAGCACTGGCGCAGACATGGTGGTGATGAGGAGCGGCATGTCTGGGGTGCGAGCACTCAAAGTGCATGCCAGAGAAAGTGAGTGAAGCAATGCAATTTGCTCTTTATTGGAAGTAAAGGATAATAATACAATAACTTTTGTTGGCATGTAAAAGAGCGACCCCGGAGTGATACAACATAATTGAAAGTAGAAATATTGGACAGTGGTCCAATATTCAGTATAGCATTTATTAAACAATATTTAACATCTAAATCCCAATATTAACCAATGAGAAACAAGTATTATTTTCAAAAACAAAATAATACATTTAATAGTGCAATATAAGACCAGCCAAAAGCTTAATCCTCTGTATTTTTTTTTTCCTTTTCTAAAAATCATTCATTACATTCTGTTCACCCACAATCCGTTAAATCCAGACTCTGCTGGCACTGCCAATGCTTGCAGTACAAACAATGGAGGCTGTCCCCACCTGTGTCTGCCTAAACCTAATGGACAGAAGACATGCGCCTGCACCACAGCGTTTTATCCCATCTCAGGATGGGTCTCAGTGCGAACAGTATGACTCTTATGCTATAGTGTCCTCTTCTAAATTTATTGAGAGGATTCCACATCAACAGCTCTGACCACTCTGAGGCCATGGTTCCTGTAGGAGCAAGTGAGTATTGATTACAATATGCTAAGAAGTTTAATTCTCATTAGAGAGGAAGTTGTATAAATGTTAATTATTAATTGGAATACATAGTATAATAATAATTCATATTTAAATATTAATAATAAATATAGGTTAGTCCTATGGTGTAGTGTTGTGTACTACAAAATATAATGTGCTCTTATTCTGTAGGTACTTACTCAATTATTGACAAGCTGGACATGCACATTGCCTCTGGATTCCTGTACTGGACTAATAACAGCACTTACTCATCCTACAGAGGCATTTACAGGACTAAGACAGATGGCTCACGCTGATTCTACTGTCATCAGCCAGTTGGGCACCGGAAGGATTCAGGGTTTGGCAGTAGATTGGATTGCGGGTAAATTACTGTGAAATGAAGTGACACCATGTATACTGTGAGAATAGCTTTATGTGTTTGTATTTATCGGTCTGATCCTTGTTTTTTTTATGTCAGGAAACTTGTACTTCACTAATGCATTCCCCTCTCAGACATACATTGAGGTGTTACGCTGTCTGAACACAAGCGTTCAATTGATCCTGCTTGAAGAGTTCAGTGGATCGTCCCGTGACATCTTGCCGTCAGTCCCAAATTGCGTCTCCTCTTCTGGACTGATGCTGGCCAGACACCTAAGATCGAGAGTGCGCTTTTGGATGGTACTAATAGGACAGTTCTTGCCTCTGAGAGCCTGTCATTCCCACGAGGCCTTCGATTCAGACTACACCAATGATTTCCTGTACTGGGTTGACGATACTCTGGATATGATATCTTGCATGGCGGCTGATGGTTCTCAGCGGCAGATTGTGCGTTACGGTAGTCGCTACCCTGCGCCATACAGTGTCGCCATCTTTGGTGAGTACATGCTGTGGATCGATTGCAAGCTGGGCAAACTCTTTCAGGCTAGCAAGCGTCCTGGGAATACAGACACACCTGAGGTGATCCGAGATGGCATTGAGGATCTGACAGATGTTGGCGTGTTTGACTTGCATGTTCAGCCCACTTCTGCCAACCTGGTGGGCTTCAACCCATGCCATGAGGACAATGGGCGCTGCCAACAGTTTTGTTTTGCAATGCCTGAGCAGCAGCAGCCCAAATGCCGCTGTGCCCATGGCTCTTTGCTCAGCAATGGAGTCTCGTGTGGCTTCGGGCTGGATGAGTACCTGAATCTTCACCACGGATTACACTGTGAACAGCATGAGGCTGGACCCAGAGGACCACAGTGCACCATTTCCTACCTTTAACCTGGGCTACGGCGTTTTAGCCACAGAGTTTGATTTTCAAGACAAGAGAGTGTTCTTCACCCAGTATGTAGGTTTAGGCAGGAGTAAAATAGGATACATCATAACCACCAGCAGCACTATCCCACCGATCACCATAGCTAGCGGTACAGTCTGATGTTTTAACATTTTCTAAATGAATAAGCAGAAAACAGCCAATAACAATGTTAAAGAGTTCTCTGCTTCTTCTTAATCTGTTAGATCTGGATGATCCTGAAGGTCTGGCCTACAATTGGATCCACAAGCGTCTTTATTTCAGCAGATTATTACAATCGGAGTGTGCTGTCTATGGGAATCAATAGCCAAAATCGTTCCTTTATGCACATGGCGACCGCCCCAGAGCTATTGTGGTGGATCCCTGCTATGGGTAAAAACATTTTAGGGCTTTTCAAATTTAAAATCGTCATCTAAACCCTGGGTTATCTTTTTCCATGTTTCGCATTTTCTTCTTTGTCCTTGGGTAAAATATACTTTTTGCTGAAACGCAAACGCCTAGACATATGTGTTAAAACTGTCTCGGTTACGTATGTAGGACCTCGTTCCTGAGTAGGGAACTGAGGCGTTAAGTCGAATGACGCGAGAATGGGAGTTTTCGCATAAAAGCCAATCCTCTTCGAGTATTCAAAAAACGAGCCAATGGCGTGGAAATGCCATGGGTCTGTGGAATTTGCATAGCGTATCTCCGCCCCACCTCGTGTGTATAAAAGGAGGAAGCGGATGCAACCGCAGTATGTCTTCGCTGAGGAGCCGAGACTGAACTCAGGCGTCTACCCAGCGGTACAGCGGAAGTGGCAGGGGACATGACGTCTCCGCTCCCTACTCAAGGAACTCCGGGTGGACTGGGCCGTCACACCAAGGGTGCACGGTCGGCCTTGCTGCTGGTAAGCCAAAGCAATAGCATCCACTATCCAGTGGGACAGCCGTTGCTTTGAGAGAGGCGCTTTCCCTTCTGACTCCCACCATAACAGACAAAGAGCTAGACCTAGGCTGAGGTCTGCCTCCTCCAGGGGCAGCATTTGCAGGTTCACCACCTGGTCCCGGAAGGGAGTGGTAGGAACCTTGGGCACATATCCAGGCCGGGTTCTCAAGATCACGTGAGAATAGGCCGGCCCGAAGTTCCAGGCACGCTTCGTCAACGGAGAATGCGTGCAGGTCCCCACCCTCTTGATGGAGGCCAGTGCAACCAGGAGCACTGTCTTCATTGACAGGAATTTAATCTCAACTGATTGCAGAGGCTCGAAGGGAGGTCTCTGCAGGGCACTTAAAACCACAGAGAGGTCCCAAGAGGGTACGAGGTGTGGGCAAGGCGGATTCAGTCTCCTCGCTCCCCTCAGGAACCTGATGATAATCAGATATGTGCACATTAAACCATCGACTGCCTGCTGAAAATTGTGGCTTGCTATTAGATTGTCTTGTGTCAGGCTTGGTTATTATTTATTATTATTTATTATTTTTTATTTATTTATTTGTTTATTTATTTATTTATTTTTTTATTTTTTTAGCTTATATTGTGTGCTGATGTTGTCTCTTTACTTATTGTTGTGTTGTATTTGTCTTATTATTACTTTTCTATGTATTTTGTGGACTGTAAAAGTCATTTCTTGTTTTATATCTTGATTTTAGGTTGCCATTGTAACAACTGGCCTGGGACAACAGATGAAAATTAGCCTGTTGAGCTAACTCTGGCTCATTTACAGTTATTTTACTGTTAATTAATGAGCACTGTCCCAGTAAAATAAACAAATAAAATAAAATAAAAATAAATGATCAGGTCATGCTTCCCCAATGACCTACCTTCAACTGCTTAATGAAATGCAGCAATAGCAGCCACATAGACTTTCAGGGTGGAGGGAGACAGCCTTCGCTCCAACCCTTCTTGCAGGAAGGAAAGCATGACACTGATCGAGCATCTCCGGGGGTCTTCTCGCGAGAAGAGCACCAGTTGATAAAGAGGTTCCACTTCAACGCATAGACATATCTGGTAGACGACGCTTCGCAGAATTGATGGTAGCCGCCACCGCAGGTGGCAGGGTACTCAAACCTGCCTCGTCCCATCCAGGAGCCACACATGTAGCCTCCACAGATCTGGAAGAGGGTGCCACAGGGTGCCCCATCTCAGAGGGAGGAGATCCTGTCTCGAGAAGGATTGGCCGAGGAGGTGCTGTCGCGAGGAGTACCAGTTCGGAGAACCAGGTCTTGAAGGGCCAATATGGGGCTACCAACAAGACCTGCTCCTTGTCCTCCTTGATCTTGCACAGAGTCCGTGCGAGAAGGCTCACTGGGGGAAATGCATACTTGCATAGACTCCGCGGCCAGCTGTGCGCAAGAGCGTCTGTGCAGAGACGTGCCCTCGGTCAGAGACTAAAACAGGGCGCAATGGCGATGAGTCGTGGGAAGCAAACAGATCTCTATCTGCGCCTCCCCAAACTGGTCCCAAATCAGCTGGACCGGCTGGGAATGCAGTCGCCATTTGCCAGAGATTGGACGGATCACGTGACAGCTCGTCTGCTGCCAGGTTCCGGTCTCCTGGAATGTAAATAGCACGAAGGGACCTTAGGTGCTTCTGACTCCATAACATGAGGTGGCGTGCGAATTGCGACATCCGCCGTGAGCGTAGACCACCCTGACGGTTGATGTACGCTGACTGTTGAGGTATTGTCTGAATGGACAAGTACGTGTTGAGCCCTGAGCAGTGCCCGAAAGCGGTGCAGGGCCAGGCGTACTGCCAGCAACTCGAGGCAATTGATATGCATAAGGCACTGGGGTCCTGTCCAGGAACCTGCGGCTGCATGTCCATTGCACATGGCTCCCCAACCCATGGCAGAGGCATCTGTGGAGACAACAAGATGCCTGGAAACTCGCTGGAGAGGGACACCGGCCCGTAAAAAGCTGAGGTTCGTCCACGGGAAGAAGGTCTGATGGCAGGTCAGGGTCACTGGGACCCTGAGCATACCGCGATGCCATGCCCACCTCGGGACTCGATCGCGAAGCCACAGCTGAAGCGGTCTCATATGAAGCAAACCGAGGCGGCGTTGCCGTGGCTGCGGATGACATATGCCCCAGGAGCCTCTGAAAGAGTTTCAGTGGGACTGCCCTCTTGCCCTCGAACTGTCGAAGACAAGTCAGCAGTGAGAGTGTGCGCTCGTTTGTGAGCTGCACGGACATGGCGACCAAGTCTATTTCCATCTCAAGAAAAAAGATCCTTTGCATGGGGTAAAGTTTGCTCTTCTCCCAGTTGACCCGAAGGCCCAGACGGGACAGATGCTGAAGCACCAGGTCTCTGTGTTCGCAGACCTGATCTCGAGAGTGTGCTGAGAATCAGCCAATCGTTGAGGTAATTCAGGATGCGAACCCCGTGTTCGCGAAGGGGAACAAGGGCTGTCTCGACGATCCTGTGACGAAGGGCTGTCTGCACGCCCCCGTCCTGCTCTGTGTGCTCAGTGATGGTGTCAAGTCTTTCTTTTAACCAACTCAGGGTGCTGCCCACCTGTGGGTGAGCAGCAGGGAGCTGAGAACAAAAGATTCTCCCCGGCTCTCCACTGGGGGAAGGAGGGGGCCTGCTACCGCCTCCTGAGAAAAAATTAAGCCAACACTGAGCAGCCCGTCTCAGGAACGCCGCTTGGCCTGGCGTTTAGCAGGGCGCGGAGCCTGAGGGGGCTGTGGTGCCTTCCTGCGACCTTCTCCACGACGTGGCCCAGGTGAAGGCTGCTGCTGAGGCCATGCGGGACGGAGGGGAGCCGCAGGGGGCGCCCCTCGGCGGCAAGCAGGCTGAGGCGTCTGTGCCGGCGGCTGGGTGGAGGCAGCAGCTGGCCATCGGGGCAGGATGTGCTTAGAATTATTTTACGGCAGCCCGAGATAGCATGGCCGTCAGACACGGGCAACGCTGGCACTCCCGAAGGAGGCAACGCAGCCGCATCCTCACTTCCCGAGGAGTCTTAGCCCACCCTGTAATGCTGTGATCGACATCGCATCCTCCTCTGGAGCCCCGAATGAAACAGACGGCACCTGCGAAGAAGCACTCATCTGAATCACCCCAGCACTCGCGGGTTGCAACACATTTGACGGGGGTGTGGACCGAGGAACAGGCGCTCGGGGCTTCATTCCACACTGTAACCATCAGATCACCCTGTCCGCGAACCGAAGAGCTCCCCCTCGAAGAGGAAGCAGATCGGGTAGCGGAGACGGGGACTCATGAATCATCCACAAGCGCTGCCTTTGCGTGTTCAAAGCCCAGACACACAAAGCAGCGCTCATGCCCATCAGAAGAGGAGAGGAAACGACCGCAACCAGAAGAACACGGGCAAGGCATCTTGAAAAAGACGCGCCACGTGCAGCTCTTTCAGAGAGAGGAGGAAATTCACTCTGCAGCGCTGAGGCGACCAGGGAGAAGCGCAAAGTCTGGCAGACCACTGCACAGGTCGCAGGCAATGCAGAATCTCGCTGGGTACCGCTGTCACACCAACACTGGAGAGGGGACGCTCGTCTCGAAGAGTAGAACTCAGTGGCTTGTGCAGTTAAAAGGTTCTCTTTGGCTCCGAAGCAAAAACATAGTGCGGTTGCGTCCGCTTCCTCCTTTTATACACACGAGGTGGGGCGGAGATACGCCATGCAAATTCCGCAGACCCATGGCATTTCCACGCTATTGGCTCGTTTTTTAATACTCAAAGAGGATTGGCTTTCTATGTCGAAACCTCCATTCTCCATCATCCGACGTAACTCGGAGTGACTACGAAAGGGGACCAAAGTTTCACTCTTGCCAGTGTCTCCGCTATTTCTCTTCAGAAGGTATGACCAATGAATTTGTGCTTGTTTAAACTTTGAGTTTCGGGTATCTCTTAATTTCCTTTCCCATGCTTTCATCATCATCACAGGCATCTATTGTTGTTGGGTCCGTGTACTTTTTGGTCATTTGATTTCCTGTTTGGAATGGAATAATGAGAAATGAAAACTAGCTCGTTTATTCGTTTTTTTTGTTTAGTTTAAAAAACGAAAAATTAAGATTTTGGCTCGATTTTTCATTTTTCGTTTGTGGTTTACAAATCGGTTTATGGATTCGATATTTCATTTGCACACGTGGGCGGTGCTGAAACGCCCCTTTCATCTGATTGGTCAAAGCGTTCCGCCTTCATTACGAGCTTTTTCTTTCTGTCAGGCAGAATAAGAGTCACGAGTGCGGCACTGACAATACACTTAGTTAATAATGTCTGAAACCACTCACTTTTAACTACGCACAATATTTGAAGCAGAAATATGTTGCTGGTCACGTAATTCGTGCTTCTGCGACTTGCAAGCGACCCCATTAATGTGAGCCACAGACAGTAAGATTATTTTAGCATAATATATTCACCATTGATAAATACAGTACAAATAGTTCCGTCTCTTTGGATGGATCAAACTTGGGTAGAGGAAATAAAAATCAATAAATGGCTGAACTGTACCATAATAGCCTATGTCTGTAACATTAGATGTCCGTATGACCTAGCTACCCACTGTTACATTGGAGTTAGGGGATAGTTTGTACAGTATAAAAATCATTAGGCTATGTATGTCTAAGTTCCCATAAAACATGAAAACCCAACCCATTGTGTAAAACTTCATAATCTGTGATTACACAATTCTAGTACGAATAGCACCGGGAGGCGTCTGGAATAACTGTGCAATGATCAATCCGCATTTTTAAGACAGCTAATTTTACAGAAGGGCAGGGCTAATTAGTTAATTAATTATTATTCTGTCCTTCTCGTATAATGCCAACGACCACACAAATGGCCGCTTCCTTTGTGAAATATAACAGACCCCGGTAAGCTTTATTTCTTTGTGCATAAATGTTTACAATCAAGTTTTTCATAGAGAGAGCAGTGCATTTAAGGGCAAAAAGCAGGCTAACTGTTAGGCTGTAGCCTACTTGAAAGGAAAATAAATTTACAGAGTAACCTAAAAACAGAGTTTGCGTTGTTGAATCATATTTTTGTCCTAAACGCAATTTTTGGCGTTGTCGGGGGAGGCGCGCTACACGCACCGTACAGTTAGAAAAAGCCTTAGAAGAATTTTTATTAGTCTGCTCTTCAGCAAATCAATAGGCCTATTAAATCAATCGTCATTCAAGTTTGGCGGTCTTCTGCAGCCTGTCTGTATCTTTCTTTAACTGTCTATGGTCTGTATGGAGTCTACATTATTTCCCTATAAAGAAACGATAGAAAGCATGATAATAAGTGGATGCTCGGTCGCTTGCAAGTCGCAGAAGCACGAATTACGTGACCAGCAACATATTTCTGCTTCAAATATTGTGCGTAGTTAAAAGTGAGTGGTTTCAGACATTATTAACTAAGTGTATTGTCAGTGCCGCACTCGTGACTCTTATTCTGCCTGACAGAAAGAAAAGCTCGTAATGAAGGCGGAACGCTTTGACCAATCAGATGAAAGGGGCGTTTCAGCACCGCCCACGTGTGCAAATGAAATATCGAATCCATAAACCGATTTGTAAACCACAAACGAAAAATGAAAAATCGAGCCAAAATCTAATTTTTCGTTTTTTAAACTAAACAAAAAAAACTAATAAACGAGCTAGTTTTCATTTCTCATTATTCCATTCCAAACAGGAAATCAAATGACCAAAAGATACACGGACCTTGTTGCCATATTGTTGTTACATCTCATTCCTATATTGTTCATCTGTGAAACAACGGGCCAGTGTAGTGTTGGCCACCTTCTGCACAAACTGACATGTAAAAAAAATAAATAAACAAAAATCAAGAAGCATGTACGATTTGAGCATAGAGAGTATCTGGCATGTGCATGGCTGATGATGAAATTTGTGTACTGTGCACATATAGTGTACACGTAATAAAGCACACTTTGGCCTTTAATTCTGTACTCAATTTTCATGGTTTCACACTGTACATTTGTAAACTTGTTGACATTTTTATTTGGAATTTTATAATTCCTCATCTCACTCTTGCACATTAATTTGGTTTATATATTCGGTTTGTGGTTATTTGGTTAAACATATGGCGTATATGGCTTGTCCTGAATAGACATTTTGTACTTTAACTGTTGGAATAACCCAATTGTTGTGTTTTCCATGATTTTGACAATTTAGATTTTGCCCTTAAATGCTGAAATGAAAAACAGCCCATGAATATTTATGAATATTTAATTTGTTCAGTATGTAATTGGTTGTTTGCACCTTATATATTTAAAACCACAACAAAGTGTTAACCCCATTTCAAAATGACAAGTGTGAAAACCCCCAGGGTTAAAAGACTGGTTCAGATAGTTCCAGCCAAATTCGTTTAAAAAATATATATATACTTTTTATCTCTAGATACCTGTACTGGACTGACTGGGGATCCCCTGCTAAAATTGAACGAGCCACACTTGGTGGAAACTTCCGGGTCCCTATTGTAAACACAAGTCTTTCTCAGCCTAATGCTCTCTCTTTGGATTACGAGGAACGACTGCTTTACTGGGCTGATGCAACACTGTGAGTTTATACTCACCTACTAGTCATTTTACATCATATTTAGTGCAGACAGATGAGAAACATTCAGCTAATAAAACTGTTTCACTCTCTCACTCACAGGGATAAGATTGAGCGTGCCTCTTTGACTGGAGAAAACAGGGAGGTCCTACTTAGTCAGACACAGTACCCGTTTGCTGTAACCGTGTTCCAACAGGATATCTACTGGACTGACTGGAACACAAGGATTGTGTACCGTGCCAACAAGAACGACGGTTCTGGCCTGACTATAATTGCCACTGATCTCCAATATAGACCCAATGACATCCACGTCTTCTCGGCCAGTAGGCAGGAGAATTGCTTGAGTCCTTGCCAGCTGTTCAATGGAGGATGCAGCCATGTTTGTGTCCCAGGTCGGTCTGGTGTCCCAAGCCAAGTGTGCATGTTATATATAACAATGAAATGTTATAACTGAAAAGGAATTTTAAATATTTCAAATAAGAGTATTTGTGAAATAAATATTTGTACATACAGTCAAACGATACCTATATATGATATGATTGCAACATGAAACCATTTTTATGTGCTCTCAGACTTTCGGACCCAAATTCTAGTGTGTTTATTTTTTCTCTTTTTCTCATGTCTCATGTCTCTTGTTTATCACTTTCTCAGGTCCATCTGGTCCAGAGTGTCAGTGTCCCAGCACTGGCAACTGGTATCTGGCCAATAATGGGAAAGACTGCATCCTCGACAATGGGCAGCGGTGCCATGCGGATCAGTTCACCTGTCTGGATGGAAGCTGTTTGTTCCAGCGCTGGAAGTGTAATGGCTACAGGGACTGCTTGGATGGCTCAGATGAGCTTGAGAGAGTGTGTGGTAAGTGACCTTAGCAATTAAAAAAATAGTTGAATTTAGTTTTGCATAATTGTTCTTTCTTTCTTTATACATGAATTCTGGGTTCTACAGCTTTCCACACCTGCTCACCTACGGAATTCACCTGTGATAACGGAGGCTGTGTGCCTCTGTACTATGTGTGCGACTTCACAAATGACTGTGGAGATAACAGTGATGAGCATGGCTGTCCCTTCCCAACCTGTAACCCTACCACAGAGTTCACCTGTGCTAACGGACGCTGCATCAGTGCGGCTTTTGTGTGTGATGGATTCAATGACTGCAGAGACAACGGCACTACAGATGAAGTTAACTGCCGTGAGTGTAGTGTTATTTTATCTATTAATATTATGAATTAGCTTTTGTTTTTAGATTTTCAGTTTTAATTTAAATTTTTAGTAATTCTGTTATGTGCTTTTGTAATTTTTTTGTTACATTCTTTTGTCATAGTTTTTTTTATTTCTTTTTAGCTTTAGTTTTATTCATTTTAGTACTTCATCCTAAACTCATTTTATTTAAGTTTTTCAAGTTTAAAATTTAAACTTAAATTTTTTTTAGTGAAAATGATTTTTAATGGTTGTTTTAATAGTTGTTTGAGTTAACAATAATAACACTGGGTCATTGACACCAACTTCTACATTTGCATATCATTTTCTATCTTTCTTCCCTTTTGAATTAAAAAAAAGTTGATGTTATAAGCCCCGCATATGATACTCTTTAACTGGTATGATATTAAATGTGAAGTGTGCAATTTCTGGACATAGAACAATCATATTTTTTATTTATTAGCTGACAGAACATGTGCGCCTGGCTTAGTAAAATGTGACACCACCAACATCTGCATTTCTTCAAGTAGCCTATGTGATGGTTTTAACAACTGTGGGGACAACAGTGATGAAAATCCACTCTTCTGTGGTGAGTTACAGGGTCTCATCTTTTAGATGTTGCCCGTAGATGCCATTCATGACAGAAGTTTTATGTTTGAGTTAAATGTCCCTTTAATATAAAAATACTCTTGCATGTCCTCAAAGTCATGTCCTGTACTGCTATTGGTCAACAGCTGGCCGGACCTGCTCTACAGACGAGTTCCGCTGTGATAACGGGAAGTGTATTCCCCAGTCATGGGTGTGTGATCGCATCCCAGATTGTTCGGATAAAACAGATGAGCCACCCACCTGCGGTACATGTCAAATCCCTCTTCTACTTGCAAAGCAGAGCTTGGAATCACTATCTAATACTCTCTTTGTCTCTTTACACAGAGGATCAGGTTTATACATGTAACCCTCTGCAGTTTAGCTGTGCGAATGGAAAATGCATTCTGGAAAAGTGGGTATGTGATGGCAGTAACGACTGTGGAGACAACAGTGATGAGGCGCAGGAACTACAGTGTGGTAAAGTCTGTCATTCAAGATTGTATAAACCAGCAAGTCAATGCACTTGTTACTTGTTAGTCTGACTTGTATTTTGAATTTCAGGATCAAGGACTTGCAATCCCAATGATTTCACATGCCCCACTTGGTACCAAGGCTCTCCTCGCTGTATTCCATTGATTTATGTGTGCGATGGTGAGAAGGACTGTGCAGATGCTGCAGATGAGCTGCACAACTGCCCCAACCGCACATGCCACATGAACGAGTTTGCTTGTGCCAATGGTCGCTGCATTCTGGTGCCCTTCCAGTGAGTCTTTACTCTCCGCAAGTAGCCAACAATGCACATCAAATCAAATGCTACTCATAAAATATTCATAAAATATATACTGTGTGTGTAAAACTCCTCAGCTGTGACCGTGTGAATGACTGTGGGGACAGCAGTGATGAGATCGGCTGCGTGTATGGCACCTGCTCCAGCCGGGAGTTTACCTGCCAGAATGGAGTGTGTATCCCATCAACGTATGCATGTGATGGTTATACAGACTGCAAGGATGGCTCTGACGAACTCGAGGGCTTGTGCTGGAGCCCAGAACCCACCTGTGCACCTGGGCAATTCATGTGCAATTCTGGGGAGTGCATTGACATACACAATGTCTGCAACCAGCAGAGAGACTGCTCTGACAACAGTGATGAGAAGGGCTGCGGTAAGACACCACTTAGTGTTTGGGAAAAGGCTAATTTTAGAAATGTGCCTGAAACAGCAAATCAGTTATTTATGAATAATGAATTCTATTGTTTAGTAGAAAAAAAAATTTGTGACTGATTATTCAACAAACACATGGTTAAAGCTAAATATTAATGAGTATATCTAAAATTACATTTCAATGAGGAGTCTTTAAAGCCAATATGTCTAAAATGTGAAAACTCACCAGCTCCACCTGCCTAGATCTTCTGTGGTATGTATGTATGTCTATATGCAGCAGCATAACTTACATGCTCACAGCAGCGTGTCTATGTATCTATTGGCAGTAACAAGTCCAAATTTGCACTGCAGCAGCAATAATTAACATCAGCAGCCAATTACATTTAACATTGCCATATTCAATAACATGCTAAAACTATTTTGAGAGTTGTCATGATTAAAATGAGTATATATACTTTAAAACAATACCTTTCAAAAAACTGTGGTCGGAAAGATTTTTTTAAAAACATTCTTTTAAACTCTCTTTGGCTCATCGAGGCTGTTATCATTTGATCAAACAAAGTGAAATATTATTCTAATTTAAAATAATTGTTTTCTATTATAATACATTTGAAATTGTAATTTGTTCCTGTGATGGAAAAAGCTTGAATTTTCAGCAGCCATTACTCCAGTCTTCAGTGTCACATGATCCATCTGAAATGATTCTAACATGCTGATTTGGTGCTCAGGAAACATTTATTATTATCAATGTTGAAAGCAGTTGTGCTGATTAATATTTTTGTGGAAACCATGATACATGTTTTTCGGGATTCTTTAATGAATAGAAAGTAAAAAGTACAGCATTTATATGAAATGACTTGACTTGTATTTAGTTTTGACACATTTCTGATTTAAGCTCCGCCCACATTCAAATACAGATCATATTGTTATTGCAAATATACAAACATATAAATTACAATGAATCTAATTAACTGGATGAATTAGGTAATGATGTGCCTTTCTGTCCCTCCACAGGCATAAATGAGTGCAGTAACCCAGCCATTCACCAGTGTGCTCAGACCTGCACAGACACACTGACGGGCTACTACTGCTCTTGTAGGGACGGCTACAAACTCATGCCAGACAGCAAGGCCTGTGAGGACATAGACGAGTGCAAGGAATTACCGGGAGTCTGCAGTCAGGTGTGCGAGAATGCTGTGGGCTCCTTCTACTGCAAATGTGCTCCAGGATACCTGCGGGAGCCTGATGGACGCACCTGCCGTCAGAACAGTGGAATTGCACCATACCTCCTCTACAGCAACCGTTACTACATCCGTAACCTGACCGTGGATGGTTCGTCCTTGTCGTTGGTGCTTCAGGGCCTGTCAAATATTGTGGCTCTAGACTTTGATTACACTGAGAAGCGTTTATACTGGGTGGATCTTGGAACATTGCACATTGAGAGGATGTATTTAGACAGGACAGAAAGGGAGGTCATATTGCAGAATGACCTAAATGGAGCAGAAGGTTTGGCTGTGGACTGGGTGGGCCGGTCAGGTTAATGAGGAGCTGATTCATTGATATAGTGAAGTTAATTTTTAAAAACAACTGTGCAATGTTAATCTATGGGTGGATTTTTCCTTGCAGAAAGTTGTACTGGGCAGATGCGACTATTGGAGCCATTCATGTCTCTGAACTTGACGGTCGTTACCGGAAAAAACTCCTGAAAGGTTGTGTTGATGCCAACTCTACGTACTGCTTTGCCAGTCCCCGGGCTATTGCTGTTAACCCTAAATATGGGTGAGGTTAAACATTTATTTTTATTTTATTTGGTTAGTTGAACTTGGACATCTGCTATTTTTATCTTTGTAAACATATCCTTTTCCATTCCTGGTCAGATGGCTATATTGGACAGACTGGGGCGGACGGCTTTCATTGGCAGGGCTGGCATGGATGGAACTAACACATCAGCTATCATCACTACCAAGCTTGTGTGGCCTCATGCCCTGACCATCGATTACACCAACAACAAAATCTTTTTTGCTGATGCTCACTTAAATTTCCTTGAGTAAGTTGTGTCCTGTAATGTATCCAAACCAAATCTGATTTCCAGGCAGTAATAGATAGCCTGCTTCATGTTAAAATTACAATATTATGAATTTGGGCAATTTCATGCAAAATACTTATTTTAAGTTGATTTGGTAACATTCACCACACTCTGTAAATGCATTTTGAGGCACAATAACAAAAGTATTAGGGATGCACTGACAAGCCAATCTATTGTGCATCCCTAAAAACGACTATTTTAATGTCTATTTTACGACTATTATTCTAACGACTATTTTAATGCCTAATGTCTATTTTCCTACAGTTATGCCGATATGGATGGACAAAACCGACATAGAGCTATAACAGGTTCCATGCCCCATGTTTATGCTCTGACCCTGTTTGAAGATTTTGTGTACTGGACTGACTGGAACACCCACACTATAGAGAAAGCCCACAAGTACACTGGCGCTAACCGTGTAGTAATGGGCAACAACACACACCGCCCTAATGACATTCACATCTATCACCCTTACAGACAGCCACGCAGTAAGATAATATATAAAACATTTCACTAATAACTTTAATTGCATGATGGTTTTTTAAAAAGTTTTATTAACATTTTCTTAGGTGAAAATCCCTGCAATGACCATGACCTGATCTGTAGTCACCTGTGTCTGATTGGCCCGGGCGGGACAACGGCCAGATGTGAGTGTCCGGATCACTTCATTGGTCTGGCTATTGGCTTTAAGATCCAGTGCGTGGCTGACTGCTCCAGCACTCAGTTCCGTTGTGGAGACAATGAGAGGTAAGTGAATATGTTCTCTTATGGTGATAATGAGGATTTTTTTTCCAGCTCACCGGATGATAATCTTGTGCTCTTCCTCTCTCACTTTTTTTTTCTGTCTGCCTTTTGTCTCCAGGTGCATTCCCATATGGTGGAAGTGTGATGGTCAGTCAGACTGTGGGGACAGCTCTGATGAACCTCAAACATGTCCTCCACGTTACTGCCCAATTGGACGGTTCCAGTGCCAGGATGGGAACTGCACCTATCCGTTTTTCCTGTGTGATGGCCACAATGATTGCCTTGATGGATCTGATGAAGATGCTGCACTCTGCAGTATGCAACACTTATATTCTAGTTTGTCCTAACCATGGCTGTTTAGGCATTAGCCCCTTTCACACATTAAACCTGGAAAATATCCATAAAAATAACCAGATTGATTTGTTCCGGTAAGCCAAATAACCTTTAAATGCTGCTTAATTTTTTTTTTCCACCTAGATGAGAAGCGCTTTTAGTTTTTTAGCAAACATCGTGATGGCGTAAGGGAAACATTCCTAAGGAATAGTTTTGCTCTTAAAAACATGAGATGCATAAAAGTTACTATAGTATTGCAGTTACTATAGTACACAAAAGTAACAACAGAGTCTGCCGTGGTACATGCTTATACAGGAAGTCATATTCTTTGTTCACACATAGCATCATAATGGTAATTAATACTAGTAATGTTACAACTTCTCACACCATAAAATTGCTTTGGTTATTTTTCAAAAGTTTCAAGTACGATCTCTAAACGGTAATTTACTAGTAAAGACTGCATGTGTGAAAGGGGCAATTGTTATAATAGAATAATAAAATTAAGTTTTCTTAAGTTGTTATTGATTTTTTTTTTAAATCCTCTTTGTAACCCAGGTGACCACCGTTGCTCCGAGAACCAGTTCCAGTGTAAAAATAAGCACTGTATCCCAATATCCTGGCACTGTGATGGTGTGAAGGACTGTGCAGATGGTAGTGATGAGGAAGCTGACAGTTGTACAGAGAAGACCTGCAAACCTGGACAGTTTCAATGCAAAAACGGACTCTGCATACCACCAAGCTACGTGTGTGATGCACAGAATGACTGCGGAGATAACTCAGATGAGCCGTATGAGGAGTGCAGTGAGTGTCATTTTGGGAAAAATGGCTTTTCTTTAACAGCTTGGTGTTAACTGACCTTTGACATTTTGTCTCTTTCCTGCATCTCTTTTTGTAGTGGGTCCTGATCACAAGTGTGATGGAGATACTGAGTTCTCCTGCAAGACAAACTATCGCTGTATACCTCTGTGGGCTGTGTGTGATGGTGCCAATGACTGTCTAGACAACAGTGATGAGCAGGGCTGCCGTAAGTCCCATATAATGATTCAAAATATTTGCATGAGACAGGTTGACTCAAAACAAAAACACATTCTTTTAAAGGTAGGTTAGGCAATTTGTTTAATAAACACTTTTTTCTATTCTGGTTGAAACTCTCTTCACATCCTATAAGCCTGGTGTCCAGGCCAAATTCCCTCATTTGGCCTTTATCAATCATGGCCACCTAATAATATTCCCCTTGCTTTTTCAATTGGCTCTCTCTTTCCGTCTCTCTCCTCTCAACATAGCTGGTGTGTGGTGAGTGCACTGGCGCTGCGTCGCATCATCCAAGTGGATGCTGCACACTGGTGCTGGTTGATGAGAGACCCTCTGATATGATTGTAAAGCACTTTGGGTGTACAGTAGTACATAGTAAAGCGCTATATAAATGCCTCATTATTTATGTATATGATTTTTGCATAAGATCTTAAATATCAGATTTGAAGCAAATATAAAAATAAAATATAAACAACCAAACAGGCTAATATCAGAGCCTGTACTCTTTTGTCAAAGTTATTTTATTATGATTCAACAAATAAACAATATTTATTTTGATGTATTGCATAAAAGGGATTATAATTAAAATATTGCAAATGAACCGGCACATTTTGCTTCATGCAGATGAGCTGACCTGTGACCCTGTGGGAGATTTCCGCTGTGATAATCACCGCTGTGTGCCCATTCGCTGGCGCTGTGATGGGAACAATGACTGCGAGATGGATCTGATGAGAGAAATTGTGGTGAGTAAAGCCCCGTTCACACTACAAGCGACAAAGCGACACGATACCATTCATTTTAATAGGGACCAGGCGATTTTCGCAACAGTGACCAGTGGGGCGTGTCTGATGACGAGTTTAACTTTGTTTAACTTTAATCTGTTTAACTTTATGCAAATGCGGAGCCACTTTTGGGAGCAACAACCAATTGGAGTGAAGTCAGTGGAGTGCGTCAGTAGTGCTGAGTCAAACCGAGGCAAGCTAACCGAGAAGGTCATTTTAGCAACTGTCCTATAATTTATGATATATATCCGTGTACATACAGTGTTATTTACTGTACTGACTCCGTGCCTGAATGGTTTCGGGAACCAAGATAGACCGGGTATATGGACCGGATAGGTATTTGACTGTTTACTGCAAAGAGCACTCACTGTTTCTCGTTCATCTTTAATATTATGCATTATTATGTACTGATTCCATTTATCTGGTGACCTGCAGCAAAGTCGCTGTAGTGTGAATTGGGCTTAAAGCTGCGTTCACACTACAAGCGAGTCAGAGTTGGACCGAGACTCTGACTTGCTGCAGGTCACCAGAGGGCGTTCCCACTACTGGTTGCCTAGTAATGTTTGTGAGTGACATTGCCACTTGCCGGAAATCGCCCGCTCCCTATTGAATTGAATGGTATCGTGTTGCTTGTAGTGTGAACAGGGATTAATGCATTGGCCATCCATTTACTTCTTGTAGGTCACCTTAACATTGTCTTTGTAGCTCACAGTTTTTATGTATGTGCTCACAGAACCCAGACCTTGCTCTGAGAGCGAGTATCGCTGTGACAACCAGCAGTGCATTCCAGGATCTTGGGTTTGTGACCATGACAATGACTGTGGAGATTATTCTGACGAGCGGGATTGCGGTAAGTTGAAGTAAAAATTAACCCACTTTACTCTCTTAGCTTAGCGAAAGTCAATAAAATCTGATCTCTTTATTGACTGTCGAAACTGGCACCCATTTTCAACCCCTCCCCTTCAACCACGTCATTAAAGACCACTTTTCATGATCCAAACAACTCTTGATAAATAACAATAATAAGTCCCTCTTGCCATATTTCTTCTTCTTGTTGAATATAAAGCTTCACTCAGAAATATAAAAGTAATGAAATATAAGTAAATGCTTCATAAAAAGAAAATTTGATTACAAAATGCTAAGACACATGGATTTCATAGAGCTGCGAACCTGTCGTCCTGGGACATTCCAGTGTACATCTGGACACTGCATCCCAGAAGCTCTGAAATGTGATGGATATGCCGACTGTCTGGACTTCTCTGATGAGTCCACCTGCCGTGAGTATGCTGAGCTAGAAATATATGGACCTTTAAGTCTTCTTATTCCATATACTGAAAATGTTGAAATGGTTCTGTACTTTTTGTTTTCCCAACAGCAACTCGATTTCCTGGAGGACGCTGGTGTCCATCACACCAGTTCCAGTGTAACAACAAGCTGTGTGTGAACAAGCAATGGTTGTGTGACGGCTTCAACGACTGTGGAGATCGCTCAGATGAGCAACTCAGCCTCTGCTGTAAGACATTATAGGAAACTGAAATTATTCTCTTTTTTACAGATAACTTAAACCATTACAGTAATACATTTGTCTCTTTATGGCACATTACAAGCCCTTAGGTCTTACAACTTAAACCTGGAAATTCATGTTGGCTTATGATGGGTATTTTGGTAGGAATAAGATAACACTGTCTTACTGTCACAATTGTTTTGTGATCAGGGAACATTACATGTGAAATGCCGGCCAGGTTTCGCTGTGATAATGGATACTGCGTTTATAGTGGTCTCATGTGCAACAAAAAAGATGACTGTGGGGATGGCAGTGACGAAAAGGAGGACCACTGTAAGAGATTCACCCATATCTTTTCACTACTTAAGTCGAACTCTTTCTTTTTTCTCAAATATTTATACACATAATGACTGTTTTATATTAATAGAATATAAATATACAAGTATAATTTTGTATTTTTCCTGTGATGGCAAAGATCAATTTTCAGCATCCATTAATTCAGTCTTCTGTGCCACATACGATCCTTTAGAAATCATTGTAGTAGGATGATTTTGTGCCCAAGAAGCATTTATTATTAATTATTATTATTATTATTATTATTATTATGTGAAATAGTATATGAAATAATGTAGAAAAAAAAGTAGATTTTTCTCACTTTTTTGTCCCTTGGTTTAAGCTTGAACCTTTTCTCAACAAGATAAAATACAATTAGCCAAAAAAGAGACATTTTGATAACTAGTTGATGTCAATCAATGCATTAACTAACATTAACTAAGAGCTAGCAATACATTTGTTACAGTCTTTATTAATATTAGTTAACATTATTTAAATAAAATGCAAATGATCATTGTTAGTTCATGTCAACGCTGGGCCATTACAAAAATGGACAAGTACAGCTTTTGATTTGAATAATGTATTAGTTATTCATTATTATATTAAATGTTGTTATACAATTTTTAATTGTTAGTTCATGTTAACCAATGTAGTTAAATAATGTTCCCCTTCAGGGACTACCGCTGCGTGTAATCGCAGTGGGAACGCCCCCAGCATAGCGCGTCTGAAGCATGAATGAAATCAGTCAATGGAGAGAGTGAGCGTACGGCGAGTGACGTCATTGACCAGGAAGCTATAAATATCCCCTGAGCACAACAGACGCCAGCTCTGTTACTTCAGCAAGCTCTGTGTGTGTGTCTGAAATCTGTCGATTGTGTTTGTCTGATATATCAGGAGTTTTTCACTATATATATAGTTATATATATAAAAAAAAACAGAAAATGAGTGAGAAAAGAGAACAGTACAGAAAGTGTGTTCCCCCTGTACTCGTTACAGACGAGCTGTGTGTGGCTTGTTTGGGAGTGCAGCATGCCCAGTCGGCTCTCGAGGGAGTCGATTGTGAGCACTGCGAGCGCTTTCCTCTGCGAACCCTGCGCTTGCGGCGATCGCTCTTCGAGGAGAGCGGTATGCTGCAAGCTCCCCAAGGCTCGGGTCCCGCTTCTGTTGAGGCAGGGCGGCGACGCTTGTCTTGGGGATCGCAGATGGATCTCACCGGCGAGGTTGAGACGGGCTCCGCCTTATCTCAGCTTTCTCCGGCGGGATCCAGTGCCTCTCACCCGGCTCTGGAAGCATGCGCTGCGGCGGTTACTTCTGCCCGGGTGGAGGCACAGGTTGATGATGATGTGGACTTGAGACTATCCAGCTCTGAGGAGCTGGATGTCGAGAGTTTTACATCAGAAGAAACCAGTTCGTCACACTGTACTGTAAAGGAAGAAGGGTTGATGGATGTTTTGTCTCGTGCGTTCGAAAAGCTCTGTATTGAGTGGCCAGCTGATAGACAGGAGTCTAAAGTCAAAAGCAAATTAGACGATAGATTTCTGTCTGCACGACCTCAACCCTCTCGCCGGTGCTTGCCATTCTTCCCGGATCTTCATACTGAGGTATCGAAGACGTGGGTTAGACCGGTTTCCAGCAGAGTTTACACAAATCAGTCAAATATCTTTGGTGCGAAATCGGCTGGATACAGTGACGATGCCGAAGGCAGAGGAGACGCTTGCGAGCTATCTTTCTCCGTCTTCGGCGTCTTCACTTAAAGCACCGGCACTTCCCTCCAGACCACTGAAAAATACTTCTGCGCTGGTCGGGGAAAGCTTACTCGGCGGCTGGGCAGGTGGCTGCGTGCTTGCATACTATGGCCATTATGCAGGCTTATCAGGCTGAAATGTTGAAAGATGTGTGCGAGGGGGGGGGGGATTTCTGCAGATACTATCAGCGAGCTCAGGCAGACCGCAGATCTCGCCCTCCGCGCTACTAAGGAGACTGCAAAATCAATCGGCCGGTCTATGGCAGCTTTGGTGGCTACAGAGAGGCACTTATGGTTAAGCCAAACATCTATGAAGGAGAAAGATAAGGCTCTCTTTTTAAACGCGCCAGTTTCGCTCGCGGGACTCTTCGGTGACGCGTTACACTCAGTCACGGAGAAATTCCAAGAGGAGAAAAAACAGGCGGCTGCTTTTCATAAATATATCCCGCTGAAAGTGCGTGTCTCCGCGGCTGCTGATAGAGCGCAGCACCAGCCATCGAGTTCGTCTCGCAAGAGAACACAGCAGATGCAGAGTGTCGCGTCTCCGTGCCCCCCACAGAGAAACTGGAGGGACAAGGCGGGGCGCTCTCCCGCCGTCTCGGGGCCGTCTCGGGGCAGGACTGATCTGAGGACAGTCATTGTCGCTAAGAAGGCCGCGTCGAAAAAATCCTGACGGGCTGAACGTCAGGACTCTGAGGGTGGTCCCCATCGGGAAAGACTTGAGTTCACCGCACAAGAACACGGTGCCCTGTCTTTCTCGATGCCCTCAGGGGTCTGTCCTACTAACCCTGCCTATACAGGGCGTAGAGAGACTCGGCGAGCGATTTCCCGAGGGACGCTCGCCCCCTCCGAGGGGGGTTGTGGAGCGCTCAGACCAGCTGTTTCCAGCCAATATGTTACAGGGCGCTGTGTCTGTCACTCGGGACGTTCATCCAGAGGCCAGCCTCGAGAGGCTGGTTCCCTTAGTAGAGTTCCTGGCGGAATGGGAAATGCTTCCCAATGTTTCTCAGTGGGTCCTGAATATTATAAAGAATAGGTACGCTATTCAGTTCAGAATGCGTCCACCTCGGTTCAGAGGGGTTCTGCCCACGGTGGTGGGCCCAGAGCAGGCTCTGGTTTTAGATCAGGAAGTAAAAACTCTGCTGCAAATAGGGGCTATAGAACGGGTTCCTCCACCCAGCAGGGAGTTAGGATATTACAGCCGGTACTTCATTGTTCCGAAAAAAGATGGAGGGCTGCGTCCCATTTTAGATCTGCGTCTCTTAAATGGCACTGTAGGGAAGCTCAAATTCAAGATGCTCACTCTAAAACAGATCGTGTCACAAATCAGATCCGAGGACTGGTTTGTCACGATAGATCTGAAGGACGCTTACTTCCATGTATCTATCCTCCCACAACACAGGAAGTTCCTGAGGTTTGCTTTCGGGGGCGAAGCATACCAATATCGGGTTCTTCCATTCGGCCTAGCACTGTCACCCCGCACATTTACGAAGTGTATGGATGCAGCTATAGCTCCACTCAGGCTGCAGGGCATCCGTATTCTGAATTATATAGACGATTGGTTAATTCTAGCTCAATAGGAACATCAGGCGGTTCGACATCGAGATGTCGTTCTTGCTCACATCAAGAGATTGGGGTTGAGGCTTAACGCCAAGAAGAGTGTTCTTTCTCCATTACAGAGAACCACTTTTCTCGAGTGTCGATGTGGGATTTCGATGTCAATGCAGGCACGACTGTCACCTGCTTGTGTTGCTTCGATTCTCACAGCTGTAGATCAGATCAAGCTAGGCCAGTCATTCACTGTAAAACAGTTCCAGAGACTGTTAGGTCTCATGGCAGCTGCGTCCAACGTCATACATTTTGGCCTCCTGCACATGAGACCGTTACAGTGGTGGCTCAGAACCAAGGGATTCTCCCCGAGGGGAAATCCGTTTCGCATGATCAGGAGTTCGCGACGGTGTCATCGCGCCCTGGTTATGTGGAAGGATCCTTGTTTTCTGTCCCAAGGCCCGGTGTTGGGAGCTCCTTGTCGTCGTGTTATGCTAACGACAGATGCCTCTCTCACGGGTTGGGGGCGATCATGAGTGGTCGCCCCGCTCGGGGTCTGTGGAAGGACCATCACCGTCTATGGCACATAAACTGTCTAGAGATGTTGGCAGTGTTTCAGGCTCTGAAACACTTCCTCCCAGACCTAAGGGGCCACCATGTTCTTATCCGAACAGACAACACATCGGTGGTCTCTTACATCAACCATCAGGGGGGTCTGCGTTCTCGCCCACTCTACAAACTGGCACGTCAGATTCTCCTATGGTCCCAGTGGAGAATTCTTTCTCTGAAAGCTATTTATCTCCCGGGGTATTTAAATCAGGGGGCAGACATCCTGTCGAGGCAGGGGCCAAGGCCCGGGGAATGGAGTCTTCATCCCCAGGTGGTGGAGCTCTTATGGAAACATTTCGGTCGTGCCGAGGTAGACCTATTTGCTTCTCGAGACACGTCACACTGCCCGCTGTGGTTCTCTCTCAGCCATCCAGCCCCGCTGGGGTTGGATGCGATGGTACATCCGTGGCCGAGGTCTCGGTTGTCACGCTTTCCCCCGATCGCTCTGCTCCCGGGAGTTCTGGAGAGGGTTCGCCGGGACGGGCTCAGTCTCTTGCTAATTGCCCCATTCTGGCCGGCTCGAGTGTGGTTTGCGGACCTGATTTCTCTGCTCGACGGCTCTCCCCTGGAGATACCGATCAGGAGAGACCTACTCTCTCAGGCGAGCGGGTCGATCCTTCACCCCCGCCCAGAACTGTGGAGGCTGTGGGCTTGGCCGCTGAGGGGGCCCAGCTCATAGATTCCGGTCTCTCGGCTGAGGTCGTTGAGACCATCCTCCAGTCCAGAGCTCCCGCCACACGGAGGTTATATGCTGCGAGGTGGAAACTTTTCACCTCTTGGTGTGGAGAGCGCCAGCAGGACCCAGTTAACTGCCCAGTTGGTACAGTGCTGGATTTCCTACAGGACCGTCTCTCCACTGGGTTATTCTACTCCACACTGAAGGTGTACGTGGCGGCCCTAGCTGCCTACCACGCCCCTTCAAGTGGAGGGTGCCTCGGGAGACACTGATATCTCGCTTCCTTCGTGGCACCTTGAGGCTGAGGCCCGCAGTTCGCACAGAGGGTACCATCTTGGGATCTGGCCATCGTCCTAGAAGGTCTCTCCCTAGCTCCCTTTGAGCCCATCGAGGAAGTTTCAGAAAAGTTTCTTAGTCTTAAAACTATCCTTCTTCTCGCTATCTCTTCTCTAAAAAGAATTGGGGATATTCAAGCACTGTCGGTGGCTCCCTCGTGCCTGGAATTTGCTCCTGGTATGGTAAAGGCTTTTCTCTGTCCGAGACCAGGGTATGTTCCTAAGGTACCAACCACTTCTGTTGGACCTGTAGTACTGCAGGCCTTTTGTCCTCCGCCTTTTGTGACGTCAGACCAGGAGAAACTTAATTTGCTGTGTCCCGTTAGGGCTTTAGATGCGTATGTCCACAGATCGGCCCCGTGGAGGAAATCGGAACAGTTGTTTGTCTGTTTTGGGTCACCTAAGAAGGGCTGCCCGGTATCTGAAGCAGAGGATGAGCAAGTGGGTGGTTGAGGCCATCTCACTTGCTTATGTTTCGGCCGGTAAGCCTTCACCTTTGGCCGTGAGGGCCCATTCTACTAGGAGTATGGCTGCCTCTACAGCTCTTCTTTCAGGAGCTTCCCTTCAGGACGTTTGTGATGCGGCAGGTTGGTCCTCACCGCACACTTTCATCAGATTTTATTCCCTTGACCTTAGCTCCACTCCCGGGGCTCAAGTTCTCTCGTCGATTTGTGTCTCCTAATGACACACGACGGGGGTTTAGTCGTATGGGGATGTGGGTATTGCGTTCCCACTGCGATTACACGCAGCGGTAGTCCCTGAAGGGGAACGTCCCGGGTTACGTATGTAACCCTAGTTCCCGAAGGGACGGATGCTGCGTGTCCTGCCATACTCCCGGCATCCCCTCGGGTCGCTTGTTTCAGTAACTTTGAGCTGGCGTCTGTTGTGCTCAGGGGATATTTATAGCTTCCTGGTCAATGACGTCACTCGCCGTACGCTCACTCTCTCCATTGACTGATTTCATTCATGCTTCAGACGCGCTGACGCTGGGGCGTTCCCACTGCGATTACACGCAGCATCCGTCCCTTCGGGGAACTAGGGTTACATACGTAACCCGGGACGTTTACAAATGTTACCAAATTTTGAATAGAATGAACTTTATGATAGGTAGTTTATTTAGCTCCTGAAATAAAGGTATATTTTTACAAGAAACCGAATATTGATTAAGTCGATTACTGATTAAGAAAACGATCAGTGATGACGGTGAGAATTGTGTTTTTCAATTAGGTCAGGAACCCACTCTCGCACCCTGCATGCCCAATGAGTTTAAATGCACTAATGGCCACTGTGTGGCCCTGCCTTACGTGTGTGACCATAACAACAACTGTGGAGACCTTACTGATGAACTGGGCTGCAGTAAGTCAAAAAATATCACCATATATGATCAGTAACTTATAATTGAACTGAGTGATTGAGTGAAATGACTGACTCTTTTTAGATTTTGGCCATGACCGCGACTGTGATGAGAAGTTATGCCAACATGAGTGTACAAACCTGAATGGCACTGGCTTCATCTGCTCTTGTAGAAGCGGCTATGCCGTTGATCCGGATAACACCTTCCGCTGCAATGGTATACACAAACACACATATTAAGCACCTTCACAGTGGAGAAAATTTTGACAGGCAGTCTTAAATTTTCAAAATGAATCAGAGTCTGTAAATATAAAGTTTCACCTGTGTATGCTACCACACTTAATGCACCACCACTTTACTCCTTGGTGTTTTCAGTGCCTCATTTGACTTGTCAGTGTCTCTTGCTCCCTTCAGATATAGATGAGTGTTTAGAGTATGGCACGTGCCCGCAGGCCTGCAAAAACACTAAAGGAAGCTATGAATGTGAGTGTGTCCAGGGCTACAGGAAAGTGGGCACTGGCAATCAGTGTGAGGCTGAAGGTGAGACAGAAATTGGAGGAAACAAGACGGGAGTTTCCGAGCATGTGTGGAATCTTAAAGCTTCTCTTTCTTAGGTCCTGAACCGCTGCTCTTGCTTCCGGAGAACATCCGCATCCGTCGGTACAACCTCCAGACAGAAGAGTACCATGACTTCTTGCAGGAAGAGGAACGTATTGTGGCGCTTGACTACGACTGGGACAACAACAACACCAAACTTAGTATATACTTACTATTAGTATAATTCTAGTGCTTCAGCCCCTTAAAAATTACACTACGCCCTTGGTGTATTCTCAAGCCCATTTCCACCACATAAGAAAAACTATAATGCTTTAGTTATTCATAATGAGACAAAAAGTTATAATTATGACACGTCAAAATTTCGAAATAGTCATAATTATTATATAAAAAGACACATTTTTGACTTTTTATTTTATCATTTTTTCAGTTTTACCAACGTATGTTATCAAAGTTCCTTTGTGGTCGAAATGGGCTTCCAATGGGTTTCTTTGATCATTATTTATCTTTATCTTCCTAATTATACTTTATCACTTTCAGAGATACAATAATGCATTAATGTAATAAATAAAATGTTATGTCCCCTCTCTTGTGTATTGTAGGTATGGTGTATTTTACAGTAGAAGGGAGTGGTGCATTGCCTGGTGCTATTAAAAGAGCTTATCTGCCAGCTGTGGATGATCATAATAATAATATTGCTGCTGCCATCAACCTGGACATAAAGTACATCACCAAGCCTTATGGAATTGCAGTCGACTGGGTCGGCAGGTAAAGCACTTGCACAGTACATTTTACGGTCAAGTCAAGTCACCTTCATTTATATAGCACTTTTAACAATTCAGATTGTTTTAAAGCAGCTTTACCGTGATTATAGGAAATTAATGCAACAAAGATTGTTTTGGCTGTACAGCAGCTCTAGAAGAAAATCATTGTCCAGTTCAAGTACGTTTTTGATTAATTCATTTCCGTTGTAAAAATCAGTAATTATTAACTTTGGGGCCGCTTACACAACAACGTCGTTGACAACTGAAAACAGAACACTTTTAATCTGTTCTGGCCATTCATTTACACGACAATGGTGTTCTGGTGGCCTGAGAACGCAAACTTTGAAATAGGTTTCAAAGTGCACGTTTTTGAAAATGAGTTTTGAAAATTATACCGTTATCATTTCCGTGTAAACTTCAAAAACGTGAATCTGAAAACAGTTATGGCATGCACATGCATATTACGTGTTAATTCTAAAGACATGCGGGTTTGAATGCATATGTACGAGGGCGCATAGTATTTCTTTACAAAGTGACATTGGCAAATTGATAACAGATCATTAGAATAATATAAGTACAATGTAAAAACATTTATGTACATAATAATTACATTGTATAAATGATTAATTTAAATGTTAGTACATAGTAGTTAAATACACCTCATATAAAGTGGGACCCATTTTACACTAATATTTGTTAAAATATTCTAAATATTCTAACTCTCACCTGAAGTTGAATAAAAATAACTAGTTTGGGCAAAACTAGTTGATAAATCAGTCTATAACAGCTCATGAGCTTTTTAAATTATTGTAGGAATTTGTATTGGGCTGATGCACAGCTGAAACGTATAGAGGTGGCCATGTTGGATGGGCGTTACAGGAAGCATCTCATTAAGACTGACCTGGAAGAACCCACTTCTGTGGCCGTGAACCCTCGTTTGGGGTGAGATTTGCTTCCTGATTGCTTGTGGTCTGTTTAAAGGGACAGTTAACCCCAAAGTGAAAATATTCTGTTCAAATATATCATTTACTCACCCTCATGTTATTCCAAGTCTAAATGCTGCTATTTTTCCTCTGGATAATTTTTTTTCTTGTTGAATCTCCAAAATTACCATTTCTTTAAGCTCGCCATTTAAATGCCAATGTTTGAATTTTGTTTTGTCATGCTGTGGTGCAGCATGCTTTACTGGATTGACAATGGCAACACGGCCCACATCGAAGGCTCCTGGTTGGATGGTCAAGAGAGAAGGGTTCTGGTGGATAGTGCTTTGGGTTGGCCTACAGGCCTGTCCATCGACTTCACTAACAGTGACAGAATCTATTGGTCAGATGCAAAGGAGAGTCGCATTGAGTCCATCCTGCCAGATGGACAGAACAGACAAACTTCAGTTTTCATAGGTAAGGGTTTGATTGATTCAACATCAATTGTCCTTAGTAGAAACTGCTAGATATTAATAAACTCCTTGCTAAATAAAATTACACTTAATTGTCTTAAATATTCACTTGTAGCATACCTCAAATCTTAAAAGTACATTTTAGAAAACTGCACTGGCAGATGATTCAAATGAAAGGCCATTCTAGTGTACTTGAAGAGAATAAACTTTCATAACTGTTTCTTACCACACTTAAGTACAATTTAAAAAAGAACTTTGTAATAATGCCAAATTAAAAGTACATTTTAAATTATTGTTGCTTTAAATCATACTTTACACTTATTTTGATGTGCTGACTGACATGCTAGAGCACATGTAAAGTACTTTCACTAACATAATTTTAGCTGTAATCGATTTTACATTTAAAGTGAATATATTTTAAATGTAATTAATTGTACTTTCATAATTACAAATGTGTAATTACAAATATATTTAAATAGATGTAATTTCTATTGAAACTTACATGTCATGTAAGTACAATTTAATTTACCATAAATGCCTGTCAGTACATTCAGCAGTACCCTTTTACCATTAAAGACAATAAAAGAAATGATGAAATTACATAATGATATACTTAAGTGGGTGGGAAAAACACTTTAAATTTGCATTTAATATTAATTTAAACTATATTTTTATTTAATTGTGATTAACATGAAGAAAACATTAATTTCAGTTGAGTATATTATTTAAAGTGTATTTTTTTCTGTAATTTACATTTACATAATAAAAGTACTCTTTTTAAAAGTATGCAAAGGTGTACTTTTTTTTACAAGGGACATTCATGACTCCAACCACGTTTCTTTCCTCACAGATGTAAGAAACCCTTTCAGTGTAAATGTGTTTGAGGACCATGTGTACTGGAGCACGCAGGAGAAGGGTGAAGTGTTCCGACAGGACAAGTTTGGCAAAGGCACTAAAACCAGACTCCTAATAGCGGGACCTTGGCTCACACAGGTCAATGTCTACCAGCAGCAGAAGTACAACTCTATAACCCGTAAGTAACCTCAGTAAAGTGAGAGTTGCATGATGATCTATTTATAAATCCAGTCTTTGGTTAAACTTTAGCTAACTTTTATTGTGCTGATACAATATCTTATGATGGTAATTTTGTTGGAAGTCACTTAAATGTTATAGATATAGAGAGGGTTGAATGTGTGTAAACTGTCTCACATCCACAGTGAAGAACCCTTGTAAGGGCACATGCAGTCACCTGTGTCTGTTGAGGCCGGGAGGCTACACCTGTGCATGCCCAGAGGGCACTAGCTTCTTCCCTAGCAGCAGTACCGACTGTGACGCAGGTGCCTTTTATACTCTTTATCTCTGTCTTTATAGTCACCTTAATGATGTGACCATAAATTAATTCGTTGTAGCTGAACACTGTGTTGAAACCAACAGTGCTGACGTCAATCTCTTGTTTCCAGTAATAATAAAGTATATAAGAGGGCACTTCACTCTAAATATGTCATTCCCTCACATCTGATTGTATTTATTGTTTTGTGTGATTTGTTAGGGATTGAGCCTGAACCCACCATGCCCCCTCCATGCCAGTGCAAGAATGGCGGAACCTGTTATTTTGATGACAATAAAGCGCTCTGCATGTAAGCTTGTGATCTAATAATGACAGATCTTTCATAGATATAAAAGCAGGGATTAATAAACTAATAAATGGGGTAATGCTGACTTTTAATTTGCCCCTACAGTTGCCCCTCTGAATGGAAAGGAGATTTATGTGAGACCAGTATTTATGGTGTAGTGTCAACCTCAGGTAAAATTTATGCCAGTACATGATATCAGCATTGAAGTTATTGTGCAACAACAATTTAAGCTGTCCTCTTATGCAAGCAAACCACAATTAATCACATTCTTTCTGTGTCGCTCTGTCCATCCACAGTTGCTATTGCTCTTGGAGTTACAGCTGTTGTGGCTCTTTTCCTGGGTTGCTTGATATATTCTGCAAAAAAGAAGGAGAAAATAATGAGCACGCTGCATAACATTAATCTGCCTAGTAGTGTATCCAACTTCAGTAGGCCCAGCTTTTGGTGAGGATGAAAAAGTGTCTGAAAATAATTCATGCAGATATTACATAATTGGTAACACTTTACAATAAGGTTCATTAGTTAACATTAGTAAACTACATTAGTAACATGTACAAAAATAAACAATACTTCTTCAGCATTTATTAATCTTAGTTAATATTAATTCCAACATTTACTAATGCGTTATTAAAATAAACGTTTGTATTAGTTACCATTAGTTAATGCACTGTGAACTAACATGAACGCACAATGAACAGCTGTATTCATATTAACTAACATTAACAAAGATTAATAAACACTGTAACTAATGCATTGCTCATAGTTAGTTCATGTTAGTTAGTGCATTTACTAATGTTAACTAATGAACCTTATTGTAAAGTGTTACCGCATATTTAAAGTGCCCCTATTATTCTTTTTCGGAAATTACTTTTCATGCAGTTTGTAATATATTTTGTGAATGTAAAAGATCTGCAAAATTTTAAAGATCAATGTGCACAACAGAAATGTATTGTCTCTTAAAAGAAAGAATCGATTCTGAACTACTGAAACGAGCCCATAATCAATTCCAGTCTCACTTCATGTTATAAACCTACATAACAATGTAAAAAAAAAATGCATAATGCAAGCTTATAGTCTTCATTGGTTGTCTGTGAACGATGTCAACTTTGACCCACTCTCAAAAACTGTAGTTGTACTCAAGGCCCTAAATAGTCTGGGCCGGGTTTCCCGAATAACGATGTATCTTAGCTCTTAAGAGCGCTCTCTACGTGCAAGGTTACGAACGATCGCAGCAATTTCACGTGCGTTTCCCAAAAATGCACTTAACATGAACGCGCGAGAACGCATTCTACGTGCTACTTAACTATCCATTCGCGAAGTGCTGAAATATAACCTTATATGGAGTCGTGCTCTGAACGTTTCACCTAATAATCGTCATTTGTTGTGGATTAGAAATCAAGACAAGTCTATATGGATATAAAACACCTATAGACGCTGACAAAATGGTTAAAAAACAAAAAAACAAACAAAAAAAAAACAAGAGAAGATAGATAAAATTAATGTCCTTCCAGAGGAGATAGAGGGAAACAAATATTTTATTTTTAACAGATTTAAAGGACACCATACAAATAAGGAAAAACAAAACATCTGGAAGGCCATGTCACATTGCAAACTAACTGCAAACGTGTTCAAAGATCGGGATGGAGGTCTGCGAGAAATACCCAATAGTACATGGCTGGTTTTCGTGCACGTCAGCAAGTCATTGACAGATTTTTTTTAATTCATCCCTATTTTGCCCGGTCTTTAAAGCATATTTCCCAGATAACTTATGTTTTTTTTTTTCATTCATTTAGCCTAATTTAGGCCTAGATGTGTATTTCTATTTTTCTTCCCGTTTTAATTATTTAATTTATTCATTTAAACAAAACACGAGTACAACAAAGTGTACAATCAAAACCTATATATTAGGCTACTTACGTTGCAATGTAATCTATTGAATCTAGATAAAAGTGTAATCTGCCGGTTATCCTGCAGGTGACCTCATAACTCTGTCTTCTTACGATGCACTTGGGGATGTACGATTACTCCAAAGCACTCGTAGTTCTACGAAGATTTTCAAGTGCTACTTAAGTTACGATGCTTTTGGGAAACAGACCATAATATTAAGATCATTCGTACGATCGTTTTTACGATCAACTTAGGCTTACGATGCTTTTGGGAAACGCAGCCCTTGTTTGTGTTAACATGTTGAGAAGACACAGTTTGGATGCACTTCCAAATGGAAGGAAATACATTGCACTGGAAATGATATGGAAAAAGCAATGGCGTCGTTATTGTTTGTATTACTGTGTATCAAGCTCTGAGGAAGCCTCCAGATCTGAAATTCCGATATGGTGATAGACGTTTTGTTTCTTTCAAGCGCTGTAAGCAGTAGACCAATCACAAAACAGACTGGGGCGTCTGACCAATCAGAGCTTAGTAGTCTCATGGAAAGGAGGGGTTTAGAGAGACCAAATCTTCGAATTAACCCTTTTCAGATTCTTTGAGAAATGAGGTGATTTATTATGAGAAAGGTGTTTTTTGACCTTGGATTTATGTGAAAATTAGGAACCTTTATAAGGGCACTTTAATACAGTTAATATAGTTAAATAAAGTTGCAGTATTTAACACATTAAACCTTTGGTTTGGTTTTACTTCACATAATTAGGGATGGTAACTCTGAACGTTTTAACAACCAACCGGAAAATGAAAATGACCGGAGCAACTTTCCTAAAGAGGTTTGTACTCTCCATGTATTTTAAACATATCCAAAACATGTACAGTTTGTTATATATGCATATATATGTGTGTGTGTACATACATGGATGACATGACAACCATGACTACAACAGTAGCCTGCACTAATCGGTTATTGGGTAAGTTAACTGATAATATTGAATTGGCACGAATGCAATTTAAGCCCTCTAAATCAAGGAGCATCTCGATAGTTAAAGGAAAGGTAGTAGATAAAACATTCTTCATTAATGGTGAGGCAATACCAACAGTTTCTGAGAAGCCAGTAAAGTGTCTTGGGAGATGGTACAATGGGGATCTAAAGGACACAGTTTGAGGGGGAGAAATAGACAACAAGCAGTGGGAGGGTTGAAGAGCATAAACAGCTGCTAGGAAGCTGCTAGGGAACTGGAAGATGCTGGCTGATCTTGATCAACGGCTTATTTTTCCACCTGAGATTGCCAACACTAACCTCCGACCAGATATTGTTTTGTGGTCTGGATCAGCAAGCATTGTTCAAATGATAAGAGTTAACAGTGCCATGGGAGGATGCGGTAGATGAGGCATAAGAGGAAGAAACTGTGGTACACTCATCTGGCCACTGAAGCAGAACATTGAGGATGGAGAGTCCAGGTTTATCCAGTGGAAGTGGGTTGTCGAGGATTTTTGGCACACTCTACAACCCGGTTCCTCAGAGACGTGGGATTCAGTGGCCAAGAGTTGCGTCGCACAGTACAGAACTTGTCAGAAGCAGCAGAGAGGAGCAGCAACGGGCTGTGGTTGAGATGGAAAGATTATGGCTGGCTGTGTACAGGCCGCCACGCTGACGGTTTCGTGAGAATTCTTGAAAAACTCAGAAGAGTTTGTTGGTTTATTTGTATAGTTTGTATTGTAATTACAGTGATTATGTTTCTGTGTATATTACGTGAATGAGGGTTGGTGTTTGGGCAGATATTGTGTTTTGCGGTAGGTAGTATGCCATACAGAACCGTTACCACTGAACCTACTTTAACAAAGACAGTGGGGCTCGACAGCCTTAGTCAAACTAGTTGGCGCATATGGTTGGGTTGCGGAGAGATTTTTAGATAGTGGTTAGGTCACATGTGAACTACGAGGAAGGAGCAACCTCAGCAGCAGGAGGGATGTAAAGGTCAGAGCCCTGTTGAGGTGTCGTGGGCTAGTCGATGAAACACTGAGGACGGAGGGTGCCCACATGAAGACCCTAGAGATAGGGGACAATCCAGATGGTTGTCATGCTGGTCCACTGGAGACCGCACTGTATTCGCTGCCGTCGTGTGTGCTGACGCACCAAGCACACTGCAGCCGTTAATGCTGGAAAGAAGGAGATTTACATCACCATATGGAAAGAAGTGTATATGGATGGAGAAGCATAGTTTACTGTAAAGCTATGTCTTAGTTTGTGCTATCTTGGTGAAAGCCGAGTACAAACCAGCATGGAGTTTTAACATCTACCCTCATTTAACGGAAATCAATCATTTTAATCTTTTACACTAACATTCAAAAGTTTGGGGTCAGTTAGATATTTTTTAATTAATACTTTTATTCAGCAAGAATGCTTTAAAGGATTAGTTCACTTTTCAAAAAACTTTTGCTGATAATTTACTCACCCCCATGTCATCCAAGATGTCCATGTATTTCTTTCTTCAGTCGAAAAGAAATTAAGGTTTTTAGTGAAAACGTTTCAGGATTTTTCTCCATATAATGGACTTCAGTGGGAACCAGGTTCAAGTTCCAAAAGAAACTTCAGTACAAACTGCAAACTTGTTCAAATGGCTTTAAACGATACCAGACGACAAATAAGGGTCTTATCAAGCGAAACGATCACTCATTTTATAAATAAATAACAAAGTTTACGTTTTATCTTTTTCCGAGTCATTTGGTTCATTCGGCGAAAGAAACGAACGAATTGATTCGGAAAAAGATTTGTTCGTTTTGATGAACGAGTTCGAACAGGAGTGCGTTACAGAACAGAGCAAGGCAAGCGTTTGCGCTAAAAAACTTAAACTTTGTTATTTATTTATAAAATGAGCGATCGTTTCACTTGATAAGACCCTTATTCGTCGTCTGGTATCGTTTAAAGCCATTTGAACAAGTTTGCACTAAAGTTTCTTTTGGAACTTGAACCGACCTGGTTCCCACTGAAGTCCATTATATGGAGAAAAATCCTGAAACGTTTTCATTAAAAACCTTAATTTCTTTTCGACTGAAGAAAGAAAGACATGGACATCTTGGATGACATGGGGATGAGTAAATTATCAGCAAAAGTTTTTTGAAAAGTGAACTAATCCTTTAAATTGATAAAAAATTAGAGTAAAGACATGTATAATGTTACTATATATATATATATATATATATATATATATATATATATATATATATATATATATATATATATATATATATATATATATATATATATATATATATTAATAAATTATATTATTTTGAGATTTCTATTCATCAAAGACTCCTGAAAAAGGTCAATCACAATTTAAACAAAAACAGATCATGGCACTGAAGACCAGAGTAATGCCTGCTGCAAATTTGAATTATTAAAAATATTTACATTTATTTTAAACTAATATCAAAATAGAAAACAATTATTTGAAATTGCAATAATATTCCAGAATATTGCTGTCACGGTTTGTAGAGGAGTGTAGGCAGAAGAAGAAGACCGAAGAGGCAAAAGCTCCAATTCAATTACTTTACTTAATCACTCAAAAACAGGTACAGGTACAGGTACAGAAGACAGGTACAGAAGACAGCCATGAACACTCAGATCTACAATGACCGACAATGACTAACTGAACTGGAGCAAACTAAATACAGGCAAGAATCAAACATAACGATGTGAAGACAGGTGAAACAGATGAACAAGACAGGGAACAGGTGGCTGATGAGGGAGTGAGTTCAGGAGTGGAAACAAGAGGATCCTGGGAAGTGTAGTGAAGAAGACGCAGACAGATTGGTGCAGACGAAGACTGTGACAATTGCTGTATTTTTCTGTATTTTTGATAAAATAAATGCAGCCTTGGTTTAGGGGACTTATTCAATAACATAAAATCCTACCAACTTTTGAACGGTTGTGTATTTTTAGATTTATATTACATGTATTATATGTAGTGGTTGAAACTTATTTTAAAAATGATTGCGATATCTATAACTGAAATATTTAAAAATGAAAATAAACATAATGACAATTAAATAGGTTTATGCTAGTTTGAAGTTTGTTTGGTTTGTTTGCCTTGTCAGTATCTTCACTTTTGGCTTTTTTAATGACAGGAATCCAGCACATCAGTTGAAGAGGAGGGAACAGGAAGGAGTTTTGAAAACCCAGCATACAGTGATGACACACAGGCTTCTCCTGCTGCCCCTAACGCTGTAGCTACTGCAGTCATGAATGGGCCTGCCAAAGTATGACCTCTTCTGGCTAAAAGAGTTTACTGCATGTTATCTGTTTTTAGAGCAGGGTTCCTCAAAAACCAGTCTTCTCAGAGTTCAGCTCCCACCCTGATCAAATACACCTGAGCCAGATATAATCATGTGCTGTGTCCGAAATCTCCACTCAAACCCCTACTCCCTACCCCCTATATATGTGGTAGGGAGTAGAGCACTATAGTGAACTCACCAGCATAATAGAAACACCACTTTCGGACACTACTCGATCGTCTCTCGCGCGTTGATTACATCATCTGTCAGCTGGTACTGAGCCGGCTCTGGGCTAAATAGACTTTTTTAAATTAATAAATTACATTATATTGAGCTTATTTCTCCAAAATTTAAAAACTAAAGGTCATTTCTGGCCGTTTCTGTTATAATGCGCTACTAGTAAAGACATGTATAATGTTACTAATACTATATATATATATATATATATATATATATATATATATATATATATATATATATATATATATATATATATATATATATATATATATATATATATATATATATATTAATAAATGATATTATTTTGAGATTTCTATTCATCAAAGATTCCTGAAAAAGGTCAATCACAATTTAAACAAAAACAGATCATGACACTGAAGACCAGAGTAATGCCTGCTGCAAATTTGAATTGTTAAAAATATTTACATTTATTTTAAACTAATATTAAAATAGAAAACAATTATTTGAAATTGCAATAATATTCCAGAATATTGCTGTCACGGTTTGTAGAGGAGTGTAGGCAGAAGAAGAAGACCGAAGAGGCAAAAGCTCCAATTCAATTACTTTACTTAATCACTCAAAAACAGGTACAGGCACAGGCACAGGCACAGGCACAGGCACAGGCACAGGCAGGTACAGAAGACAGGCAGGAACACTCAGATCTACAATGACCGACAATGACTAACTGAACTGGAGCAAACTAAATACAGGCAAGAATCAGAACATAACGATGTGAAGACAGGTGAAACAGATGAACAAGACGTGGAACAGGTGGCTGATGAGGGAGTGAGTTCAGGAGTGGAAACAAGAGGATCCTGGGAAGTGTAGTGAAGAAGACGCAGACAGATTGGTGCAGACGAAGACTGTGACAATTGCTGTATTTTTCTGTATTTTTGATAAAATAAATGCAGCCTTGGTTTAGGGGACTTATTCAATAACATAAAATCCTACCAACTTTTGAACGGTTGTGTATTTTTAGATTTATATTACATGTATTATATGTAGTGGTTGAAACTTATTTTAAAAATGATTGCGATATCTATAACTGAAATATTTAAAAATGAAAATAAACATAATGACAATTAAATAGGTTTATGCTATTTTGAAGTTTGTTTGGTTTGTTTGCCTTGTCAGTATCTTCACTTTTGGCTTTTTTAATGACAGGAATCCAGCACATCAGTTGAAGAGGAGGGAACAGGAAGGAGTTTTGAAAACCCAGCATACAGTGATGACACACAGGCTTCTCCTGCTGCCCCTTACGCTGTAGCTACTGCAGTCATGAATGGGCCTGCCAAAGTATGTACCTCTTCTGGCTAAAAGAGTTTACTGCATGTTATCTGTTTTTAGAGCAGAGTTCCTCAAAAGCCAGTCTTCTCAGAGTTCAGCTCCCACCCTGACCAAATACACCTGAGCCAGATATAATCATGTGCTGTGTCCGAAATCTCCACTCAAACCCCTTCTCCCTACCCCCTATATATGTGGTAGGGAGTAGAGCACTAATAGTGAACTCACCAGCATAATAGAAACACCACTTTCGGACACTACTCGATCGTCTCTCGGCGCCATTGATTACATCATCTGTCAGCTGGTGCTGAGCCGGCTCTGGGCTAAATAGATTTTTTAAATTAATAAATTACATTATATTGAGCTTATTTCTCCAAAATTTAAAAACTAAAGGTCATTTCTGGCCGTTTCTGTTATAATGCGCTACTCCACACATGATTATAACTTATTTTTACAATCAGCGCAATGCATGATGGTATGTAGGGCTTAGGATAGTGACCATCGGTTGTACACTACTTTTCAAAATGCATTCTGGGAAACATTGAGTGGACTATATAGGGTATAATAATCATCACTATACATTCGGACAGCACTACAAAATGGCGAGCTCACTATATAGTCCACTATATAGTGAGTAGTGGGAGATTTCGGACATGGCAATGGTCTTCAGGATCTCTAGAAAATCACATGTTGGTGAGTTTAATCAATGGTGGCGGAGAGATCTAAATAGAAAAAACACCAGCAAATTAAGAAAACGTCATCAGTTTGGCAACACGTGTATGTGTTGCAAATACTCACAATGGCACCAAATACAGAAACTCACTGCAAATAGCACGGAAATATTTCAAGGGACTCCAAAAAATAAACGAACCTGGCTGGGACCTCATGTTTTAACATCATGTTTGTATGTGCGTTTTGAGTTTTTGCAGTGCGTTTCTGTATTTGTCCACTGAAATTGTGAATTGAATAATTTAGATGCTTTTTAGGCTCATTTTCCTTTTTTTAATTCTGAGTTTCAGGAGAGTGTTGAAAACCCACTCTGTGCTGCTGAGGTGAGCGTTGTGACCCTGCCAATTGATACTGCAACCCCTGTCGTTGCAGATACCAAACAAGTCTGCATTGAGCCTGATAAGGTTAGCCATGGTCATAGTAACCACATGATGCATGAAAATTAACTCGCTTTGTTTGGTGATTGACTCTGACCTTTGAGAATTCAGTCAGATGAAGACCATGAACTCCTGTACTCATTTAGCTCTCGTAAACCCTACCACCCCAGCCTAAACATGATGGAAAACATCTTTTTTTTCTGAAGGAAATAGCAGGTTTTACAAGGGCAGCAAATAAATTAGGGTTGTAGTAGTACACAGACTGGTTGTTTGGTATGCACCTCAGTTTTAAAGTCATACTTCAGTTCAGCAGGGAAAAAAACAAAACATATATTCTTCTATTTTATTTATTTTATTTTTTTTTACAAACTATGACTGTCTTAAAATAAAAAAGATTGTTGGTACAGAGTCTAATGGCTGCAATACACACTTCGTACTGCAGTTTATGGTGCTGTTGTAAATGATGGAAGACATTTTAAGTCCTTCCACTTTTAGATATGTTTTGCAAAGAATATAAAGAATAAGATGAAGGGTCTCAAATGTATTAAATAACACACAACTGACAAAAGGACAAGCCAATTTAGACTGTCAGCTTATGAGTTAGTTTAAAGCTCTTAATAGAAAGCATGTCTCATGTTTAGGACAGAGTCCTTATAAGTTGCGTTTGCAACAAAGTATACTAATATAAATGGATTAAAATTGTATACAAAGTACATAAATATAAGAAATAAAAATGTTTTGGTATGAACGTGTGTACTGTTACACCCCGAAAATAAATGGTATTAAAAGTTTCAATTTCAGTTAAAAAAAAAAAAGAAAGAAAGAAATTTGGTTTCAGCCTTGTTAAATTCTTGGGGTTTAAAACAAAAAGTTGAACCCTATTCAAAATGTGATAGTGCTTCTGTGCTAACACTGTAGAGAAAAAAAAATATAATAAATTAATAATATAAACACACACACACCAGGAGTTATTCTGAAGATATGACAGGACGAAAGATATATATAAAGTATTTGGGAGAAGAGGACACAGAGGATTTGAGAGAGACATACTGTACATGAAAAAAAAAACACAGCAAAAACCTACAGGCGACCTTCATCATACCTCACAGCATGCAGCACAGATAGATCTGTGTTTTGGTCAACTGTTATTCCAGTCAATTCTAAGCGTGTCTGTTATTTAAGCTGACTCTTAATTTCTTGTTCTTTCTTTACACAGGCTGATTGTTTACAGCTACAGCGTGAGGCGGATGTGGATATGTTCGAACAACCCCTTGTATATGGTGAGATAAATGTAAAGAAAGCTAAATGTTGAATGTGTTCAATGAGGGAATGTTGTATGGGTTAGAGGTAAATACTATGACTTGGTGTAATGTGGTTCTGGCTCACTGATGGAGACACACGGCCTTGTTGACATCTTCTCTCTCCTTATGCTGCTAAAAGCAGGAAGATGAATGCTGTAATACAGTGAAAGCTATAACAGTGTGCCATGAAGGAGGGGCTCATTTTAACAGCTTGTGAAGGCATGTCAAGGCCTCTTGGGGAAAAATAATTTCCCTCACTGGTGAAGACGGCAAATAAAGAAAGAGAAAGACCTTGAAAGTCTCCTTTTTGAAATGACTGATTGAGAAAGAGGCAATCTTCTATTCTGTGCTTAGGCACACTGTAGGCATAAAGGAAAATAATTAATTAGCGATTATATTATCTAAATATTATACTTTTGTTTCATATTTTTTACCGCTATCAGATCATTCTCATGTTTTGTGGTATTTATGGAACCATTTGGCAAGTGAGGCATGAACTGTCTTTATCTCATACTAAAAATTAGCTCAAAAAACGTCATTTGAAATAGACTAATGAAAGGTCCTGGCCTGCCTCTTCAGATGCTTAAAATATGGCTGTGACATAGATCTAGCTCTGATTTGCTCCATTGAGGCCTGCGAGGAGATTGATTTCTGTAAATACAAATTAATTTTAATTATGCTTTGTTCCCACTCGTAAAATTCCCTTCATCTACGGTGACATTCTTTCCCACCTCAGCAGAAATGTAAGGCACCTAATGGCTTGGCAGATAATGATATATGGTGATTCAAGTATAAATAAAGACAACCTCTTATAAATGTGCGGGACAAATTGACCAAAATTGTCTAAATTTGAGGAAAGGCACCTGATACACATTTATTGTGTTTTTGACAGGATGCAACACACACAAACAGTCAGGGAGAATCTACAATCTGAAGACAATTTGAGTCATCTTACAGGATCAGCTCTCAATCACTTCAGCAGCTAAGACGTATGGCTGGTAAATCATGCTGCTGTGTACTATCCATCAACATGCTGTAAACTGAGAATAGTTTTGTTGATTATATAAGTATATTGTTATAGATACTACAAATACATGATACATGAGATAGATACATGTAAATTGGTGCAATGATTCTCTTTAATTTAAATTCTAACTCTTTGAATAGTTTCATGTAGTTTTCAGTGTGTGTATGATCAATTGTTATGCTGCTTGTTCTCACTTTAATTATAAAGTGTAATTATGTCTTGCAAAATGGATTTCAAAAATAATCCTAAAAAAAATCGAATTGTGCCTGTAAATTACAGTGTCATTAAAAAAAATAAAAAAATAAGGGATGGTAAGATGTATTTGAAAGTCTCTTATTCTCACCAAGGCTGCATTTATTTGGTCAAAAATACAGTAAAAACAATGATATTGTGATTTTTTTAATATAATTTAAAATGCCATTTATTCCTGACAGCAAAGATCAATGACATTACTCCAGTCTTTAGTGCCATTCAAAATTTCTTATTTACTGAAATTGTGCTTAATAAACATATATTGTTATCCATGTTGAAAACAGTTGTACTTCATTTTGTGTAAACTCTAGTGATATATATATATTTTTTTTTTTCATGAGAAGGGAAGTGGGGGCGGAGGGGGTGACTCTGGGACGCCAGAGTCACTGTTGAGCCCTCTTGAAGTGTCGTGGGCTAGTCGACGAAACACTGAGGATGGAAGGTGCCCAATTGAAGACCTTAAGATGTCCCCTACTCGGCTCAGTCCAGACGGTTGTCGTGTTGGTCCACTAGGGAGACCACACTGTAGTTGCAGCCGTCGTGTGTGCTGACGCGGCAGGTACACTGCAGCCGTTAACGCCGGACAGAAGAGGAGTCCCACCATATGGAAAGAAGCGTAAATGGATGGAGAAGCATAGTTTACTGTAAAGCTACGTCTTAGTTTTACTTACCTTGGTGAAAGCCAAATATAAATCAGCATGAAGTTTTAACATCTACTCTCGTGTAATGGAAATCAGAAAGTTCCAAAGTTGAACTAATATATATATATATATATATATATATATATATATATTTTACTTTACTGTTACTTATAATCAAATTAGCAAATTGTCCTTTAATTTTGCATGGGACCTAACTTTTTCTGCGGCATTTTATTTCAATATTTACATTTAAAGCAGCACTATGTAACAATATTTTCAACCTTTATAATATTTTCCAAAACCCTTGAGATGGTACATCGACTTACAATAGGTTGAATGACAAGTCTGCCATAGCCTGACAGTGTCTGTATCACTTTTACTGGCACTATGTAACTTCAGGGAGCGGGTAGGAACCCGAGCACAAAAAGAACTACAAAATTTGATTGCTTTACAGAATACATCACTTCCTCAAATTCCGACATGAGAGCCCAACAAGCGTTTTTTTTTTTTTTTTTTTTGCCTCTGTATGTTGTCATGGCTAAAGCAGCAAATAAAACCAAGAAGCCAAAGGTTTTGTCGGAGGACAGTAGAAAGAGAAAAAGGGGGAGTGGCAAAATAATAGGCTGGACAAGGATCAAATGAACATTGGTCCAGCATTAGCTCGCTGGCGCCACTCATCCATAGGGTACACCAAAATGAGCGAACAAGTAATTTTTTTATACTAATAGTATTTCAAAAACATTAATTCGTAATACTACTCCACAAAAATTTAACTAATTCCCCCGACTCCGGTCCGGTGCATCAATTTTTACCGCCTTTTCTCACTCAGTGTGATGTTGTGTTTTCTCTCCAGCCCAACACTTACTCCAAGAACAGAGCTCGTATTGCCTACGTGATATCTCTCCTTACCGGACGAGCTCGCGAGTGGGGAACGGCAGTCTGGGAGGCGGAGGCTGAGTGCACTAACCAGTATCAGGACTTTAAGGACGAGATGATTCGGGTCTTTGACCGTTCTGTTTTTGGTGAGGAGGCTTCCCGGGTCTTGTCTTCCCTATGTCAAGATAGTCGCTTCATAACAGACTACTCCATCGAGTTTGGCACTCTTGCTGCCTCCTGTGACTGGAACGAGCCGGCTTTACTCGCCCGGTTTCTGGAGGGTCTCCGTGGGGAGGTGAAGGATGAGATTCTCTCGAGAGAGGTTCCTTCCAGGGTGGATTCCCTGATTGAACTCGCTATCCACATCGAGCAATGTTTCGTCCTTCGCCGCCGAGCTCGTGGAGAGGAGCTTGCCTTCTCCATCGCCTCTCGCTCCACTCCTCTACCATCTTCCTCCGCCAGCTCGAGTTCTGAGCCCATGCAGCTGGGAGGCGTCCGCATCTCGGCTAAGGAGAAGGAGCGGAGAATCACCAACCGCCTCTGCCTGTATTGTGGTTCATCAGCTCATTTCGTTACGTCATGCCCGGTAAAAGCCAGAGCTCACCAGTAAGAGGAGGGCTACTGGTGAGCGCTACTGTCTGGTCTCTCCTTCAAGATCCTGCACTACTTTTCGGTCCATCTCCGCTGAGGTGGTTCATCGGTCACCTGTAGTGCTTTGATAGACTCTGGGGCGGAGGGCTGCTATATGGACGAGACCTGGGCTCGGGAACATGGCATTCCTCTTAAGGAGTTAGAGGATTCCACAGCCTTGTTCGCTTTGGACGGTAGTTCCCTCCCAGGATTCAGCGTGAAACACTACCTTTAACCCTCACTGTCTCTGGTAATCATAGCGAGTCCATTTCTTTTTTGATTTTTCAGTCACCTTTCTCTCCTGTTGTTTTGGGCCATCCCTGGCTTGTTCGTCATAATCTATCTATTAATTGGTCTAAGAATACTATCCTTTTCTTGGAATGTTTCTTGTCATGTGGAATGTTTAATGTCAGCTATTCCCCCGTTTCCTCTGTCTCTTCTTCTCAGGAGGAGCCTGGTGATTTGACAGGGGTGCCGGAGGGCTGTCACGATCTGCTCGTGGTGTTCAGTCGGTCCCGGGCCACTTCTCTCCCACCTCACTGTTCGTATGATTGTTGTATCTGATCTTCTTCCAGGGACCACTCCCCCCCCGGGGAAGACTCTGCTCGCTCTCGGGATCCTGAGCGCAAGGCGCTCAAGGATTATTCATCGGTAGCCCTCAATGCCGGTACAATTGCTCCCTCCTCCTCTCCCAATGGAGCAGGATTTTTTTTGTTCAAAAGAAGGATGGTTCCCTGCGTCCCTGCATTGATTATCGAGGGCTGAATGACATTACGGTTAAGAATCGTTATCCACTCCCTCTTATGTCTTCAGCCTTCGAGATCCTGCAGGGAGCCAGGTTTTTCACTGAATTGGACCGTCGCAACGCTTACCATCTTGTGCGCATTCAGGGAGGGGGACGAGTGGAAGACGGCGTTTAACACTCCGTTAGGGCACTTTGAATACCTTGTCCTTTCTTTCGGCCACGTAAACATTCCAGCTGTCTTTCAGGCATTGATTAATGATGTCCTGAGGGACATGCTGAATATCTTTGTCTTGGTTTACCTTGACGATATCCTGATTTTTCGCCTTCACTCCGGATTCACGTTCGAATGCGTTCTCCAGCGCCTTTTAGAGAATTGCCTTTACGTGAAGGCTGAGAAGTGTACTTTTCACCCTTCCTCCGTCACCTTTCTCGGTTCCATTATCTCCGCTGAAGGCATTAGGATGGACCCCGCTAAAGTCCAGGCTGTCAACGATTGGCCGGCCCCTAATTCACATGTCGAGCTGCAGCGCTTTCTCGGCTTTGCAAATTTTTATCGTCGTTTCATCCATAATTTTAGTCAAGTGGCTCAAGAATCATTTTACGTCCGCACCGATCCTCGTTACACCTGACATCTCTAAGCAGTTCATAGTCGAGGTAGACAGCGTCGGAGGTGGGTGTGGGTGCCATTCTGTCTCAGCGCTCGCTCTCTGACAACAAGGTCCATCGCTGGGCTTATTTCTCTCAGTCGCTGGTCACCGTCTGAATGCAGCTATGGCCGTGGGTAACCACGAGCTGCTCACCATTCGCTTGGCCCTAGGCAAATGGCGACAGTGGTTGGAGGGGGCGACCATTCCTTTTGTCGTTTGGACTGACCTCAGGAACATTGAGTACATTTGTTCTGCTAAACGACTTAATGCACGCCAGGCTCATTGGGCTCTCTTTTTCGCTCGTTTTGAGTTCGTAATTTCGTATCGATCCGGGCTCGAAGAATACTAAGCCAGATGCTTTGTCTCGTTTCTTCGATTCTTCAGAGGTCCCCATTGACCCTGAGGGATTCTCCGAAGGGGCGTGTCGATCAGGGTTGACTGTCTGGGGAATTGAGAGGCAGGTAAAGCGAGCTCTCTCTCTCACTCCGTCGCCGCGCACTTGTCCTAAGGGGCTTCTTTTCGTTCCCGTTCCTGCTCGTCTGGCCATTCTTCAGTGGGCTCACTCTGCCAGGTTAGCTGGCCATCCCGGCGTTCGGGGTACGCTTGCTTCCATCCGCCAGCGTTTTTGGTGGCCCACTCCGGAACGTGACGCGTCGTTTCGTGGCCGCTTGTGCGGTCTGCGCGCAAACTGAGTCTGGGAATTCCCCTCCTGCCGGTCTTCTCAGACCGCTCCCTATTCCCTCTCGACAGTGGTCACACATTGCCTTAGACTTTCTCACTGGTCTGCCCGTGTCAGCGGGTAAGCTGTTATTCTTACTGTTATCGAATTCGTTTCTCTAAGGCGGCTCATTTTATTCCCCTCGCTAAGCTCCCTTCCGCTAAGGAGACAGCACAAATAATCATCGAGAATGTTTTCAGAATTCATGGTCTCCCTTCAGACATCGTTTCGGACAGGGGCCCGCAGTTCACGTCTCAGTTTTGGAGGAGTTTTGTCGGTTGATTGGGGCTTCCATCAGTCTCTCTTCCACCCTCAGTCTGACGGTCAAGCCGAACGGGCCAATCAGACTGTTGGTCGCATCTTACGCAGCCTTTCTTTCCGTAACCCTGCGTCTTGGTCAGAGCAGCTCCCCTGGGCTGAATACGCCCACAACTCGCTTTCTTCGTCAGCTACTGGTCTATCGTCTCAGCTCGCTGCGTCTGCGCGCACCTGGAGGGTTGTCAGGTCTGCTCTTTGCCGTTATAGGGTTCAGACTATGAGAGCCGCAAACAAGCGTAGAACTAAGAGCCCTAGATATTGTCGCGGTCAAAGGGTCTGGCTCTCTGACTCTGAACCTTCCCCTTAAGACGGCTTCTCGTAAACTAACTCCGCGGTTCATTGGTCCGTTCCGTATTTCTCAGATCATTAGTCCCGTCGCGGTGCAACTTCTTCTCCCTCGTTATCTTTGTCGTGTCCACCCGGTCTTCCACGTCTCTTGTGTTAAACCCGTCCTCCGCGATCCTGCTCACCCCCCCCCCCACATTCGGGGTCGAAGACGCTCCTATCTACAGGGTCCGCAAGATTCTGGACATGTGTCCTTGGAGTCGTGGTCATCAGTTTCTGGTAGATTGGGAGGGGTATGGCCCGGAGGAGAGGAGTTGGGTTCCCTCTTTTGACCTGCTGGACCGTTCACTGATCTATGATTTCCTCTCGCAGCTGCCGGGTTTCCTCCTCAGAAGCGCCAGGAGGCGCTCATTGAGCGGGGGGTACTCTTGTGTCTTGTCATGTTATGTATTGTTCTTCTCTTTACTCTGTCTCCCTCTGCTGGTCATAATAGGTTACCTTCTCTTTCTCTGCTCTCCCAGCTGTTCCTCATCTTCTCTGACTACCAGAGAGTGCATCCTCTTCCCACCTGTTCCCTTTCTCCTCTGATTAGCCCTCTATTTCTCTCTCTGTTCCTGCTGTGTTCTTTGTCAGATTCTCTTTTGAGTTTCTCATGCTGGAAGCAAACTACTGTCTCGTTTGTTTCAACAATCATCCTGTCTTGTCCTGTCCTGTCGGCGTCCGCCTGGTTAGTGCTACTTATTCTCAGCTAATCTTCTGATCATTTACTCTGTCCAGTTCACCTGAAGCTACGAGAGATCAAGGTACCCTCATTCTCTCTTCGACCCGCATCTGCTCTGTGAGACCTGCAGCCTGTGGCCGCCACCCAGCTAATCTCCTCGGCTGGCCAAAGCTCTTCGGAGTGCACTAGAGACTTTGTGTTCCGTTTTTGCGCCCTCTCTGCCGGGTTGTTTATTTTCTCATTATACATTTCAAGTTGAAGAGCAGTGTTCTTCGCTGTGCCTACCCTGTGTTCTCATTCGCTCTTGGGTCCTCATTACCTGCACGACAAGAGCACTGCTGTACACCCTCCTCGGCCTCGCCTCGCAGTTGCTGCTTAGAAGTGCAACATTGTAAAGGTTCCATCTGAAACAGTGTTGCGCGGCGCAGCGATTAATATGTGGTATAGCGTATATTAACTCTCAGAGACCGACGCATCGTCGACGATCCAACGTCACCTCCGATAAATGTTGACATAGCTCGATGACAGATTTATCGATTTTCTTACTGTTTTTTCCAGCAGAAAGCTAACGAGCTAGCCATCAGCGGGGGTGCCTTTGGTTTCTTTCTAGCCTTTACAGAAGGTTTTCTATCCAGCCTGGAACTTGTGCTTCCTTTCAGAGGTTTTCAGCAATAAATCCAAACGATTTCTGTCTAACTTTGATACTCTTGAAGTCCATAATTCATAAATATTCCGTCATTTTTGCCGCTAGCTCGATGCTAGCGGCCATTCTGGATATCACGTGATGTTTCACGTGATGGTTTTTGACCAATTACAGGCTGATCCGTTGTAAACATTGGTGTGCGTCATGACGCATGAACCAAGACGTTGAGAAAGAGATAGAAACGCAAGCAGACCCGCTGTCACAACGCGAGATACGCAAAGAAATAGACGTAAATAAAGCGCTGGTCTATTTTGGTGCATTGCATGATGAGGGATTTTCAGGAGAACAGAGCTTTTTGACAGATGAGGAACTAGATTACCAGGATAGACCCAGCTGAAGTGCATTTATTTATTTACTGCAAAAAGTATTATAAATGTATTATAAAAGAATAAAAATAATATAATACATAAAATAATAAATAAAATAGAAATGCAAAACCAGTTCTGTGTGATTGCTGAGAGGAACTGTTTTGAAGCTTGGCACCATTGAATTTCATGAGGCCCCAAACGCCTGGACTTCTTTTGGAAAAATGTCAATAGTTTTGGTTCTGTACAAGTTATAATGTTTATTCCTGTGCTCCATGACTCCAAAGACATGAACAAACTATTTTCCAGAGGAAATTTGCTTAGTTTTTATTTATTTGTGTGTGATTTCAATAAATATTTGAGTAATTCAATTTCCGAATAATTTTTTCTTTTGCCTTTATGGTCCCATAACTTATTTTACATTCAGGTGACATCAATGCAACACAAATATGCTGAAAGTTCAATTTGTCCTGAAAAAAAAGAGGTGTGTCAATTGTCTGTACACCAAAGGGTTGATGTTTTACAAGCTTTTTTAGTTAATAACACCAGACGGAAAATTTATTGTAAAAATACCCTTAGGTCTCAGAGGGTTAAAACTTAATAATCAGTAACAAAAATATACACCAGTTTTCAGTATGAACTGGTATACCATCCAGCACTAAGTAGAAGATAATGCTGTTTCCCAACTGTAGGGGGACCCCGAGAGCAAAATTTAAAAAGTAACATAATGCTGCATTAATCATTTAGCAGACACTTTTATCAAAAGCGACTTACAAATAAGGAGAGCACAATTGGACAACAATATGTAATTGCAGTGACCCTAGTTTAGTCTAAAGCTGCGTTCACACTAGGGGTTGAACGACTTCAGATTTTTTTAAGTCGACTGTTATGACATCAAAGTCGAGTCAACGTCGACTAGTCGCTGATGTACATTCATAAAAACATAAGAGACGTGACTGCTTTGCAACATGCCACAATTTACAATTAATTAACAGAAAATTATACAGATGCTGACAGCTCATAATAGGGCCGTTTACACCTGGACACTTCATGAGTTTTTATTGATCTGATTTATCAAAACGATTCCATTTATACACATAAATATGTTTGCAAAAACGGATACAAATCCGATCTTCAAACAACGCGCAATATGCAGATTATACGGAGTTCACATCACCGAAAGCAACAGTAGGCTAATGAGCTGCATTTTATTGATCATCAGCTCATTTCAAAATTTCAGACCGCAATAGAGAGACAGCACTGGTAAGATCATTTTATTTCTTTACTTTTAGCTGAGATGATTGTGTGTTTAAGCGTCTGTAACTTACATTCACTTTGATTTACGATAGTTTGCTCGTTGGCTTTATGAATAGATGCAGCTGCGGTGATGAGTGTTGCCATAGCTTCGTCATATAATGAATAACACGCTCTCACACGTTTTCCTTCAGCATTTTCGGGAGAAGTCCAATTTACATATGCGGTTTAAATTTACAGCCCGCTGTTTGCATCATCATATAAGATGAAAAGAAAAAAATAATTGCGGGTGAATTAGAGATGCATTGATATGTTTAAATAATATGTGAAAAAAAAAAATGTTTGATCATTTTAAAAGAGAAACTCTCATTTCCCGGTAAAACAGTGAGCGTGCGTCATGCTTTCACTTTCATTTTCAACAATATTGCTAAGTTAGTAAAGTATTTCCATACACTCTATGTAGCCTACCAACGCTGCTTTCTTGCTGCAATGACCCTTTGGGCTCTTCATCTGTTGTCGTCTGCAACGCGGCCATATAATATCAAAATTAGCACAATCATAAAGTGTCACATGATCCACGCGACTAGTCGACGTCAAGCTTAAAGCTTCATGGCATTGGATTAAGGTCGACTAGTCGACTAATCGACTTTTGATTCCAAAAGTCTAAATATAAAATGGAATCAGTACATAAAATGCATAATATTAAAGATGAACGAGAAACAGTGAGTGCTCTTTGCCATCGCGGCAATTTAACTGCAGCAAATGGGCAAATACTGGTCTATCTGGGTTCCCGAAATGAGTCAGTATGGTGAACGCCACTGTATGTACACGAAGATATATCATAAGTTATAGGACAGTTTCTGACGGCTAAAATGAGCTTTTCGTTCAACTTGCCTTGGTCAGACTCAGCACTGAAGAGTGACGCGCTCCACTGACTTCACTCCTATTGGTTGTCGCTCGCGAAGATCGCGCTTCATTTGCATAAAGTTAAACATTTCTCAACTTTGTCACATCGCTGGACACGCCTCACCGGTCGCCAAAGGTCGCTGTTGCGCGTGGCGCCGTAAGTCGCCCGCTCACCATTGATAATGAATGGTATCGCGTCGCTTGATCGTGTGTAGTGTGAACGGGGCGCAAATTTATTTTCTGCAGGATGGTAGGGAAGACTCATGAATATTCATTAGGGAACTCATCCCTGATTGGTCTACTTCTAACCCCACCCCTAAACCTAACCGTCACTGAGGACTGATGACCTACCCCTAACCCCGCCCCTAAACCTAACCGTCACTGGGGTTACGACCAATCAGGGATGAGTTCCCTAATGAATATTGATGAGTCTTCCCCTACCATCCTGCAAAAAAAAATTCGCGAACGGGGCTTAAAGCACGATTTATACTTCTGCGTCAAACTTACGTCGTAGCTACGCTGTAGGCTGTGTGTAGCGCACGTACCCTTCGGCATACCCACGTCAATTCTACACGTACTGCAAGCGCTGTGATTGGTCTGCTAGAACCACTCCCTGGGTTTCACATGGTCGCTCTGCATGTGTAATTGCGCGTCAACACGGACAACGACGCAGAAGTATAAATCAGCCTTAAGGCAGTATATGTTAATTTTTTTTAAATAAAAGATATAGAGTACAAGTAGTGATCGATCGATATTTAATTTTAGATATTTATGTGCCCGATAACCGATGCAGAACCAATATTTATTTACTGTTATACTTCTTATACTTCTGACACAATTACAACACAAATGAACTAAACAAACCATTTTATTTATAACAATCACTCCCTCTTTCATGTTAAATGAAATCTTCAAGTTACAATAAAAGCATTTACATTATTACATTATATAATTTATATCTAAATTATACATATAATTTATAAGCATCAGCAGCAACAATGTTGACAATAGGCAAAATAAGTCTGTTTTCATGTGGAGTAAATAATTGACAGGGGAGTCATCACATTTGCAGAAATGTTTTTCATTTGAAACAGTTTTAGAAGGTTTATGTGCCATTTAATTGAAGAATAATTCACTGGGTAATATTATTCACTGAATAATATTAGCTGTAATATAACAGTCAGGAAAGTAACAAACAAAACAGCATACCTACATCATTGCATTTTCCAACTAGTATGTTATTAATTATTAATAAGTATTTTGTTGGTCTAGAGTCTAGATCATGATATGCTTTCTGACAAAGTGCTGTTTATCTATGCATTTATAACTATAGACTAAATTAGACTAACGTTACTCTACCGCAGTCGCGCGGTCAGATAATAAATAATTAATTTCCACAAAGCGGTATATTTAGATGTGTATTAGCGAAATAATTGTTATGTAGTAAATGATAATATAATCTAGTGTGTTTAAACAAGATAATCTTGTCAAAAGTGTCCTTCAGTGGCCGTGCTTGAACATCCTGACCTGATTATCAACCCAGTGAGAGAGTTGTTGACTAATTTTCTCAGATGCATGCTGCAATGGCGGAATTCTCAAAACAGCCACAAGATGGCGTCGTTTATCGACAAATATGATATTTCAAAACCGATAACCGATTATGGGAAAACCGATACATCAGTCAATCAATAAAAAAGTGTTAGTATTATGTGTCTTCAGCCATTCATTCCTGGTCATTCCACCAGCATGGTATGGACCATAGTCAAGATGAAGGTCAGTGAAAGTGAGTTTGTGCTTCTTTTGAGATGACACCACTAGGCAATGTTCACTTGCAAAACACAATCTTCTGGATAGCACGTAAGTCTGGAGTAGCCTAATGAGTTTAAATGAAAAGGAGCAGAGCCAGTGGTTGTTTTGTAGGCAAGCATAAGTGTCTAGAATTTGCAGCATTCTGGATCAGTTGCAGAGGTTTGACATTGCAAGCTGTAAGACCTGCCAAGAAAAATTACAATAGTCCAGTCTGGATAGAACAAGCATGCTCTAATAGGAAGGGCCTCAACCTGGTAAAGTTGTACAAGGCAAAGCTGCAGGACCGGATAGTTCTAGCAATGTGGTCTGTGAAATGCAGCAACTCCAAGATTCCTGGCTGACCTTGATGAAGTTATGGATGATGAGCCTTAGCTGAATGGAGAAGTTGTAGTCAAGTCAAGTCATCCTCATTTATACAGCACTTTTAACAATGTAGATTGTTTCAAAGCAGCTTTACAGAGATAAATATATACTTTAAAGGGGGGGTTGACTGCTTTTTTCTTTGCATGATTGTCTTTATGGGGTGCAATATAACATGTATCCGTGATTTTCTTTTTTTAAAAGTCTTATTTTTCATAAATTTCACCTTTATTGTCAGCCGCGCTCTCCTCTGTCCTCTGAACGAGCGGTTTACCTCCTGAGTCTATGAAAACACTCCCTCAGAATCACATAGTGGGCTCAGATTGGTTCGTTTGGGCCGGTGTGTTGTGATTGGCTAAACTGTCGCTCACGTTGTCCGGAAGGTTAACGCCCGTTACCTTTACGGGCGAAACGGGCATGCCAAAGGTGGATACCATAGATAAAACACAAAAAATAAAAAAATAAATAAAACACAACGCTACGTCGGGAATTATACATGCAAATACATTTAAAATGATTAAGTCTTAGCCTACTTACAGAGTGTGGCCCAACAACTGCTGACTCTGGTTTTAAAGTTGGAACTGCTTCATGTTTTAGAAACAGTTTCTTGTTGAATCAGGTGTTGAATTCGTGGAGATTCTGGAAGCTGTCTCTCGTAAATGTGCAGCACAGAGAGCTGGATTACGATCGTCACTTTCAGGAATATAAAAATATAATAAAACATGAAAACATTCCCTATAAAACATGACAAAAATAACATTGCTTGGTCTGTCTGAAATGAGAGGCCTGTTTGATCAAGTTGAAACCTTGTCATCCCAGTCTCAGATGTTTCCAACTCCTGGGCTAAATTCTCCACCACGTTGCCGAAGAGGCCGCCTTGGGATACGGGGAAGTTGAGAAGAACAGTTTGTTCTTCTCCGCTTCCCTCATATCAGCCAGGGTCAGCCAACGGTGGCGCTCCTGGACCACTAATGTGGACATCGCCATACCCAGCGAACGGTGCAGCGACTTCGTCGCCCGGAGGGCGAAGTCCATCGCCACAAGCAGCTCCTGCAGCAGAGCTGGGTCAGGACCACCCCCTGCACGCCACGGCATGCAGGGCGGAAGCGGCATCTCCACACGCACTGTGGGCATCCCCGGTCAGCCCAGAGGGAAAACCCACAGGCGCGGGAGGGGAGTGAAGGGGCAGCCCTCCAGGAGGAAGCGGTCTCCGAACACAGCTGCATCGCGATAGACCGCTCCACTAGGGGGATTCCCTCGTACCCATGCGCCGCTCTGCTATCCAGGGTGGTGAGGAAGGAGAAGTGAGGTTGTCCCCGCCTAAGCGCCAGGGGCGCCGACCAAAGCTTCCTCAACTCCTCATGCACTTCGGGAAAGAAGGGACTGGAGCGGGCCGTGGGGCAACAGCACGACCTGCTTCGAGGCACCAATCATCTGAGCCACGAAGGTTCGGGACCCGGTGGAGGGTTCCACGCAGAGCCGTGACATTCGCGGCTGCCCGCTGCGAGCATCAGCGGCCATTTCCGGGTCGGGCTCCACCAACGCCACCACACCCGAAGGGCAGCGCCGTAAAGTCTTCACCAGAAGACCGCTCTTCCTCCAATGCAACGATCAACATCTGATCCTCAGATGGTGCGCCGAGGAGACAACCGGAACCGCCCGAGGGGCTCCGGCCGCTCCACCGGAAGCGCTGACGGCAGCGTGCAACTGCGAGGCGCTAGGCGCCCGACAGGATCTTTTACCTGTCGCGTTTCTAACAGTAATCCTCATTCGCTCACCAACAGGAATCACCGGAAGTAGCCGCGTGCCGAACTGAACCAGCAGACAAACTAGATGTTCTCCCCATGTTTCAGGGATCTCAGTCTCGAACGTAGCATTGCGAGAGTCATATTCCCGCAATGAGAGCATGACTCATCCACAAACCCCGCCTCCGCGTGCGCTAAGCCCAAGCACGAGAGGCAATGTTTATGGTCATCTTCCTGAGGGAGAGATCGGACCGCATCCAGAAACAGCACGGGTGAGTCGACATCCTGAAAAGGGACGCGAACACACCGTGGAGCTCTTTTAGAAGGAAAACAAAATAAAAAAGAAGAAGAAGCACTTTGAAGCACGCGGGATCAGCGCAAACACTCCGGCCAATTCGTCAGGGAACTCCCCGACGACACGTTGGAGTTCCCAGGACGAAAGGGAACACAACTAACAGACAAGTATAATCACAATAATGTATTTATTGCGAAAATTTCAAAACCCATACCAAAAGCCATTCACATGAAGATGTGTTGCAGTCGCAGTCCTCTCTGGCAGTATTGTAATAGTTTTGTATGAAGTACAGAGCAGAATTTAAATTAATAATCAATGAAAATTTTAATCAAGCTTCGGTTCACAGCTTCGCATCATTCAAATGAACTTAACCAACCGTCACCAAGTCCTTCATGTCGCAATCTGTGACGCAGCAGGGAAGAGCCAATGAACAATTGATATCACTGCCGTAAAACATGACGTATCGGCATCGCTTCTCAAGGGAGCAATTTTTGAATTTGAATTCATCACCAGCGCGGGATTTGACGTGTACGGTCGCTGCTGAGAATGGAGACGAAGATCACGACTGGATAAAAGGCTGAATTAGGAGTTGTTTCTTGAAAACAACGTAGGCTATGGATTCTAAAGATTTGGATTACATCAAACTAATAAAACTTTTTGTGAATTTATGTTGTGTTTTATAGGAGAAAATGCTTTCTGTGTCCCACGGTAAATAAACTATATTACAAAATGGTTAAACGAGTTACATTAAATAATGTTTTTTTTAAGGTTTTATAGTGTATTGTTTAACACCATGCAGGCAAAACGAGCAAAATGTTAATATTTATGAGTATTATATCAATAAATGCGAATGAAAACTTAATTAATAAGACAGTTGAATGCAATAAAGTCAAAACATAATGCTACGATTTTAATATGCATAAATTGTGATATGCATACAAATGTGTACGTCGGTGGATTTGTTCATACGTAAATAAATTACGTTTTTGTGCTGTCAATACATAAATATTTTACGTTTTAGTTCTGTAAATACGTCAGTATTATACGTTTCTGCGCATATAAAGCGTAATTATATGTACGTATGATAGAACTACACTTTACGTACAAATACATACGTATTCTCATGAGATCACGTTGAACTGGTACATCAGGATTTAAGGGAAGTGTTTCCAGTTCCGCCTGACCTTATCTATGCAGCCTAGCATTGAAATAATAGAAGTCAATAATGTGTTATGTGAATGCTAGGTCAAAAAGATGTGTTTTTAGTCTAGCTTTGAACTGACAGAGTGTGTTTGCTTTCCCAGACAATGGTAGGAAGACTGTTCCAAAGTTTTGGAGCTAGAGAGGAAATGGACCTACCGGCATCAGTCGATTTTGATATTGTAGGTATTATCAGCTGGCCGAAACTTTGAGATCACAATAGACGTGAAGGACTATAACGCATTAATGCAAGGACCTAAACCATTTAGTGCTTTGTAGATAATCAGCAATATTTTGAAATTTATACAATGTTTAATAGCTAATTGCAGTGTTGATAGAACAGGGCTATAATGGTCATACTTCCTGGTTCTGGTAAGAACTCGAGCTGCAGTGTTTTGAACTAGATGTAGTTTGTTTATTAAGCTTGCAGGGCAACCACCCAGTAGAGCATTACAATAATCTAAAAATAAACGCATCAACTAATTGGGTTACACTTTATTTTGATAGTCACTTTAGACATTCTACTAACTATAAGCAACATTTAAACTACATGTTAACTAACTGTCATTAGAGTATAAGTAGGCTATAGTAGACTGTCAATAGACTGTTATAGACTACCCTAGGTTAGGTTAGGGTTAGGTGTTAGGGTTCAGGTTAGGAGAACAAGTTGACTTGTAGTTGCTAAGTTACTTATAGTCAGTAGAATATCTGTTGGGGGACCAACAAAATAAAGTGTTAGCAGATATTAAGCAGACAGTCTACTGATACTCTGATGATAGTTGACATGTAGCGGAAAAGTTGCTTATAGTTAGTTGAATCTCTAAAGTGGACTGTCAAAATAAAGTGTTACCAATAATTGTTCCGCTTTTGTCAATGAGAGCATATGGCGTAATTTAGATATATTTTTTAAATGTAAAAATGCGGTTTTACAAATACTAGACACATGATAATGTTTGAATAAACTGTAAGTAACAAATGGTAAAATATACGCCTATGTCATAAAAACCATATTGATACACGTGAGTGAAATCCTATCCGTTTTCTGATTGGCATTTCGCAAGGATTCCTAGTTAAAAGTGTGTGAAGCCTGCATCTATTGACTCGTTTCCACTGAGCGGTACGATGACAGTACAGAACGGGTCAGTAAGCCATGATCCGGCTTGCATTTCTACCGCCGACAGTACCCTTACTTGATAGGCATGGTGTTTGCTGAAAAGAAGCGTTCAACGTCCTTTTCGCAAGTTACATAGTAAACAACAATGGATGACATACAGCAAGATCTTGACATACAGATCTTGTTCTTGCTTTTTGGCATGTTTGTCACAAGAAACAAGCACTGGCATAAGGCGTTTCTCAATACCAAGTAGCCTACGCAAAGACCGACTCAGGAGAATGACTCCAGAGGACGCGAGTACAGTAATTCTGCTAATAGAACAGCACATTCTCACTAAGCTCGCTCTGCTACTCTGGTTATCTCTGTATGTACATTTTAGGGAACAATAAATGAAATATGTTATAAAACACCACTCTGCTTCTCCAATCTTCACCAATCTGCGATTTCATTTAAATATATTTTACCAGTTGTTGGTCAAAGCAATGACGCACCTTCTGCTTCCTCTCAGGGGTGAGTACCTTGGCACGACACCTGTCATCACCTCTTTTTAAATAGGTGTTATCTTAATAAATAAACCACAGATTTGACCTTTAAACAACTACATTGTCGACTGAAAAACTATTAAAACTACATTTTGTGACACAATAACAGTAGTTATAGTTTTCAAGTTTAAATTTCACAGCTTTTCAGTTAGCTGCTAACGTTAGCTTATTTTACCTAGAAGTTGCAAACACAACTTGTAGAACTAAATTGTCACATGAGTTTATGCGGATAGTACCTTGCAGGATACATAACTATAAGGTGTCTGAACATGCCTATAAGAGACATACATGAGCTTCACGTTACAACTTACCAGCAAATTCAGATGGGTTGTAGGCTACTCTTCAGCAGCTGAGGCTGCTTGGCTGAAGAGGCGGGTCCACTGGCCGGCTCAGTCTCACACAAAGCTCGCCCTTTACCCATATATGGATTGGCCAGAAGATGGGCGGAGCTAGGATTTCTCAAGATTTTCCAAGATGGCACCACCCATACCCTCCATAAACGGCTTCAAAACCGTTCTTCAGAGAGTCTGGTGACGTCACAGACGCTTTGTCCATATTTTTTACAGTCTATGGTTCAGCCACAGAATGGTGGGCATCATTCAGGGAGCGTACGGCCACTTTTGTCGCTCAAAGAGCAAGGTCAGTGACGGCGCGCAGCTCATTGAAGAGCCCTGGATCAGTCCCGCCCTCATGCATGTCCATCAGTATCTGGGTCTGGTAGACCAGCAGAATGGCCATGGCATACAGTGAGGCAGCTGCCTGGTATTGGAGTGGACGCTGACAGGAGTCGGTGGCCACACCGAAAACCAATCGTCCAGCGCGAGCGCTCAGGAACAGGGTGTAAAGTCCCACTCTGCTCCAATGTTTGCAGCAGCCCGGGAATGATATTGATTGATATTGATATTACTTTATTCCCCAGCGCCATAAAATCCATCATGAAATGTATTTAGACCCTGCAGATCCTGTTTAGCTAGAAAGGTCTCTTGGATACACATAACATCACAATTGTCAAGAAGCTTATCGACCACAAGGCGACGCAACTTATCCCCAGCGCTATGCCCGAGTCGCAGGCCATGCGCATTATATGATCCCAGTGGCGGTTCTACCTTGAATTACACCCAGGGCGAGACCCCCTTCAAGCGCCCCCCAAACACAAAAAAAAACAAAAACAATAAACAATAAAATCACATACCGTTCATTTGAAAAACACAGTTAATAGAATTTAGTTATTTTGCTAGATTTATCTAACTTTCAAGGGAGGAACCATTAGCACATTGGTTACTGCATTGAATTATATGCATGGCACACTTTTAGTTATGACTTGTTAAACTTTGTCACGAAATGGAGTTTTGAAAAGTAAAAGGGTCAGAGAGATACTTATTTAGTAACACAATACTTAGTCTATCTCTTCAATAATTTCGAACAGCTCTCATATTAACATCTATCTAAACTGTTTTAGACATAAAATAGCTTTTGTAGGCCTATGTCACTCTTAAAATGTCAGAGATTCTCGGACAGAATCAGAGATTTAGAAAATAGAAAATTGTACTTTGCATATTATAGGCTTCTGTAAAAACACATAATTAAAGTTGATTTTTGTTGATCATTATGAAAATAATTTTCATTTCATGAATATAGTGACCAAAATTTTCACATACACAGAATCTTGTTCAAAAAGCCTAATACACAATGAAATCAATTTACCAAGTTAATAACATTAAAGATTTGTTTTAAAGGAGTGTATTTTATCTTACCTATTAAACTAAAAAAAAGCTTAAACAAAAAAGGTTTTTATAAAAAGATAAATCTCATATTTCAGCAATGAAATCATCTCTATAAAAAGAATGAGTCAATAAAGATACATTCTTATTTATAATGCACAGTAGCTTATCTTTTATTATTAATAGTAAAATTTCCCCATGGCTGTCGTTGCTATACAGCCATGCACTGCAGCTGTCCACAACGACAGAGAAGTTTTAATGTATATCCACCACAGAAAAACGCTTGCTGTAGCTCTGCTAAAAGATTGATTTAGAAGAGAAAAACACCCAAGTGTTTGGGTGTACACGTGCTGAAAAGTTTATGAGCGCGCTCCCCGTAAGCGCATGATGAGCGCGCTTCCCGTGAGCGCATGATGAGCGCCGCATCCCGTGCGCCTATTTGAAAATGACGACCTCAAGCGCGCAAAAGACTTGATCCGTCAACTAATCAGGAGACACCCGCTTCCGTGCACGGCACCTTCTCAGCAAGCAGGGCGCCATTGCCAATAATTGAAATCGAAATAATAGAAAAAAAAATAGAAAACCGTCAGAGGATTTCCTTTTTTTTCTCGTGCCGCGCCCCATGTAACGTGAAGAAATGCCGCCCTGGGCGACTGCCCGGTTTCGCCCGTGCCTGGAACCGCTACTGTATGATCCAATCCGAAACTTCATATTAGGCCTTTTATGATGACTGCGCTGTGCTCACTTACCCATTGACTTGAGTCACCAAATCACGACCACCAAATCACGACCACCAGGAGGGACTGCAGCTGCTTGTTCTTGTCACGGACATCCAGTGTTTCTCTCCAGACCATGCCCTCCATCAGCTGACGAGAGGCGGGGCAGACGAGCTTCATAATAACGCCGAACATAAACTCCTGTAACGCTGAACATAAACTCCAGAGTTGTGGATCGTACATTTCCTTTACTTCATTACATTCAGCCAAGGCTTGAAACGAGCTGAACCTATTTCTTACCGATTCAATCTTCCGACACTTGACTGATTCGAACCCAGTTTATTTGACAGGTAGTTACTTAAGGTGTCAGCTTTGAAATCAGGAGCAAATCTAGTGGCAAAAACACTCACCAGTCTGGTTTTAACCACTTTAATATTACTGCCATCACCAGTTCCAACAATTCCGATCTGTTTTCTCTCCCTTCTCACTGGTGCACGAGTGTTAAAGGATTTAGTCTGTGTATGCCCCGCAACAGCATTCGCGTTGTTCTGCTTCTGCTTCTGCTTTACACATCGACCATCTTTCACAACCGTGCTCCATTTAGGAGTGGTTGAGTTTGTGGAGGCAAATTCAGTTCCGCGGTTTCCGATGGAGTTTCCGATAGGGTGCCTAAAGCCAGGAAGATCACAGATCGTCCTTCTTCCCCCCAACCAAGACCGATAGTATGGTCAAGAGGTTCGTAAGGCCTCTCCAATTGTGCAACACGCTTATCCACAGCTGCTGTAACCACTCTTAGATCCTCACATACGCTTATTTGGGTTGCCATGATGTTTTTCATATTGGACACTTCCTTGTTTAGCTGTTCAATCCTGCCAAGGAGTGCTGATACATCAATACTGTTGAAAGTTACAGGTGGAAGCTCATCCAGATAATACGATACAAATCTAGGGATATCATCCCCACACTCATTAAGGACCTTTAGGCACGCTTTGATGTTGTTAAAATCCTTCTGGACCCTTGTGCGAAACACATCGTTGAGATGTTTTCGGACAGACTTAAAGAGTAGCTTCTATGACTCCTCAATCACTGAAGAGGGGGGCGTGGTCCAAGGACAAACAGTCGGCAGTTTGTTCCACGCTCGCCCCCTCAGGTCACCCTGGCCACCAGCCGAAGTAGCACCTCACGTGGACAGTGTAAGATCAGGGTGTGGATGAGGGGACTCTCTCTAATGAGATCATTGAGTCTTGACCGTAATGATGAATGCCACTTTCAGCTGTGTATATGGCATTTGTTGAGTTCACGTTCCCGCGGGGTTGAGGCGAGCAGGGAGAAACACACAGATCACTGCACAGACCAGCAGGCAATGTGAACTCGCTGCAGATCGCCGTCTCAGCAGAGTGGCTCGTCTCGAAGAATGAAGTCAGAAATGGCTGTGGAGTGAAGAGATACTCTTGGCTGGGAAGAGAAAACATGTCTGTATTCTGCCGGCATCCTCCTTTTATTTCAACTGTATATCTAGCTCCACCTTTTAGTACCATACCACTGTGCTAGGTGCCCCAACGGAAGGGTACCCAAAAGTGGTATGGTACGGTTCAGCTTTACTGCTTCTTTCTACATTTCTGCAACTAAACAAGTGACACCACCATCTACAGGAGACTGAAGGTTCTATATCTTGTGTGGTTTGCCTTTACTCACCCAAACTTGTCAACATGGCTACTTTCAATGTGAGTGCATTAGCAGGTAGTTGCTGAATCACATGTGTTTCATATATGAGATGAGGACATGCAGCTGGTGATGAGGCCGAAATTTGCACGTCAAGTGCAAGTAGGCCTTGGCTATTTAATTTTAATACATTTTATTTAATCTATCTGTAATATTGAAGAATAATCACTTATGCACTTTTTGAGCACTTGAGCTTAACTGAGACGGTTAAGAGGCTGTTGTGTCTACCTTATTTTATTGCAATTTAGAGGTGTTACATTTTATTTTGATTTTAAAAAACGTGATTGCTCTCCAAAATTCAACTGTTACTATTTTTAAACTTTTTTTTACAACTAAAATACTTACTGTTTAAATGTGATTGTCTAAGAATTTTACTCAAGTCATACTGTAATTGTCATTTTCTCATTTAAGGTATCTGTACTTTTACTCAAGTGTGTTTTTCAGGTTCTCTTTACATCTCTGGTTATGAATACCTGGTTTTTCTTCTGTAAGTCCAGAATCAGGCGCTGCTGATCAGCTCCTGCCATATCACAGCAAGCATCATTAGAGGAGAGATAGGAAGAGGACCAGTGGGGGGATGGTGATAGAGCAAGAGATTGAAGAGGGAGGGCTGAAGATTTTATGTCAGAGAGAGAGAGAGAGAGAGAGAGAGAGAGTGAGAGAGAGAGAGAGAGAGAGAGGAAGAGGGGAGGTAATGAAGAACCGAGACACACTGAGCTAGTGTAGAAGGAATCGCCACAGAGATTCCGAGGGTCTGTCCATGAAAGCGGAAACGCTCTCAAACACGCAAGGGCAGTGAAAGGTAAGAGATACGGTGGCGTTCTCCCTTTGCATGCTGGCTGTATAATCCGCTCTGCAGACAGACTGAACAGCAGGGTGGAAGGCTGCACTTAAAAAAGGATCTCAGCATCCAGTGATGCATTTTTCACTGGCCACATTCCATAACAGTCAGTTTTGGAGAGACTCTGGGATGCACGTCCACTGGAATGAGGTAGAGGGATGCGAGGTGTCCCTTAATTTTTCTCAGATTCCCTATAGGTTGTCACAATAAATGCATTCAGAAAGCATTACTGAATTTGGGTGAATTGAAAAATAGTGAGGTAAATGTTGTATTTTGTGTGTTTTCTATTTGTTCCTCCTGAGCTTCTGCTTTTACTGACTTGAGACATATTGAAGGTATTCCCTTGTACCTGTGATTTGTTGTCATGACTGTGTGTGTGTGTATGTGTGTGTGGATCAGGTTTTACCAATGTTGTGGGTATTAACCAGAAATTTTTTTTAATAAACATACTAAATAATATCTTAGTGACAATATAAAAATGCAAAAAAAAGGTTTATATGAGGTGTAGTGGATAGAATCTTCTCTCTATAAAACCAATCAAAGTTAATGAAGTTAAAAGTTAAAATTATGTGTGTGCACAGGCATGCATCATCATATGCAACCCGTCAACTACTGAATCTACTTGTAGCACATTTGTACGTGCATATACAGTGACATGTTTTTATTTGATGGACAGTTTTCTGATAATTTGCTGAATTTGAATGAATTTGGCTCTATAGAGCTCAGTGACTTCTGCTGATGTCATTTGTGATAATCTTCTCCAAAGAGATTTGATTTGTTTTTGCTGCCCATTTATGTGCACTATGCACACACACCAAGAGAGAGCAGAGCTGCCAACAAGAATGGTGGCCTTTAGCAGTATGTGATAGTGAAAGGGACAGATGGTGGCAGAAGAGAGGCTGATTGACCTTGTCCCTCAGCAAGGCATGTTTTTCATGAATCATTCTGTAAGGGTGAGAACTGTGGGCAAATGACCTTCCGTTCTTCTGGAGAAAGAAAAGAAAGAACAGGCCCAAGGTCTTCAAACTTCAAAATAAAAGATGGATTCACTGGGGAGAATAATGTCCAATTTGGCATTCATAGCAATTAGGTTTTGTGTTTGGTGGTGTTGGGGTGGTGTGTTGCATGACACTTTCACCGATGGTTTTTTCAAATGGTAAGCATGTTCAAATGGCTGCAAAGTACTAGCGAGATGACCCTGATCTGACCATATGTCTGGTGAGAATCCCCATAATGCAGCTGCAGCATGTGAGGAAGATGGAGAGAGAAACAGGGCAGTGTAATCTTTCCATCACGCACATCATAATCAGAGCGAATGGGAAAGAGAAAGTCTTTTGAGAGAATCTGCACAGATTAAAGGGCTTTCAAAAAAAAAAAAGTCAGTAGTAAGGTTTCAGCTGGTCTGGAACAAGCTGTACCAAAATGTAAAATCATGACACCCTCAATATTTCATCAACTTGAAGGTTTTAGGTCCTTGTGTGAAATATTCAGAAATTTAGATTGTCTCTCAGATCTAATCTTCAGCTCAAGGTTGTGATTTTAAAGGGGTCATGAACTGGCTTTTCAAATTTTATTATATTGTTGTCTGAGGTCAATTTATGATGTCTGCTTGGTTTTTGCATTCAAAAACATCAAAATGAATAAGTAATAGGCTATTTTGTACCCAGGTTGTGAGCCTACCTGAAAAACGGTCGGTTTTTATGGGTGTGTCGCATTGAAGACTTGGAAATAAACGCCCACTGTTGTGAGTGGATAACAGTTTTGCATATTATAATGAGTTTAACTCACCCATCAGTGCACGTGGAGAAAAGATCCAATGTTGTCAAATGGCAACCGGATTCGCCCATACATGTTCGACCAAGAGTCCATGTGTTGTAAAATTTCTGTCAGATCCAATATAGACGGCACAGCACGTTCTTTACTCTTAAGCGGTCTGCAAATCCAGTCTTGTTTACAAAACAATCCTCAGTGAAATGAAGCGAACAGACGACGATGTTTTACCCTCATCAGCTGGAACGTCATTAAAAATAAAGTTTATCCATGCAGTCCTATTGGAATCCAGAGGAAGCTTATGCAGTGACTGTCTTCCACAACCAGGCACTGCACAATATTCTGCTCGATACGGACAGTTTGTCATCACGAGGTAGGCATGTATGTTATGCTACTTAGCTATGTGTGTAATACGTGAATCGGATGGGCGGGCTAAACCGGCCTGTTGAAGCAGGCTTTAATCTTCTTCTGCGGGAGTGGTGTTTTAACCCATTTGACGTCATGGTTTCCCACTTTTAAAAATGAGTCGTTTGTTGAGGCTGGTGTCAATAAAAGCTTTTATTGGACTAACAAGGACGTTTTAAGTTCTGAAACTTACAGGATATTCTTATAATATAATTAGGGATGCACCGATACCACTTTTTGGAAAACGAGTACGAGTTCTTGCATTTCAGTATTCTTCCAATACCGATACCAAGTACTTAATAAAAAAAACATGATTTAAAATCAGTTTTAACTATTTTTCCAATTTATTTAGTTATATTTTATTTCATTTTATATATATATATATATATATATATATATATATATATATATATATATATATATATATATATATATATATATTCTTTTTTTTCTTTCTTTTTTTCCAAATAGTTAAATAAAAAAATTCAATTCAATGACTATTATTTATGATGGTACATTTATGAAAGCTGTTTATACGAAAATATTGATGATATTGAGAAATATTGCTTATAAAAAATCAAGAGAAAAAGCAACCTTATGCACACATTATTAGTAGTAGCAATTTTGATTAATAGAGACGTAGTTAAATATATTGTACAGTAGCCTAATATAATTATTTCTGTCAATTTCTTACCAAACTTTTATTTTGATGGGTTGCGTGAAGACCTTTGAGTTTCTGTGCGTGTCTGATACATAGACATTAGGCGTATTCTCAATGTCAAAGGGAAGTTTCCTTGACATTGAGAAACACCTCAGTAAAAGAAATGATATGACGATCGTTTTTCTCAAATGAAACGGTAAATATCCTACCATTACTCATGAAGTGACTCTCGGAGATGAAATCATGAATCATGTCATCATATCGTGAGGCAGCAGAGGCGGAGACAGCGCGAGCGTCACTCGAGCTTCAGTGTGTGTGTGAGGTAGCTAACGTTAAATGAAACCGCGCGTCTGCACTGTTCATTCACACAGAGACAAGCAGAACATGCAG